>CM061233.1:114281656-114881656 GCA_030844895.1 Ambrosia x helenae
AGTGTGTTTTATAATCATGTTTTTGTGCTCATGATTGATTAACATGTAGAAAATGTCATATTGACATATATATAAATATTTTTTAATAATTTTTTTAATGCTATACGTGAAGCTCTCGCCTCGCGCTTTAAGCCCCCCGCTCTTCGAATTTGGACCCAAAACGCCTCGGAGCGCCTCGCGCATTTTTAAACCAAGCATACAACCAACTTCACAATAAGTTAAGCGAACACTTTAAAAAAAAAAACTTATTGACCTTATTGGCTTTCCCATCACAAAAGCTAATCTAAACAATTTTTTTAGAAACTTATTTTCATAAAATAATAACTAAATAAACACTTATGACCAAAAGCACTTTTGGAGTTAAATAAGCAATCCCAAACACCCTCTAATTAAAAAAAAAACTAAAAGTTCTGTTGGTTATATTTGTAGACATGTCCGTGATTGTGGACCAAACGCTCAAGCTGTGCCCGATTTGTAGGAGTTCAATTGAGACCAGAATTAAGCTTTACTAAGGTTGTTTTTTTTTTTTTTAATTTAATTTGGCTATTGGTTTGAGTTAAAGTTTGTTTTCCTGGTGATGTTCTTAAAATGTAAATTAATTTGTATTTACATGTTTGAGTTCCTTATTGTAATAACCCGTCTTTGGATATTTGAGCTTCAACTTGCGGCCTCACTCGTGATATTTGTGTTTGTCCATGGTCTATGTGGATATTTTAATGTACACGTGTTAATTAGCAAACTTTCATTTCATTACACTACCTTGAGTACGACTTGACCTGATATGTTAGGTTGAGGAGAGGAATTATACACTTAAATAAATCAAAATTAATAAAATAAATATATGGAGTAAAAATGAAGTAAAAGAACTCACATTCCAAATGAACAAATTCAAATTTGAAATAGTAAAATGATCGTCTGTAACCTAACAGATAAAGTACTTTACGTAGTCCGTATGCTTTAATTATAATACCCTAGGGTGTGTTGAGTTTAACTGAGTTTAATTTGGCAAAGCCATTGGATTTAAGGGTTCATATTAGGTAAAAAGTTTGTCAGTATGTAATATTATTTGTCATTATTCTATTGCGATTTCTTGTAATAAATCTCCTCGGAGGGATTTTTGTATTTTTTTTTAATTATATATAGAACTTTCTTCACCCTCAATCAACGAGGTTGATTTATCACATGGAATCAGCCTAAATAACTCTTAAAAGCGACATCTTCTCCTTTTCCTCCTTTCAGAGCCCCGTTTAAAGTGGATTTGATGTAAATTTAAGGCCTTCAAAAAACCCTAATGAATATAAATATACAAGAGTATTGTCGTGTTTGTGTTTTTGGATGAGAGTTTAAGCAAGCATTTTCATGTATAAATACACAAGTTCAAGTGATATTTGGTCATGGTGTCATGTACTCCTAGCCATATGCGTTATTAATAGCTAACATAACTATAAAAATAAGGATAAGTTTTGAGATTTTTCTCATATACTAACTATATAATTTTTCTCTATTTTAAATCAAATTATCTAAAAATAATAATTGATGTATTTTGATAGAAAGAAAAGAGAATTTGACGAAAGATTATTTCATAATATAAATTCATTCACCCGTCTGATTAGGTTATATGTGTAAAGATCAAACACAATTGATATAACTTATAAACACGAAAAAAGAAATGAAGATGATTTTTTTTATCTATTCAAGCATGCTATCTAGATAATCAATTTGAAAAAAATTAAACATTTTTTAGTGTAATAACGCTATTAGAGTAATTACTGTAAGCACTCAATTTTTTTTGTTTTTTTTATTTTTAAATTTCAGTACTAAAATATATTTTTAACAAGGTGAGAAATTAATATAAAAAATAATAAAATAAAGTAAAAAATTATTATTCATTCACTTTTCATGTTAAGACTTTATTTGTAAAGATAAAATCATTTAATATAAGAACCTTCACTCTATCATGATATAACTTATATTAGATTAAACATTAATGATTCAATTATTGCGTGTACAAAATATGAAAGTGAGAAGAAACAACATAACCAAATATAAATAGATATAATAAGTGAAGTATCCATAAATAAGAAATCATAATCCTCATAGATATTATAACTATTATTATCATTAAATAATAATTAGGAGGACACTGGACAAGGCACTCGTCAGCTGTCGGTCGCTACCAGTAGTTGACCGGCTATATCACCGCAACCCCCGACTATCGTTGAAACCAAGCAGCTTAGTTACACCTAGCCAAGCTGCAACGGTTGAAAACATTTAAGTTATTTTGACCATTCTGCAATGAAACGGTAATAAAAATCTTCTTTTTTTTCCTTTCAAGCCAAATGTTTATTTATAAATACCCTCCACAACTGTACTCATTTTCACCCATCATACCTCCCAATGTCACAATCCTTCCACCGAGCTACTTCGTCATCAATTCCAATTCCAATTCGACCGCACTCCATCGTCACAACTTCTGACTGAGTCCCACTGGTTCGATGGACATAAGAGGATGATATTGCCCTAGGTAACCGCCTACACCGACGTTAAGGACACACTGACTCCCCCACGACCATCTCTATGGCCTTGTGTCCTAGCTCACTTCAAGGAGCTAGTGGTGACACCAACCGGCATGACTGATTCCCTTCACCAGAAGTGGGATAACATCTTCAAGAAGTTATGGCGTTTCAATACCCTATACGAAGAATTTTGGTTGAGGAGGGTGCAAACACGCACAAGGACGTGGCAATTGGGCTCACTCCAAATCGAGCACCAAGCTTAGTACGGGTCCGAGTTTCCCCACATCTCGTCGTGACAATTGTTGAGGACCCGCCTTGATAATTAGTTTTTTTTAGTTTAATTGTGTGTGTGTTTTTTTTTGTTTAAATGTATTTTTAGTAATTATGTATAATAATTATGTTTAGCCTTGTAGCCTGGAGTGCCGTCAGTGATTTGATGGTTTCACAGGCTACGTTGGTTTAAATTTGACATGACCGTTATTATTAGTCGGGACCAGACTAGTAGCATGGATACTCTTTCTCCCAGGGGCGTACCTAGCATAGAGCTAGGTGCCAGCATCCGTTGCTGCTGAACTTCGCGCGCGTAGTGAAAAATAAGTGGAAAATTTTGTTTTTTTTTTTACGAAATTTGGAAAACGTTACTACTAAAATGAAAAAAATAAAAAAACGTTACTACAAAATTCATTTCTATATCCGCCAGTGCAGTTCCTCCATAGAAATATTTGTGTCCTGCATGTATCATCAATTAAGCGTTTTGGCCACCTTCCACCATAGCTGTGCATTGAATGCTCTGCTCACCAACAACTGACACCTTTATCATAACCACCCCAACCCTACCCGTACAACTCCTCCTCTACCTCAACACTAGCACCTCAACCACCACACCTGTTCCATCGGAATCATCAACATGTCCGCCACCTACCAGCGTCTGAAAAACGAAGGAGGCGACAAGGAAACCAAACCGAAGGCGAGAACCCGATGGCCGTTGAGGTTGAAGATCAAGAAGAGGTTGAAGATGAAGATTCCGAGCTTGAGCGAAAAGCTCGGACGGTTTATGGCGTCGTTGATGAAGGTGTTTGAAGAGGCTGAAGGAGAGTCAATCGCATTTCGGTGATCTTTTAGCTGGTAACTATTTGTTTTTGCAGGTTAATCCTAAATCAGCTTCGCATGCAATTGTTATGAGGCAGTCTATGAAGAAGATCGAAGATCGCTTCTGTTAGGGTTTCATGTAATAATAGTGTTATTCTAGCAATGTCAACTCATTTGGATTTCATGCTTTATTAATAAAATAGTCATTATTTTTAAATTATATGTATCACAAACCAAGTTTTAATTTTAATTTTAATTTTAATTTTAATTTTAATTTAATGTTTTTGTAAAATTCTTAAAAAAGTTTACTATAAATATCAATCAAGATTCAATGTTAGTCTACTCTGTTATAAAAAAGTTATCAATGTTATATGTTAAAATTAAGTGAACTAAAATAGTAAAATTATAACAAAAAAAAAAACTATGAAAGTTTTTAGTTTTTTTAACCGGAATAAGAAGATAGTTAGTGAAATAAGAATATCAAAAATAAAAACTAGGTTTTGTAGCTATCCATACTTTACATTCCATTCCATTTAAACTACCATGGATATGAAAAATTTAGTGATTTTTATAGCTAGAAAAGAAAATGCTAGCTTGATTGAAATAGATCAAATGAAAAACACATATCATAGTTAATAATGAAGAAAAATATGTTTAAAGTTTAGACTTTGATAAATATTTCCTAAGTTGAAGTTGCTAAGACCACCCGGTGTGGTGCCGCTCCGGCAAAGGAGATGGGCCGCCACCCACCAATCACAAGCCACAAGCCCCGCATCAACGGCAATGGGTGCCGGCTATGCCGTTGCCTGCGCCAGGGGGGCGGTGTAACGCCGCCCGCTTGGCAACGCCGGCCCATGCCGGCCCCCATACTACCCACCGTCTAATAGATAAAAATTAATGTTATTGAAATTCATCTGTTCAGAATCGAAGCCTTCCTCACACACAATGACAAAGCTTGAAGATTACATCCGCGGGGTCCGGACTCAATTTTTTTCCGATCGGTAGGGGCCGGAAGATTAAACCGATGGGGCCGAGTCAACCTGGACTTAATTTACCTACGAAAATCGTAAATTTCTACCACTGCGCCAAAAAACAGGGGGGCCGTGGCACCCCTGGCCTCAAGTATGCTTCGTCCCTGCTCACACAGGTTTCTCCTTTCAAACAAATGGTTATTTTTTTCGGTGGAAAACGGAATCGAACCTGAGACCCCGGTAAAACCCCCACAAATGTGCTTAAACTTTTTCACCTCTATTGCAACCATCCAACCACAAGGCTACCACACCATTTACATTGAATTTATTATGCAACCAAACATATAACCATTATTGTCGTTCGATTTCTTATTACTTTTTATATTTTTAACCAATAAATTAAGTTAAGTGATACAAGAAAAGTAAACAATAAACATAAATACATAATGAAGCAAAACTAAATTGACAAGGATATTTGTTCGATTTCTTTATTACTTTTTATATTGTTAACCAAAGCAAAACTAAATTGACAAGGATGTTTGTTATATAATATGACAGATCAATACTGTTATAACTTATAATATATATATATATAATATATATATATATATATATATTGCAAAGGGATTAATCATACATGTCATACTCTTATGCAATCTCTCTTTTAAGAGATGCCACATAGGATGTGATGTGGCAACTCTAAACCAATTAAAAAAAAAGAAATAAATATGATTTAAACTTAATATATTAAATACCTAAACTACTAAATCTAAATATTAAACCTTTAGTATTTTATCTCTCGCGTTCCTCCCATAACTTTTTAAACGTTAATATCATTTATATACGAGAATTTTTTTAAAGAAAAAAATTACACCAAATTAACGAGCGTTTTATATTACTTTCCAACGAGTACCATAGTGATATATAAAAATCAGAGAAAAAATGACTATTTTTGTAACCCGACAGGTATTGTGTCGGGTTGGGATTAGTTTAAAAAAAATTGTGGTTTGGGTCGGGTTTGGATTAGGTGATACCCGACCCGAATACCCGAAACAACATACCCCAAATACCCGAACTACATACCCGATCATATACCCATGAATTTTTAACGCATCACATAACCCTTAGACTAATGCGTTCGATATTTCAATAATTAACTTTTTTTTTTCTTATTTCGTGTTAGTTCTTTTTAAAATGGTCGATTACAAACTTCTGAATTCATTTTAATTGGCACTAGATTTATACTCCGGCGCAGATTCGTTTTTTTTATATTTGAATATGATAACTAAAGAAAGAGATTTGTTTAAAAATAATAATAAAAATAAATACAAAAAATAATAATAATAAAATATTTAATATGTTATATTAGATATATCCAACCCGGGACGCTCCCGGGATAAAAACTAGTGCTCATATCTAAATACGCTACTTTATGTAGATGACCACTCTTTTAATTTGTTGGACTTGGATTACGAAAAAGTACAGCTTAATAACCGCTTTACTTTTTGTTAAGGGGACGGGGCGCCACCGAATTGATCACGGGTATTCCACTATCATCACGGTAACATCGCCGCCACCCATGCTGGTAGTGGTCCCAGAACCAAATTTTGGTTCTAGTTAACGGGCTGGTACCCGTGATTTCTCTCTTTTTGTCTCTATCCCTCTCCATTGATTGTGGGTAAATAATAAGTGAAGTGTTGCCACCAAAAAATGTTTCAGTGAAAGAAATCAGTGAAATGATGTGGCGATATATGATTGGTTAAAATCAGTAAAGTTGAAAAAACTCACGGGTATGCCTCTTAACCGACATTATTATTCTAGAGGCTTCTTTTATATTTAAACTTGATTTATCTTATGTTTAGCATGTTATCCTTTCCATTATTATAGCTAGGGTTTGTTTTGTAATCTCTCCCTATATAAAGGGCCCCTTGTATTCTTATTATTCATTCAGAAATTCAATAATAAACAAACCTTTATGGTACCAAGACCTCGGTTCTGATTACCTAAAAAATTTCGTTCCCTTTTTTTCTTCAGCAGGCTACGTACGGCTGCAGCTTCTTTCACAGGCTTCGGCCAGGCTTCTTTCGCAGGCTTCGCCACTGCATTCTCCGGCCAACAGCAACCTACAAACATGACCAAACCAGATCAGTCCACCCCATCCGAACCATCTAAACCTCATTCCCTTCACCCCGCTTATTCCGTAACCAACATAAACAGTAAAATCCGTACCCTCGATGGAACCACGGTCACCTATACCTCATGGGTAAAGCTTTTTAAGCTTCACGCCATGGCGTATAAGGTCTTTGATCACATCGACACCACCCCACCCCACCCCCTGACCCAACAGATCCCAAATATTCGGAATGGAAAGAATTAACGCACTGGTTTCCCAGTGGGATTTAACAGCACTCTGGCTGATGGTCTTCTGCCGGACATCCTGGATACCGAAGCCTCGCTCGAACTACATGGCTAAAACTCGAAAAGAAATACCTTAGTAACAAGCAGGCGAAAGCAGCGGCCCTTGAAACTCGTTTTGTTAACCTCAGCCTGGATCAATGCAGCTCCGTGGATGATTAATGCCAGCAATTAAAGAGTTTACCGATCAATTGCGTGATGTCGATCAACCCGTACCCGAGTCACGACTCGTTCTTACCCTGGTTCGTGGTCTCCCTGCAGAATATGATACTACTGCCGCCTTAATCAACCAGCAGCAAGCTGACTGGGATTCGGCTCGTACTATGTTGGCCGATGAGGTATTGCGGCAGGAGGCTCGCAAACCTAAATCCTCCTCTGTGCTCGCCGCAACCAGTACCGGAAACCCACTTCAGAACCCGCCTTCCAGCCACACACCACCTCCCAGCGGCCATCAGGGGAAGCCGCTGATTCTTCTCCTCAGCCGTACTCCAGGGGACGAGGACGCGGGTCCGGCTATCGAGGCAGAGGCAGATCGCAATCAGCTCGTGGACGTGGGTATCGCCAGAATTCAATTGGGCCTTTCAACCAACCTCTTATCCCCAATGGGCCTGGTGGCAAACACCTCCATGCCCTTACCCCTCACAATCGCCTTGGAGGCCCAATCAGCCAGCCCAACAATCACAATCCTAGATTGGAATCCAGAAACAGATTATACATGTGAATCGAACTTACTATTTATATTCATTTTTAATGAGATCCGAAATACTTTCATAGTTTCATTTCTTTACTTTATTGACCACACTATGTGTATTTATAGTAAAAAAAAATACTAATATCAGATTATTGTCCCGGATAAACATAATACATGTTTAGACTCGATAATATAAAAATGATGTATCACTTTTAGAATTTGTTAATACTTGGATTCCGCATCGCTCGAATATTGGATATTTAAAGCGTCCAATGTGATAGTGGTTACCATGACCGGAACCAGACTTTTTAAATGGAGGTCTATATTGATTTTTGTTTTTACATTCATAAATCGCGAACTTATGTTGGTTACTTTTCTTTATTAATCAACACGCTTTAAGCACGAAAACAGTTGTTAACTTCCGCTAACGTTGCCATTGGATTGGTTGGTAGAAGCAAATAGAACTTAAGTTGAGAAGGTCATGAGTTCAAAGCCTACTTTTTATGACACTACTTTCAATAAACATACAAAACAATTACACATCACTATTTTGAACATGTTTGTAGACAAGAATGAAACTTTTACCTACTTGAAAGAACATCCTAAATACGTTTCACCTACTTTTACATTAAAAAATTGTTGTGTGTTGATACTACTACTGCACTAATTAATCATTTTCTCTAAAATCTCAAATAATTAAACGAAAAACATCCAACTTAATAATAAACTTTATAACCATATACGATCTACAATTAATAATCATAAACTAACTCGTCACACTGCTCTACATATAAAACTTCTTTATACTCGATCCACAATTTAAAATGGAAATAAATAGTGTTTAACTCTTTTAAAAAGAGATGCATCTCCATCGACCGTCAAACCTTCGTAAGTCCTAAGTTTAAAACTTAAAAAAAAAAAAAAAAAAAAAAAAAAAAAAAAAAAAAAAAAACTTTAGGGACCAATTGAGGTAGATTTCATTATACAAGAGCACAATGGACACAACAACAAAAACACACCCTTCATGAGAGAGAATATGACATAACCTTAACCTTTGGCTTTGCTTCTTGCAGTTTTTTATTCTTATCCTTCTTCATCTCCATCCAGTCCACTCTCCTTCTCCTCCTTGTTATGACTTCTGCTACTACTACTATTCTACCATTCCAATTACTACCCCCTAAATGCATTACCATACCTTCCACATTTGGGACCCTCCCTATATCTTCTAAACCGTTAAATTTCCCTCATTTTTCATCATGGGTCTCTCAAGAAAACAAGACTTTACCTCCAAAACTATCCCATTTTGTTGCCCAGACCTCTGATTGGTCACAACAAGTCACACAAGAAACTGAAGAAGAATCATATTCTGAGCCACCTGAAGATGCAAAGATTTTTGTGGGCAACTTGCCTTATGATTTTGACAGTGATAATTTGGCCCAACTCTTCAGTTCTGCTGGTGTTGTTGACATTGCTGAGGTAATATTTTTTCTTTATTTGTTTTTTTTTTTTTAAAGTTTTTTAACATGTGTTTGAAGTGGTGGAGTGATGACATGTGTGTTTTGTAGGTGATATATAATAGGGATACAGAACAGAGTAGAGGGTTTGGGTTTGTGACAATGAGAACAGTTGAAGAAGCTGAGAAAGCTGTGGAGACTTTCAATGGCTATGTAAAGTTTATCTTTTTAATTAGTTTATTGTATGTGTTGTGTATTCTTTTATTTGATGGTTACATAATTTTATTTTAGTTCAAGGAAATAAAAAAAGAACATGATATGAAATTGCCCCCAATGAATTCTGACTCATAAGAAAAGAAGAGTAAAAAAAATATATTTTGTAGTGTTTTGAAAGGGTAAATACAATATTAGTGTTTTGATCGATTTGAGATAAGCAGGGGCGGACGTAGTGTATAACTAGGTGCCGCGTCCGTTGTTGCTCAACTTCGCGCGCGTAGTGGAAAATTAGTGGAAAATTTGTTTTTTTTTAACGAAATTTGAAAAACGTTGCTACTAAAATGAAAAAAATGAAAAACGTTACTACTGAAATTCATTTCTAGATACGCCACTGGAGATAAGGCACGACCAACCCGTTCATAATCGAATAAGTATAAGATATGACCTGCTACCTATTGGTATAACCCTATAAAATCATAATCAAATAAGAATTAAAGTATTGGTGAGATCCCTATGAACTAGCCAAGAGTTGATATTTAACTCATATAATCCGGCCAATTCGTGAAATCCACGCTTTTATATCTCTATTGAAGCGTTACTGTTTTTAGGCGTTACAGTTGATAAATTCCCAATTGTGTTTTTGTGCATCTAGATGAACAAAAATGAAAATGTGATTTGTCAATCTTTTAGCGATAGACAATGCTTCAAAAGTGTAGCGAACACTTCAATGGGGATACATTATATATTAATGAACAATGCGAAATGGCCAACTTATATGAGTCAAATATCAAATTTTGGTTAATTCTTACGGTTCTGACCAAGATTTAAGTTCTTACTGGAACTCTCCCCTAACCGTGTGATTAAGTTTACCTAGTATAAAGTTATGTGTAAATGGGCATGTAATGATGTGGGGAATGTTTTGAAAACAGGATTTAAGTGGCAGGCTTCTAACTGTAAATAAAGCTGCACCAAGAGGTTCACAACCGGAAAGAAGAGTAGTAGAGAATTCTTTTAAAGTATATGTAGGTAATCTGGCATGGCAAGTGGACAGTGGTCGACTTGAGCAGGCGTTTAGTGAACATGGGAAGGTGGTGGAAGCAAAGGTTATCTATGATCGTGAAACTGGTCGCTCACGTGGATTTGGTTTTGTTACAATGGCAAGTGAGACAGAAATGAACGATGCCGTTTCTGCTTTAGATGGACAGGTATGCAAACTAAGTACTACCGTGCGGGTGGGTTGAATAATTGTTCAAATGGTTCAGGTTTGAACGGGCCATTTTTGCTATGGATCAAGTCATAAAGACCCGCTAAAATTTTTGTTCATTTTCTAAGACCATGTGTAGTCGAGCGTGGATTTGGGCGTGAAATCCCCCCCCCCATAACGCCCCAACACTGCCCCTGGGGCGTTATGCTTCGAAATTGGCCACAAGCGTGAAAAAAATTAACACTGGATTTGGCGTGAAATTTATTCTTTTTGTGGGAGCCAATGAAATTTGCCCAAGTGGAAGGGGCGTTAACTTTTTTCAGGCCCACTACGTTCGGTCTAAGTAGATAATGAATACCTCAATTATGCTTACAAAAACAATATTACGTTGATTGAATAAACGTGAATATTTTGACCTGGAACGTTGATTGAATTAAAATAGACTTCGAACGACTTTCAACTCGTTTCGCATGTCAACTCATTTTACTCATTCCTTACATAATTTTTTTGATTTGACCCGTTTGAGATAAAGAATTACAAGTAAAGAAGTTGAAATTGTCACCTCTACAAGCTACTAGTGTCACACCATATGAATGTTTAAAGCCTATGCAAGCGATTGCCTTTACTGAATTGATGATTTGTGTATGTGATGCAGAGTTTGGATGGGAGGGCAATCAGGGTTAACGTTGCAGAGGAACGTCCTAAGCGTGGCTTCTTTTGATTTTGTATCGAGGATAATGATTGCAGACAAGCTGCTTCCTTTTCATTGTTTAAATCATTGTAGGTTCTTTTAAGTTAGTTAGACCTATTGTTCTTCAATAATAATCTTGTATATTTGAAAAAAGAGAGGAGGGTTGACAAGTCATTCGACTCGAGTGGGCCAGGACCTGACTGGTCCTAACTCATAGGTTTTTCCATTTATTCAAATATCATGAAGAGATTTTACCAGTATTCACATTCTATGTCCTATTTTATATATCATAGTGTTAAGTTCAGATTATAAATAAAAAACTTGAAAAGGGAATCTTTGGAAAGCAGCCATGTCAAGACTGGGACTCAGGACCAATGATCATGAAAAGCATTTCTGTTAACATCCAGTAATTTGTCCTCGCTGAATCTACCGCGGCTGACACAGGACATAGTTACAGGAGGGTTTAGCAAAATATTTCAAATGCACATAGTGAAATTTGAACTCATTCGCATCTTTTGTTTGCAGACCGATCAAAATCAGTAATCACGTATGGAAATTAAAAAAAAAAAAAAAAAAAAAAAACCCTCATCATAATTAGCAGGAGAAATGAATATAATCCTACCAAATCTATAACAGATCATAGTTTTATGGGAATAAACTTACTTTAGTCAATGATTTGGGTTGACTGTTAGGACTTTGTACAATTGTACCTATCTCAAGCCTTCTGTCCTACCATTAAGAGTGTTGAACAAACAATAAAGGCAACATGAAGATTTGCTTCCAATTTTTATTTATTTATTTATTTTGGTGGGATAGACCATTAAAACCCTTAATTAAGTAACATCAAACATAATTCACGAAAAGAAGCCATCTTTTTCTTTTTCCTGTAATATATTCCAAAACAAAAAGAATTACCAAAGAATCTTACTCATCAGTAGTATGTTTCATGTGGGAATCATCAAAAGTAATACCATGCAAAAAAAAAAAAAAAAAAAAACATAAATAAATATATGGAAAATCATTTTTAATTTATATTGATTTTGAAACTACTCTTGATCTTGTAGTTACGCGAATAACTAATGAAATTATTTACGAGGATATAACATTGTCAACCTTCAAGGGGTGGTGCACTGGTATGCACGGTCCCAGGTTTGACTCTTGCTTTCACTGGTTTTCTATCATAACCTCTTGAAGACCACCTACCTAGCATAAGCTGCGATTTACCTGACTCGTTGCTTAGTAGAGTATTGGCGGTCCCATGAGTTTATCGGTAACATGTTCTCATGGTCACAAAAAAAATGTGTGAAGAATACATAATAGTATAAAAATTAAAAATACACATGCATGTGCACACTGCATGACAGGCCATTTCATATTTTCATTGGTTCTGTTTGTAGATCCTTTAAACTCCAAATAATAAAAGTGTAAAGATGTTGTAAGAAATAGAGTAGAGACCACAAAAGAGATGAACCTTCAAATTCACATTAGATTTTCTTGACCACAACTGAAGCAAGGAAGATGATTCAGTTATGCTTTATCACTTTATTCTGTTTTTAATATATATTTAAAGGCTACCAGGTGCCTAAAGAAATCACAACAAAACTACCTATTCTTAATCCAAAATGGACCAATCACTCTCCAACTACACCAGCAAAAACTTACCATCATCTAACCCTGAGAAGCGGCTCTTAACCGCCACCAATCCTCTAACCAGCAACCCCTTTACCGGGGTGGTCAACTCACCAATGAACCAATTGCAGCAACAGCCGTACCAGCAACAGCCGTACCAGCAACAACCGTACCAGCAACAACCATACCAGCAACAACAACAGCAGCAGCCACTTATGGGTCAGATGACTAACCCAATGGCACAGCAGCCACTTACGGGTCCTATGACTAACTCAGTGGCGCAGCAGCTACTGGGTATGTCACCTAACCCAATGCACCAGCAGCAGCTAATGGTTCCCAGGAACAACTCGATGCTAGGTTCAATGATTAATCCGATGCATGCCCCTAGACAACATGAGATGACGGGTCGCATGCATAATCCGATGATGCAGCAGCTGGATAAAGGTGAAAGAAACTCAATTTTCAGTGCGTCGGATGATAATGTTATCATGAAGCAAGTGCTTGATACTCATCTCCCTGATGGCACTGATATTGATGTCAAACCCCTTGTCCACCTTGTGGATGAAATCCTTAAATATGCCACCATTAATCCCTCCATTGAGGCTGATTCTACTTCATTGGTACTATTATTATTATTATTATTTTATATGTACATAGATATACTGAATTAACAACACTTGTATTGCTGTGTACTGATCTGTGGCTTTTGTATTCTTTGTAGGTTGCACATACTGATGTCGGAAAACTGGAGGGAAGATCGCACCAAGTCAATGCACACCAATTCAACGCACACCAAACCGGTGTAGTTCTGACCCAAGTGTCGCATATAATTGACAAGCTGGCTTGCGAGGTTTGAACTCAAAAATACAATTTTTTTAATATTCTCCTTTATTTAAAGACCAACATGTGATTAAAGAGATTGTCTTTAATTAATATTTCATAGATGTCATTCAAGTGCTTAAGTGGCGCGGATGGACACACAACCGCACTTGCCTTATTTCACGAGGTGGGAAGCTACCACTGGGATGCGAAGCTGGCATTGGTACTGGCAGCTTTTGCTCTAAACTATGGTGAATTCTGGCTTCTAGCTCAGATTTATTCATCAAATCAACTTGCAAAATCAATGGCTATTCTTAGACAAGTACCAACGATTATGGAGCATTCGGCCCCGTTGAAGCACAAATTTGATGCACTCAACAAGCTCATTAAATCGATCATCGACTTAACTCGGTGCATTATGCAGTTTAGGGAGATTCCATCTACATATGTCACTACTGATGTTCCAGCCATGGCTAGAGCATTAAGTACAATTCCTGCTGCAGTCTACTGGAATGTTAGAGGGATTATCGCTTGTGCTGCACAGATCAGTAGCCTCAGCAGCATGGGACATGAGTAAATAAAACTTTCATACTGTGTTATGTAAAATTATATTAACTAAAAAAGATGGTCACTAACATGGTTTATTGACTTCAGGTACGGGATATCCGCCTCTGAGATGCAGTCATGGGAACTATCCACCTTAATCCTAAAGATCAACCACTTACATGAGTTTCTCAGGAAGCAATTGGAGGACTGCCACCGTGTTATAGGTACTTGATCAATGCCTTGTATTAATCCTAATGATCAACCACTTACATGCTTTGCTAGGCTTACGTCGTAATAAAATATAAAATGGATATGACTATGTTCTTGTCTGGCTGATGCAGGAGACAGGCAGGAGATGGATTTCAGACACTCATTCAATCAGCTATTCGAAACAATCCATATAGACAATATGAAAATCCTCAAAATCGTGCTCAATTCCGGTGATGACCCAAAGCCGCTTTATGATGGGACTGCTAGAACAAGGGTATGAACAATCATTCATACTTAGTTATATGTATAATAACTAATACATCTTTTTTTAAATAATTAATCTCCTATGGACCGACTTCAACAGGTCAGCTTAGACGTTCTAAGGAAAAGGAACGTGTTGCTGCTAATATCAGGGCTAGACATGTCACGGGATGAACTGTCAATTCTTGAGCAGATTTACAGCGAGTCCCGTGTTCAAGGGTCCAGGATGGATTCTTTGTATGAGGTGGTGTGGGTCCCTATTGTGGACCCCAATGTAGTATACACTGATAATATGCACAGACAATTTGAGGAGTTGAAGAATATTATGACATGGTACTCAGTGTACCACCCTTCAAATATTAGCAGGGCGGTGAAGAGGTCCATTGGCGACAGGTGGCACTTTAGGAGCAAGCCTATCCTTGTTGTGTTGGACCCACAGGGACGGGAGTTGAGCCCGAATGCAATGCACATGATGTGGATTTGGGGAAGCACTGCCTTCCCTTTTACCACTGCCAGAGAGGAAGCTTTGTGGAGGGAAGAAACCTGGAGGCTCGAGTTGCTAGTCAGTGTGATCGACCCAACGATAATCGAATGGGTAAGTTCACCATTAACCATTTTACCTTATCATTGTTAATAATAACTTATTTCAGGTATAGTTTATTAAAGATTTAAATTATGGTTAATGATGATATTAATTGCATCGAAATATTTTAGGCAGGAAAGGGAAGATACATCTTTTTGTATGGTGGGGATGACATTGAGTGGATTCGCAAATTCACAAGAACCGCGCAGGCCATGGCAACTGCTGCAGGCATCCAGTTAGAGATGGCTTATGTTGGAAAAAGCAAGAAAAAGGAGAACGTACGAAAGGCGATTGCCATCATTAAAGCAGAAAAGCTTAGTTACTGCTGGGAAGACCCCGCCCTGAGCTGGTTCTTCTGGACCCGATTAGAGAGCATGTTGTTTTCCAAGCTCCAACTCAAACAAGCTGATGATCAGGACCTCATAATGCTGCAGATCAAGAAGCTACTAAGTTATGACAAAAACGGATCATGGGCTTTGCTTTGCAGAGGATCACAGATTCTGACCAACGGACACGGCACCACCATGTTGCAAACCCCTTCTGACTTTGACCTATGGAAAAACGACATCCCTACTAGGGGGTTTGATCTGTCATTTAAAGACTACCATGATAAGCTTCATGTTGCAGCAAATAACTGCAGCCGCTTTGAGTTTGCCCATGGCTCAGGTAGAATCCCCGAAGGCATGCGCTGCCCTGAGTGCCACCGGTCGATGGAGAAGCACATTGCTTTTATCTGTTGCCATGACCAAACCGGCCTTCTTGAACCATACTGATCGAGCTATATCAACGCCAATCTAGCAACCTATGATACTGGTACTATTACTAAGTGAATAAACAGCAGCATGCGACTGTTGTTGTTGTGTTTCTTTTATTCTGCCATGTGGTTATAGTGTGAAGAGTGCAGTTGTGTTTATCTGAGTGTAATATGGTGAGTCTATACTTCTGTATGAGTTAGACCCGCTTTTGATGTAATAAATATTTTATGGATCTTAATAAAGCTTGTTTTCATTTACATTAGGGCTGGCATATTGTGTCAGACACGAACACAAAACAGGTAAACACGAACACGGCACGATAACCTACCGTGTCATCTTTTCCAAACATGAACATGTATATATCATGTTAACACGATAAGACAATAACTTGTTTATAAATATTAACCATGAAATCACATCCACAAACCTGTTAATGAGAGACTAAGCGGCGCCGGTTTTGAGAAAGAGGACGGGTGATGGGTGACAGTGGACGGGTGATGGCGACGGCGGACGGGACGATGGAGTTGAGAAGGAAGAGGAGGGATGACTGAGCGGTGTATATGTACTCTGTGATTTGAAATTGAAAATTAGGGCTCCATATTTAATCCCATATGTATAAGGCATACCCCCACCCCACATCAATGGCGGTTAGCGTCTCTACCGATACGGTTGGGAGGTCTTGGCCTGTGTTCGGCGGAGGATGTGTCTGTATTGTTGCCTCTAGAGTGCAGTCTGGGGAACTACAAGACCACATCCTACGAAACAGCAAGATAGTGGGGACGGACCTGGATTATGAGCTTGCCTTGGACAACGTTCGCAGCTCTCTTCCTGATTTAGATTTGGGTGGTTTTATGGATAAGGACACCGCCCCCAACAAACCTCAAAAGTTCTTGGTGAGTGCTTTTAACCGTAAAACCCTTCAGACTATGGGAGAGAAGTTTGCCATGTCTCCGCGGCAGAAAGCGGTGTTTGAATGCCTCAAAGTAGCGCATGCTCAAGACTTCTTAGCTGTCCTTCCTATCGTGTATGAAAAACCAGCCCTAATTTACATAACTATGAACCTAACAATTTTAGCATAACTTACGTCGGCATTCCAAATTATCATCTCCATTCAGCCATTTACAAAATTAGCATCCATTCGTAACAGATCTCAATGAAATGAAATTGCAACACTTAATAACAGTTCAAATTCTATGAATTATGATCAAATGATAATCGAATTGGAAATCACAGATTCAGAAAACAGACATAGAGAGAGAAGATACTCGCATGTAGACGAAGGCACCATGACTAACGTGGCCGGTTCCTGATTGATGGTTCTGTGAAATATCTCGCACTGTGGCCATGCAAACAAACCGTAAATTGAAACGGTATGGCGAGGGAATGAATGAACACAAGAAAATATTAACTTCAAAACCTTACAATACCCCCAAAACTTTTATCTGTGTTCAAACCAGCCCTTGTATATGTTTGTTGCCACCAGGGGTGACAATTAGGGATGAGTATTCCGATACCGATTCTAATACCAAAAATATTGATGCCGGTTAATTTTTAGTATCAAATTTTGGTGAAAATTAGTATCGGTATTTTTGGTTTGGTAACATTATTTTACCTTAAAATACCAGTATCGTACTGATATCGAATCAATACCGTATGGTACCATATATTTTTGATATCGGTATCAAGTTTTGGCAAAAATTGGTATCGGTATTTTCAATATCAAGATCGGTTCGGTACTGAGCTCATCCCTAGTGACAACATCTTTAGCTCACACGACCCAAATCATGATACGAAAACGACTGGTTGTTGGATTTCTATACATTAAATATGACATGTTCGGATCGACCTGTCAACCCGTTTACGAAACAGTTGACCTACCAATCTATATATGACCAATTTGTTAAAACTCATCGCTATTTTACAAGGGTGATGGTATTGACACACCCTCCAAATTATTTCTGCACTCCTCTATAGGCTATAAGCGGCTTATAGGGGTTGCACAAACTTTCATGCGTTATTAATGCCCATCAGTCACAGACATGTAAGAGGCCTATACACGACGTATACACCTACAAATGCATAGTCTTACAAAACTATCTCATCGATAGACCCCCATATACGCCATGTATAAACCTATACGTGACATATGGGAGGCAATGGCGTGTAAATATATGGGGGGAGTGCCAAACTAGTAATTCAAGCTTTAGAAATAGCCCTCGAGCTCTCGTAACTCGAACTAGTCGAGCTTGTCTATGTCCGGCTCATTTGCATGCCAAAAAAATAATTTAAAAAATTACACCTAGAGTTTAAAGCTCGGAGCTCAATTCGTAGCTCGCTCGAAACAAAGTAGCTAAAAAAACTTGTTTTCAAACGATCTGATCGGAGCCGACTATTGGCTCGTTTTTCTCCAAACTTATGTTCGAGCCGAGTCAAGCTGTCAGGTGTAGTTTATAACTTGAGCTTGAATCCACCCTAGCTCGACTCAACTCGACACGACACGACACGACACGACAGGACAGGACTATATTTGTCCTTCCCGGATATTAAAAATTAAAAACTCGCTAAAACCCTAACAGCAAAGTCACAATACCGGGTACAGATCCGTTCATGTTTTCATCTTCTACATCTCATCAATGGCTTCCTTTCTCCAAAGACTCGTTAGAAAGCAATCACTGACCAAAACCCTAATCACAGATCTCAACAAACAACTTCTCTCCTCACCGACCCATTTATCCAAACCCAAACCCAAACCCGACCCACCAACCCTAACACCCCCTTCTTCACCAACCTACCCAAAACAACTGATGACTCATACCCTCATCCTCATTCACCAACTGTTTACCCTAGCTTCTCATTTGAGACTTTTCTTAACCCAATTGTTTCCCTACCAGAAGAAGACATTGTTTCAGATAATGATGATGGAAAGATGTGGGCTGACAGTGTGAAGAAGAAGAGGAAGAAGAAGATGAATAAGCATAAGTTGAAGAAGCTGAGAAAGCGTCTGAGAAGGAAAACATAGTTTTTTAATTAATCTGTTTTAGACTGGTGAGAGTTTTCTACTGATTTTTGTGTTCATTGCTTGAGTTTAATGGGTTTAATAATTTGTTTGATATCAGATTATTATTATTATTATCAAGTGACCCTTTGTTTAGAACCCTTAGGTTGTGAGTTCAAGCTTCAAACATCATCATGGGCTCTTGTTTGGGGATTAAAAAGAATGTTCCTTTATATGCCTATTTCAATTCATGTAATGTTAGTGTTCAATGCTTGAAATGGAAGGATTCAATGAGTTAAATTGATGGCTTTTTGTTCTGATTTTTGAATTTTTTAGGAGTTTTTGATATGATTTGGCACATAGTTATCAAAGGCGCTAGGCGCACTCAAGGCGCATAGGCCTCGCCTGGGCCTAGGCGCGAGGCGCACAAAAAGCGAGGGCCTGAGATAAAAAAAACGAATAAAGAAAATAAAGAAGAATATATTAAAATAATACTATTTTTCATCTATTTAGTATCAAAAGTTTTAAAATATTGATGTATTAGTGTATAGAAATAGTTTTCCTTAGATAAAAGTAGAAATCTGACTGGAATCCAGCTATAATTTAACGAATTTGGCTGGAAACTCTCCAGAATTTGGGAATCTAGCTGAAATCTGCGCCTAAACCATCACCTGGAGAATTAAAGCGCAATTTCCTTGACTCAAAGCGCAAATGCATCGCCTCGACTATGATTTTGAATATATTTATCTTTGCTTGATGATCCTCATTTCTAGTTTTGTACCTTATTGATATTAGGACTCTTGTACGAGAAAATTGGTAACAAAAACCTTTCTTCGTGTGCTCTGTAACATTAAGTTTGAACTTGAAGGCGAGTTCGAATTCTTGTAGATAATGATACAAATGATATGTTGCTAGATAATTTATATCTTATGAAAAACGGAACTGGCTCATTTTCTTGGTGGCTCGAGAGGATAGATGATAGATTTAGCTTTTAGGAAACAGGTTGCGGGTTGCTATTAAATGATCTAAGGCGATAGTGTAGAAGAAATGATGAGGATTGCTTAATTCACTCTCAATGGCTTGCTAGTTTCTGTTTCTCTTAAACTGTTTTTTATCGACTTATTTAAGATAAAAGTATAACTCTAATTGATGTATTTATGTAGTATAAATGAATATGGTTTTGGTTATGGCATCTTTATAGATTTGATGGATGGCTTGGATATGTTTGTTTAGAAGAACATTAGTTTTAACTGCACTTTTTCCATACACTAATATGCACGCACGTAACTACAAGTGTTAATAAACCATTGAAATCCACATAACTGTTCAAACCGATACAGGCGGCTGGTTTGTGATTTATATGATTTGATTTTGATCCTTTACAGTTCCAGCAGCCGTTTGGAACTAGCCATTTAAACCATGCAGTCATTTTTATATATTTGAACTAAAAAAAAAAAAAACTTGTTCAATCGCCAAAACAGGCCGGTTAACAATCCACGCCCAACCCGGTTAACAGGCCGTTTCCTGAAACCTTCGTTG
This sequence comes from Ambrosia x helenae, assembly GCA_030844895.1. Lineage (NCBI taxonomy): Eukaryota > Viridiplantae > Streptophyta > Magnoliopsida > Asterales > Asteraceae > Ambrosia > Ambrosia x helenae. The sequence continues at coordinate 114,302,241 of CM061233.1, forward strand.
GTTGTTTTGTTGAACCAAATTTTTTTTGACAAGCGAGTTGAAGGAGAACATGTACCCATAATAGGTGAAAGAATAATTGGTTGTCCGTTTGTTGTGGTGCGTGATATGCCCTGAGGTTCATGCATTGAGAACTCAGGTAGTTTCCTATTTTGAGAGTAATGTGAATCTGTAAATAAGAACGCCTTTTTTTTTTTTTTTTAACGGAAGAACATCTTACAAACTCCATTATTCTCTCCCGAATTTGTATCTACACCCAACACGCATTCCTCTTCAATCTCGTTATAACTTCCAATCATTTTCATCAACATTACATCATTTCAATAAGCATTGTTTCTTAATCCAACTTTTGTGTATTATGGCACGCCCATTGCTTCTTCTCGCTCTACTTTTCATTGTCGTGCTTGTCTCCGCTTCTCGTTCACCAGCAAACTCCCCCAAAGCACCATCGCTTACCCCTCACGCACCGGGAGATGATCATGCTTCAAGCCCTATCCTTCACTCTAACGAAGAGGAATCCGGTGATGGAACAGGATCGGCCGACGGAAAGGAATCCGGCGACGAAAAGGGATCGGCGGACGGAAAGGGGTCCGGCGACGGAAAGGGATCCGGCGACGGAAAGGGATCGGCCGACGGAAAGGGATCGGCCGACGGAAAGGAATCCGGTGACGGAAAGGACTCAGCCGACGGAAAGGACTCCGGTGACGGAAAGGGATCGGCCGACGGAAAGGGGTCCGGCGACGGAAAGGGGTCTGACGACGGAAAGGGGTCGTCCGGTGACGGGAAGGGGTCGTCCGGTGACGGGAAGGGATCCGGCGACGGGAAGGGATCCGGCGACGGAAAGGGATCCGGCGACGAAAAGGAATCCGGCGACAAAAAGGGAGGAAAGAAATCATCTCCCGGATCGGAATCCGCGGACGATTCTGATGAAGCACCAGAATCTGGCGACGAAAAGGAATCCGGCGACAAAAAGGGAGGAAAGAAATCATCTCCCGGATCGGAATCCGCGGACGATTCTGATGAAGCACCAGAATCCAATGACGATGGGGAATCCGGTGACGAAGGGGATGCAGCCGAGATCTTGAAGGCTGCTATTGCCTCCGATGCTGCTGCTACAGCAGGTTCATTTCTCTTCAAGATTACGATTGTCATAGATTATATAACAATTTATAATTTTACATATTTAGGACTGAAACATATATCTCTACTACATTATAAAGAGTGAGGGATGGGCAAACTTGTCTAAGTTGGTAAACTTAAGATGACATATGAAAAGCCATGTGCTTTAACCATCAAATGTCATATAAATCTTCCCTAAATTACCCTTCAATGCATTAAGATACTTGTACCATGTAACCCAAAGAAATCATTTCATCTCTCTTTAATTTCATCCATCTTTATTATAATTATTCCCTCTTTATGTTTATGCAGGTCACACATTCTTCTCACCAACCTAACCTATATCGTGTGTTCATTAAAAAATGTATGCCTTCCCACAATGAATTTGACAAAACAAACACCTAATGCATCATTCGCTAACACTAAATGCAACAAAGACCAACACTTTACAACTTTACCACATTTAACTCAGACATATAAAACACTATATACCTTACTAACATATATTGCGCATTCGCATCCTACGTATTTGCTTGGTTTTAAAAAGCGCGAAGCGCACAAAAGCGACGAGGTGTAAAACCGAGGCGCAAAGCGCAATGATAGAGATTGATTATGCAGCCTTCTACAAACTACATCTTTGTTTACCACCAACATACATTTTCTCATTCACCGTTTCATTAAATAAATTATCACCGTCTTCTTCAAATATTATGCTAAAACTAACATTCCAATGAACATGCACTTTACTAACTGAAACAATAACATAAATTAGACATCAAATGAACGCCAAAAATACTACAACATCACTCTAACAGTGCATTCTCCATAATAATAAAAAAATATTACTCAGTTTGGTTGTCCTACTTGTTATATCTTCAACTCTTTTATATGATTACGAACATTATATGGATGTCATAACTGCCCGCGGCAACGCGCGGGTAAGCCCACTAGTTTTATCTAAATAGAAGCTCAATATTGGTGTGCTCTTTTAAATAGTCCACCTTTCTGTTTGTGCGTTACTGAATTTTATACATGTCGTTTTAATTTTATGACCAAAGGGTCTTAGGTGTAGCGGTACCAAAGTATTAGATAAAATGCGTAGTGTAATAGTAGAATCAGAGAGTGTATAAGTTGTTATAAAAAACGATAATGTTAATGATAGTTACGAGTCATTTAATAAGTTCATAAAAAAAACACTTTAATAAACTTATCGTTTTATGTTAAGCTAAAAAAATGATTTGTGTTTTGAATTGAGTTGATTAAATGCATAAGTCTTATAATTCACTTAATTCTCAAATAATCTTATAGGTTATATGAAACTCAAACTCACATCATTTAGCAAAATAGAATACATTTGCATAGGGTTGTTTAACAAGTCGTGTTTGCAGGTTAGTGGGTCGAATTCGAACCCAACATGAACATGAAAGTCGTTTGACACACATGTATTCGAAGTTGAAACGAACACAACCCTTTTAAGAGGTCAACATGTGAACCCGTTAGGTTGACACAAAGTCGATCCTTTTAGCTAAACATGTTCCTGTGTTCGACTTTGTTAACTTGTTGAATTAAACCAAAACTTATAACTTTCATGTGATGGCCGGGTCGCGTCATAATGTCATGATCATTAAATGACCCTGTTACGCTTGCCTTTGTTGTTAATATTGTATTAGTTTGTTTTATTTTGGATATTGAATAGAAAATAAATTATTTATTTATGTTTCTTTTTTCAGGTCGGAATGGGATAGACTATTAAAGTGATAGTTTCTTCTATCCACCACATGGATTGAAGGCCAATAGCTCTACTTCACCATCGAAGCACAAAATTTAGATCGAGAATACCTATATCTACTATATACTTATACTTACCATACGTAATAAAAGGAAACTATGGTGACAAAGGTCATGTATCTTTTTAGTTTTTTTTTATTTCTTTTCTATTTAATTATGAATACTTATTTTTTTAACTAACGATACTATTCATTTATCTCCCTAAGTAACTTCCAATCACTTTAACCTCTTATATGATATTGTCTTAACCTTGCACATGAATACATGATCTTCTCTATTATTAATCAATTCCTTTATCGTCTACTTATTTTAGATAATTATCAAACTATGTATTAATTTAGAATGAGGTGAACACTAACATGGTATTTAGGTAATTTTTGGGATTTTCAGGGGTGTATTTGCCATTTGTTCCTTGTGCTCTTCTAAACCCCTTTCTCTCTCTCTACATTCCTCATTTATTCCACTGGTATTCTCTCTCATGCTTTTAGTCGAGAGATGTTCTGTGGGTTCGGTACCATCGCCGGTCGTTTCATCCATAGCCAACGTTTATGTGCAGTCGGTATCATCTCCGATCGTTTCATCCATCACCATCACCACCGCCATCAGCTCCAAATGTTTTTTGGGACCCGATCCGCCGCCACCAACCGTTTCATCTACCATCACTGCCTCATCATCGCCTTTCTTCCGGTCTGTGTCATGTCAGAACCCACCTCCGCCAGCAGTAACTTGAACCAGCCTCCTCTGCTGCCATCAACTCTTACTCATCAAAAGGTATGTCCGTTTTAACTTTTTGTATAGGATTTTAACGGGTTTAGATATCTTGTCGCGCCTGATTGTGTTAATTTTATTCAGTCGGTTTGTTCGATTTTTCTGATTGCGTTGATAGGATTTAGGGTTTTAACGGGTTTGGATATGCTGTTTGTGGTTGTCTGTGTTGATTCGGTGTGTTTGGTTATACTGATTATACTGATATTTTTCTATCTTGATATTTGTTTTTGGTGATGGGGGGTGTTTTTAAATCTTTAGGTTGTGTAGAGGTTCAAGTTGTTGTTAGCGTGCTGCGGGGGGCCCGGAGGAGATGTTGCTGGTAATGGTAAGTGGTTTAGATAAATGAAGAGGTGGGCTGATAGCGATCGTCGCCTTCGCCGTCCTTCCATTTAGTTGGTGGTGGATGGTGGCGATGTTGCAGCTTGTCAATGAAACTTCATGTATTACATGGTGGGAAACATGTTTGGAAAAAAAGATGGTGTTGATGTTGGCCACGGTTGAGTGTGTGGTGGAGGCTATAGATTGGGTGGTAGTGTAAGATGGTGGTGGCATTGGCTGCTTTATTCGGCTATGATGAGTTAAAAATATTTACCGATTGTTGGTAGGGATGGCATGGCAAGGATCGCGGATGGTAGGTTTTACCTGCAACCCTCCTTGTAGCTATTAATTCTAAAAACTCTAAGCCACTGATAGACTTTAAAATTGATCGTTTTTTGGAATAGTAAACCATTATACTATGTATTAATTTAGAATGAGGTGAAGAGTAACATGGTATTTACGTAATTTTTTGAATTTCAGGGGTGTATTTGTCATTTACGCCATTTGTTCTTCTAAACCATGTTCTCTCTTTCTAAATTATACTATGTGTTAATTTAGAATGAAGTTGAACAGTAACATCGCAATTATGTAATTTGTGGCTTTTCTAGGGATATATACACCATATAATATGCATTAAACAAAACTGCAAGTCAATAGTGACATGGAAATTATGTGATTTACGGTTTTCTTAGGGGTATAAGTGTCATTTTGTGCGAACTCATACATTGGAATGATAATGATGTTCATGTTGGTCGCGGCTGAGTATGCAGTGGTGGTTAAGGTTTACAGGAGATTGGGGTTTGTCATGGTTGAGTAAGATGTTGGTGGCATATGATGCTTGGCACCTCATTCAAATAGATACTTGATAGTTTTGGCTTGGCTACGATGAATTAAATACGTTTCCCGATTATTGGTGGGGACGACGTGGCAAGGATTGCAGATGGCAGATTTCCACCTGCAACCCGCCTTGCCGCTAGGTATTTCAAAAACTCTAAGCCACCATGTATTTTAAAATTGGTTTTTGTCGAAGCTGATTTCACCTTTCGTGGTATTCGGGTGGATTTCATAGGATGCTATTGCCGGTAATGTATTTCCACTCTATTCAATCGAACTCATTTGAAGTGATTGTTGTATTGAGTTTTTACTACATATATTGGGTCTTTGCATGTTACTAAAGCAGGTCGGATAAAAAATGACGATTGACTGCTGGTGATAGATTTGTTTCGATATTATCGTTCTTTAGACGCACTGAACACGTGATAAATGGTAATGTGAAATTTTTCGTTGATATATATATATATATATAGGAAAAAGATCAATTAGGAACCAAGGTACTAGTTAGGAACCAATCTGAGCCATTCATCTTTTAATCTTGATCTAAGGGTAGGATGGTAATTGAACAATTATGTTTTATATTTTAATTTAAAAAAAAAGTTATAAAATCCCCCATCTCTTTCTCTCCGCCATTCTCACACCACTCTTATCTCCTATACTTTCTCTCTCTAAAAAAACCCCAATTCCAAACCCTAACCACCGTCTCCTTCCTTCGATCACCGACTCCGAAGAACTCACCATCGAGGAACGCAACCTCTTATCCGTCGCTTAAAAGAACGTCATCGGTGCTCGTCGTGCTTCGTGGCGAATAATATCCTCAATTGAACAGAATGAGGAGTCACGTGGCAACCAGGACCACGTGTCCGTCATCAAGGATTACAGATCTAAGATCGAGAAGGAGTTGTCGGATATATGTGACGGGATTTTGAAGCTTTTGGACTCGAAACTTGTGCCGTCTGCTGGTTCTGGTGATTCGAAGGTGTATTAATTATTGTATTTTGTTGAAGCACACAGAAACAATAAGATTTCCTCTTAGTTTAATAGGTTGGTATGCACCAGCGTATATTTCCTGAAGCTTACAGATACAATAAGCTGGTAATATAATTAAACATAATATACACTGATGTATATATGTTGAATTTGATGGTACTATAGAATGTTTTTGTATCACTAATTGGACTTTACACTGATGTATAATTGTTGAAATATGAATATACACTGACGTATATTTGTTGAATATTATGGTACAGTACAATGTTTTTGTAGTACTAATTGGACTATACACTGATGTATAATTGTTGGAATATGAATATACACTGACGTATAGTTGTTTAATGTTATCGTACAGTATAATGTTTTTGTAGCAATGATTGGACTATACACCGATGTATAATTGTTTGAATATGACGATACTAAACACTGTTCTATAGCATCAATTTTATTCGGGTCTGATGTATATTGTATGTATACACTGATGTATATGCTAAACAACCTTTTTCTTTGTTTCAGGTTACTCTTCATAAGACCAACCTATCAGTTTCGTGTGAGTGCATGGAATATGAATATACACTGACGTATAGTTGTTTAATGTTATCGTACAGTATAATGTTTTTGTAGCAATGATTGGACTATACACTGATGTATAATTGTTGGAATATGAATATACACTGACGTATAGTTGTTTAATGTTATCGTACAGTATAATGTTTTTGTAGCAATGATGTACACAAGAAACGCACAAATGATATTAGTTGTGTTTTGTCAGTTACAATGTATACTAAATAACCTATTGAAACTCAAATACCAAAAGACAATATTACCCCTTGATTTAATTAAAAAGTTAATTAATGTTTAACATATTTACCATCATGCCATTGAAGATGGATGGATGAGATTGGTTCCTAAAGTTCCTAACTAAGGGTTGGTTCCTAATTGAACCCTACCCTATATATATATATATATATATAGGGTCAAGATCGTGTACAAAGTGTTTTTTTTTTTTTGTGAGAAGTGTGAAAAGTATTAAAAATTGATACTTAGGCATCACTTTTTGAACTTAGTCGTGATGTTTTGGATTGTTTTGCCTATAAAAACACCAAACATAACAATTAAAAACCGAAAACAATGTATTTTAGGCTTAAAACTTAAAACACCATGCTAAGAACATTAGCAGTGTGTTTTAAGCGTTAATGTGACACCCGTCACCCTCGTCTTTCATCTAATTGACAATAATAGTCCTTCAAATATTTCCATTATAGTCCCTATAAGTTTCGTCGTTTTCAAATTTATTTTAGAGTGAACTAAAATTTATCGTTAATATTTATTATGGATCGGGTATACGTTTTATCAAATGCGTATGTTGGAACGTAGTCGTAAAAGATTCTATAGAAATACATAACTTAGTTTAAAAAGTTTTAAAGTTAGTTAACTTAACTTGGTTAAGTTTTTGTAAAGGAAAAACTAACTAAGTTTATAATAAAAAGTAACTAGGTTAAGTGATGAGGGGCTAATGTTGTCAAAAAGGAAAATTTCATTTGAAAAAAAAAAAAAGACACCAGCCATCATCCACGTTTTTTTTCCGGCGGATTAAAATCCGGCCGACGATTCTTTTCCGGCGAGCCTCAACTCGCGAGTTTAATGGTCTGTTTCAACTTCTACTTATCCCAAACGTTTTCTCCATCATTGTACATTGAATTCCTATCATTATGACGAGCATTAACGTGGTTTTAAGGGTCTTTTTAAGTAATGTAACTGAAACCGATCGGCCGGATCTTTTAAAACAGGCTAATGACTTGTTTTAATCAAACAAACCTATAAATTGAACCCTTGAATCTGTTTCTACATCTATAGACCTCATCAACACATCAGCAAACTTCGAAATATATCCAGAAATCATCTCCAAGTTTCAGTTTTTTTTTTCGATTAAGAAAGCTTCAATATCGGGTCTTTTCGTTTTCGTAAGTCGTTTATTATTATGCCATATTGTTTATTATTCCTTTCAGATAAAAAGCCCTTTAACACAGAGCGTTTATCAGGTCTTGGTCGTGATTATTGAAAACCTAGGGTTAGGGTTCTAAGTTTGAAAGATTTGGGGAAGAAGATGAGTGAGTAGTATTATTTAAAAGTTTTCTTGTTTAAAATAAATCAACAAAAGTGTTAGTTGGTGTAGTGGTTTGTGTATGATGTTTGCGTAAAATCCATGCAGGTTCGAGTCCTCCTAGACTCATATCTGTTTTTTTATGTTTATTTTTTTTTTCAATTTCCATTTCTTATTTTCTTTTTAAGTATATATAATATATAGAATATAGAATTTGAAATATTCATAATAAATTCATTTTTGCTTCTAAAATTATGAAAATTTAGGGGTAGCTTCTTGACACCACATAGAAAATTATCATATTTTTTATTTTCTGAAAAATGCATTATTTTCGTATTTTTATTGAATTAAATTGTTTTAATCATAATTAAATGATTAAAAATTCATTTTAAGTGATTTTAACCTCAAATTTTATAGAGATTTATTTTTATGCATAATAAACTGTAATAAAATGTAATTTCTTATAAAATGGTTATTTTTGTTATTTTTACTATTTTTAATCATTAAAACACTATTTAAACTCATTAAATATGTTTTAAATACAAATAAATTGAGAGAAATTATGGAAATATTATTTTTAGTATTTCACATCAGAAAATAATTATTTTTCATAAAAATAGCATCTTTGGATCATGTCTTGTATTATTAACATTATTTATGTTTAATTAGATATAATTAAACATTTATTTATTTACACTATTTAAACATTTATTTTATAAATATTTTTCTTATAAAATGGAAATGTTTTATGTTTGAAAATCTTAATTACCATTTTTTTTGGATCATTGTGTAACTCATAATTATTTACTTCAATATTTATGATTATTGTACTTATTTACAATAATAGGTTAAAGTAATTAACTTAATTATTTTGCCTTAATTATTCAAACATAAGTTTTATCTAAATATTAAATTGGTAAAAGTTATATTAATTAAACCACATTTACGAACGTTGGTATATTATTTTTAATATACAACTTTATATTAATTCGAGTTATCATAAACACTTTAATTCCCCAAATCGACATAGCAAACCCTAATGCCTTAGACCCTAGTTACCTTAGACTTTTAGACATTTTCTTATTAGTATTCATGTACATTATAGGTTGAATTCTTCGGAATTCCCATTACTTAGCTCACGACCGCTTAAGTTGGATTTTGATCGCTTTCGCAAACTGTGAGTATATCTTTCCCCTTTTTACTGTCTTACTATTTTGGGGTGACTCATGTACTTACTATCAAGTTTCTATTTCTTTTACTAAATGCAATTATCATGTGTGTTTGCTTTATGTTAATTGGTGTCAAAATCATTAACCGCTGGGCGGCCTAGCATTTCAATGAATAGTACTATGGTATACCCCCTTGAGACTCTGTTGAGAGAATCTTGGTCATTGTCTTGTTAATTCATTATTCATTTGGTTAGTCATGTGTTAGTCATTATTCATAGGCTTGGTTTTGAACGGATATTACTTATTACATAATTGCAAATGGTACCGCACATGAATTGCTAAACATTTTTCCTACTGTATTTATTCAAACAGGGTATGCTCACCAATACATTTTTGTATTGACATATACTATTTTTGTACATGTTTCAGGTTATTTATGTGGTGACTTTTAAGCTTTTGGAATTTTTACTTAGATTTTGGATTCATTGTATTTAAGTTTTAGTTGTCACTTTATAATTATTGTATCTTGTATTTTTCTTTCAATGTAATAAACTACTTAATCAATATATCAAAATTTACACTTTTAGTCCATGAGCTATTGAACAATCGTCACTACGTGACACCTCGATGTTTCCGCCATCGGTTGGGGTGTTACAGTTAAGTAGTGTGTTTTAGCTGTTTTTTAAATTTAATGACTATAATACATTGTATTGTGTTTTAGATTGTTGTGTTTGGTGTTTTTCAAGTTAAAACAACCTAAAACATCATTCCTAAATCCAAAACATGGTGTCTACATGTCAATTCTTAGTCCTTCTCACACTTCTCACGAAAAATGTACTTTGTACAGGATTCTAAACCTATATATATATATATATATATATATATATATATATATATATATTTATATATATATATAGCGGAAGTATACACAAAAAACCCTCACAAATGAAAAAACCCTGAAAACCCAATACATGGTCCATATTAAGCCACATCACCCACTATATTATAATATTCAAAAGGGCAATATAGACATTTTCACTATTCCCCTTCTCTCTCTCTCCCTATATATATATATATATATATATATATATATATATATATATATATATATTCTTTCCTCCCTTTCTCTCTCTCTTCATTTTTTTTCAAATTCAGATCATACAACTTCTCTCTACCTCCCCTCTCTCTAGAACCACCACCTCCACGACCACAACTGTGACATCCGTCACCCTCATCTTTCGTCCGAGTGACAATAATAGTCCTTCAAATAGTTTCATAATATTCTTTATAAGTTTCGTCGTTTTCAAAATAAATAAATTTTTTTTTATCATTTATATTTATATTGGACCCGGTATACGTTATTATCAAGAGCATATGTTGAAGTGTTATTCGGAAGAGATATTATAAATTTTAAGTTTTGATAAGAGTTTTAAAAATATTTTAGGTTAAGTAGCTAACTTGGTTAGTTTTAAAAGGAAAAAAATTAACTAAAATATAATTAAACTAACTAAGTTATATAGAGGGACCAAATCTGCCAATAGCTGAAAGTTTTTAAAACAAAAAGAAGCTCCTTCCTTGTCCCCACGTTTTTCCGGCTGAAGGCCTGCCGCCGGCGAGATTCCGGCGGGATTCCGGCGAAGGTTTAAACCCACCTTTGATGATTAAAAATGTTCCAGGTTGTTTCCCAAACGTTTCTCCACGCGTTGTAACGTATTTCCCATCATTATAACTATCATAAACACACGTTAATTCGAGTTTTAATCTTGTAACCGTCGAGTTATAACCATGACTTCTAACGCCGATTTTATCTAAGAACACTATAAATTAACCTTAGCATCATGTTTCTGCTCGACCACACCTTCTAAACCCACTAAAACATCGCTTAAACTGCTTCGGAATCCTCTGATTTTCGGCTTTAAAGGTTCGACCATGTTCACCTTGTTTTCGGGTGTAAACATCTTTGTGAGTCCCTTTCATTTTTGCCGTTTCAATTATTATCCATTTCCGAGTTATAGCCCTTTATAACAGATGTGTAATTGTATCTGTATAGGTTTATTAGAATTAAGGGTTAGGGTTAGGGTTTGATGTTATTTGGGGAAGAAGATGATGATTTCATATAAGGTTAAAATATTTTCTTTTCAAATCAGATAACAAATGGCTAGGTTGGATCAGAGGTTTTATGTGTGAAAAGATACGGTGGGTGCCCGGGTTCGACTCCTCCTGGACGCGGATTCCTTTTTATTGAGTGATTTCTTTTCAATCTTCATTTTGATAGTTTTTTTTAAAATATATATATTATATATAGCATTGAAATATTCATAATAAATCCATCTTTTACCCAAAAATTATGAAAATTTAGGTGTAGCTTCTTGACACCAAAAAGAAAATTATCCCACTTTTATTTTCTGGAAAATGTTTTATTTTTATATTTTTATTGATTTAATTTGTTTTAATCATATTTAATTGATTAAAAATTCATTTTTGATGATTTTAATCTCAAAATTTTAGGATAATTATTTCTAAACATTTTAATCTGAAATAAAAAATTATTGGTTCAGAAAACATTTATTTTTATTGATTTCCCTATTTTTAGTCATTTAAACATGATTTAATCTTATTAAATCAATTTTAATAAGTTTATAAAAATTATGAGAAAATTATTTTCATTAATAAGAAAGCATCCAATTTCTATAAAAATAGTATTTTTGAGTCATGTCTTGTATTATTAACATTATTTATGTTTAATTAGATATAATTAAACATTTATTTATTTATACTATTTAAACATCTATTTTATAAATATTTTCTTATAAAATAGAAATGTCTTATGACTGAAAGTCTTTATTATCATTGATGGATCTTTGAGTAACTCGTAACTATTTATTTTAGTATTTATGATTATTGTATTTATTTACAATAATTAGTTAAAGTAATTAACTAAATTATTTTGTCATAATTATTTAAACATATTTTTAACTAAATACTCAATTGGTAATAATTATATTAATTAACCCACATTTACAACCTTTCATATATTAATTGTGATATACAACCGTTACATTGACGCGACTTATCATAAAAACTCTACTTCCCCAAATCGGCTTAGCAAACCCTAATGCCTTAGACCCTAGTTACCTTAGACTTTTTAGACACTTCCTTATTAGTATTATTACACATTATAGGTTGAATTCCTCAAAATTCCCATTACCTAGCTCACGTCCGCTTAAGTTGGATTTTGATCGCTTTCGCAAACTGTGAGTATATCTTTCCCCTTTTTACTGTTTTACTATTTTGGGGTGACTCATGTACGCTTATTACTTCATTCACTTAATCATGGTTTATTCTATATTCACGATCGCAATTCTTGTATGTGTTTTACTTGTTGATTCGCTGATAGTGTGTACTTATGACCTGAATCATTAACCGCTGGGCGGCCTAGCATAACAATAAATAGTACTTAATTATTGTTATGTGTGAACGATTATTCATCGCCTACTATGAGCGAATACTATTTATATGTGACTCTTGATTCATTGAACGAAAGGTTTGATTTTGGGTAGCATTTGTACATAGCTTGAACACTAAATTGTAGACAGTATAACACGTGAATTGCGAAACTCTTTTTCTACTATATGTATTCAAACAGGGTATGCTCACCAATACATTTTTGTATTGACCAAATTATTTTGTACATGTTTCAGGTTGTTTTGAGATGCATCATTTAAGCTTTCGGATTTATATTTAGATTTGGATTTACTGTATTTCAATTTAGTTGGCAGTTAGAATCATTGTATTTCATTTCAATGTAATAAATTATTTAATCAATGTATTCAAATTTACACTTTAGTCCATGAGCTATTGAACAATCGTCACTACGTGGCACCTCGATGTTTCCGCCATCGGTTGGGGTGTTACAACAACCACCACTGCCACCTCAACAACTTCTTATCCGGCGAAGAAATTCCATCTCTACCCTACCCCTGACCACTCCAGGTATGCTTTTCTTCTTTTCGTTTTCAATTTGTTGTAATGGTTTTCACTTCACACTCTTAATTCATATTAGTATCATTTTTTTATGTTTTATTTTGTTGTTATTTTAAATAATAAAGAGATTTTGTTTAGTTGTTTGTGCTTTGCGTTGCTCAATTCATGAGTTACATTATTACTTATTAGGCTTTGACTTTTTTTAACTGTTAGAAATTTATAAACTTAATAAAGGTATGTTTTTATTATTATTATCCAAAACTACTTCTCACTCTCATTTTGAAAGTCACTGTTATGTTATGTTCTTTTTTTTATGGTCGCTGTTTTGTTTGTTTTTCAAGTTATTATTATGTTTTGATTTTTTTTAAATAATAATAACAATTTTAGTTATAATAATAATAATAAGTTGTTACATTTTAATTTGTGCGTTTTATGTTACGTTTTGATTTTGTTAGGTTTTGGGTTTTGTTAGAAAAATGATAATAACAGTTTTGGGGATAGTTTTTGGTTGTATACCAAGTGTTTGATCAAATGCTTGAATGAAAAAAAAAACTTATGCTAACCTTTTTTTTATTATTATTTTGTTTATGTTAGATTGTTATTGATTGGAGACATGAGGTTGATAGATCACATGTGATTGATAAATAAATGTGTAATCTTTTTATGTTAGGATATGCTAACACATGTAATTGATGAATAAATGTGTAATCTTTTTTTGTGTTTAAGGAGCCCAACTAACATGTGTTTCTGTTCTAGTGTTGGTTCTCAGGTGTAGGAATGTAATCTATATCTATAAAGCAATTCCTTTGTTTCATGTTTTTTACGCTCACACACGTTAGTGATGCTAACACATGCTAGTATATGCCCAACTAACAGGCGTTAGGGTCCATATGACATACGTTATTTTCAGTAAATATATATTTCACGATTATGAGGATAATTTTTTTGGTATATGGATTTGGATTGGTTCTGATTTGATTTTTTAAATTTATTATTGTTGGATTATAAACCCTATTTAATCGTATTTGAGTAGTTGTATTAACATAGTTGTTAAATTGAGTATGATACACTTGGCACTGCAGATTTGGTGTTGTTTATACACATGTTAGTGATGCTAACACATGCTAGTATATGCCTAACTAACAGGTGTTAGGGTTCATATATCATACATTAGTATATGCCCAACTAACATGTGTTAGGGTTCATATGACATACGTTATTTTCAATAAAACATATGTTTTAGAATACACTACACATGTCAGTGATGTCTCATTATGTGTTTTGGAGAGGCCAACTAACACGTGTTATTTTTTTTTGTAGGTGAAGAGATGTTTTGTGTTAAAGATGAAGATGGGTATCAAGAACGAAGCATAGCTAGATCATTTTTATGTTGTTATGATAGTTTTAATCATTCACAAATAATTATGTTTGTATGAAACGTTTTTAATACGTCTTTAGTGTTCATTGTAATGATCGTTTTTATCATTTCTTAAATAAATATACATTTTATGTGTTCTTTTATTTTGTTCTTCTAGTATATGTCTGTTGACACATGTTAGCGATGTCTCACACGAGGTCAGAATTTTGTATCACAACACTAACGTACGTTAATATTCGTGCTGGAAAAAGTGTCATAAAGTAGGAGAGAGGTGATTTGACAAGTGCCATAACTTTCACATCAATGTTCGTTTTTTAAATACAATTGTGTGACAATTGTACATGTTAACAAATTACATTATATTATTCTATTAGTATAATACACGAGTTTATTCAACCGTGCAATGCATATGTTTTTTTTTAACATAAACAACTTTTAGAGGGTATTGAACGCTTTAAGGATCATTCTCATTAATAAACACCGTAACAAATTAGAAGTAGATGACTAGTAAACAGGTAACAAGCTGGTCTACTCGTCCAACACTTGTTTAACTAATTAAGATTTATGGGGTGTGCATCTGTGATACTAATATGAGCTTGAGACAAAATTGTGGATAAAATAACTTAAACTAGATACACTTAGGGGTTGTTTGATAGCCTCTTAATCAGCCTCTTAATCATTCAGGTCTGAATCATTCAGCATTCAGACTGTTTGTTTCAGCATCTGAATTGAATGATTAAGTGCTGAATTATTAAGCTAATAAGGGATGCTGAATGATTCAGCTCTTAACCATTCAGAGCCTCTTAACCATTCAGACCACTTAATGATTCAACACTTAATCAACCAAACAGCCCCTTAATGTTAGATGAACAAGTACAAGTTAAAAAAAAAATAAATTTAAACTGAATTCTACCCGACCGACCATTTCATCCCTAACCTAAACTACCTCCTCCATCCATGATCCACCGTCATCACCACCACGGTGCACCGCCGATGACGATATCAAGTTATCAACGCACTTCCATCGCCGTTGAAGTCGGACAACTGGAACCCTTTGTTTGGTAATCATCTTCAATGCGGTGTGTAAACTCACGGGAATGTGTTGATTCGAAACTAAATTCGTGATTTTTTGAAGCAATTTTTTTGAGGCTGAACGATGGCCATTAGCTTTGAAGGGTTGAGCTCCTACTGAATGATGTCGTGATAGGTTTATGGTTTCATACTTTCATTCACATTCCAATTCCAAATCCAAAGGTTTATGGCCATTAACTTAGTATGTTTTTCTCATAAACTTATACATAAAATGACGTTAAAAAATGGATGACTTTAGTGAAGTTGATTAACTAAGAAAAAAGAATTTGTTTTGGCTGATAAAATGACAAAAAGGTTTTCCTTTTTAAAAGAAATCCAACTACACAATAATTAAAACGTTTTTATTTAAATCTTTAAATAAGAAAAAAGAATTTGTTTTGGTTGATAACTGATTGAATATAACGTTTTTCAGATGTTAAATACAAAAATCGTGTTTTAAGTGTAATGTGTTAGCGCCTTACCTGGAGCTAGGGGTGTTGGGTTTTCAGGTCGGGTTATTAGGAATTTTTGTTGTGAAAGAATGACCTGATAATCAAACCATTTAAAGTTTGGGTTGGTCCGAGTTGATTTATTCGGGTTCAGTTTAGTTAAGGTCAGGTTGTTCGGTTTAGATGTGATATGATTTTTTTTTTTATTTTTTTCACAAAATTCATCATGCTACTTAAAAATATCATCACAATTTAAACATTAATTGACAATATTCCCTGATGATGTTCAAAGTTCTAAAACTTAATGTTTTAGATATAAAACAAGTCTAAACTAAAGCATAATAATAAAAAAAAACATTATTTGTTCGGGTTTTAAATTTTAGGTTTATTGGGACGGATTGTTCGGGTTTTTGGCTGGGAAAAAATTGATCCGATAACTAGACAATTTAAAGTTCGGGTTATTCGGATTTGAGTTTTTCATGTATTCTCTAATTTGGGTTCGGGTGGCTTCAGATTCAAGCCGGATTTCAGGTTTTAGATAAAAATGAACATCCCTACCCGGAGCAAAAAAAATGCTCTTGCATTTACACGCGTGAATAACCCTTTGTAATTAGGCTTACTTGATTGGTCTTTGGCCATGTGTAGTGGAGAGGCTTTATGCACTAAAATATTAATAAAGTGAAATGTGAGACTTTATAAAAAAGAGTATAGTAGCACTGCCACTGGTAGGGGTTTTATGGGGTACTATGGATGATTCGTTTTTTTTTTTTTTTTTTTTTATAAAAGAATGATTTTTTATGGGTTGTGTTCCCGAACACTATGAGGCATGGGGTTATGGAGCCCAATTATCAGACTATACGGTGTGCACTCGGGAAGATCCATCGGGGAGCTGAGTTGGCCGAAGCCCCGTTCGGGAACACCGCCCCCCCCCGAAAAAAAATCGGGGAAAACGGGGAAATCCTCCCGTTGGAACCGAGC
Source organism: Ambrosia x helenae (assembly GCA_030844895.1). Lineage (NCBI taxonomy): Eukaryota > Viridiplantae > Streptophyta > Magnoliopsida > Asterales > Asteraceae > Ambrosia > Ambrosia x helenae. Next base: position 114,319,191 of record CM061233.1, read on the forward strand.
TCTGTGATTGGTGCAATTTTTTGGAACGTTAATAATGGGCCCCACCTGTTTGAAAGTTAGCCGTTTGTAAAAAAAAAAAAAAAAAAAAAAAACAAACATTTACTATATATATATATATAAAATTTACCTCACAATTCACAAACTCACTCAAATTTTTAAACCAAACCACCACATTTTATAAATTACTCTTCCAAATTTTATAACCAAACCACCCATGGATCCAAGGCGTTCAACCCCACAACCCTTTTACCCGAACAACCCCGCTACTCCTTCCACACAAGCTCCAAACTTTCCCTTCCCCGCTACACCGCTCGACCCTAACACATTCGGATTTGGCGGTTTTAGTCAACCACAAAATCCATGGCAAATGCAAATGCATCACCAACAACACTTTCATATGCAAATGCCACCCCCGAACCAAATGCCAACCGTCCCCGCTAGACCCGAAACTCAAGCCGAACACGACTTTATATCGTTAGGCGTCGATGACGACGTTATCCCCGAAACTCAACCAACATCTAAAAAAGACACAAAGGGGAAGAAACGTGCCACTACTAAGGCGGATAGCGTTCCATGGACTCAAGACGAGCTAGAGGCCTTAGCACGAGCGTGGGTGAACGTTTCTACCGACCCGATACGAAGTAAGTTTATTTTATTTTTTTTTGGCCGTGGGTTTTATGGATGATTTTAATTTTTTTTTTTTATTTATCACGTGTAGGTACGAATCGAAACAAAGATGGCTTTTGGAACGCGGTTTGCGAACAATTCTTCAAGTTAATGCAACGCACGCCTTATCGAACCTTTCATGCCGTTAGTACTAAGTTTAGGGAGATGAACGCAAAATGTGGAGAATTTGCGGGCGTTTATCAAAGATGTTGGAACAATAGAAAGACCGGTGAAAGCGACGAGAACGTGTTGAAGAATGCGCTTGGAATGTTTTGCAAAAAAAAGGCTAGTGGGGGGTGGGCGTACATGAGGCCGTATGAGATTTTGAGAGCATGTGATAAATGGAGGGTGGTGCCAAACGAAGTGGCACAAGCAAAACGAACAAAGACGAGCACCTCGGGAAGTTATAGTGCGGGGGGGTCCGATGCTCGTTGTACTATAAATATAAATGATGACCCCGAGTTTGAAGATGATGCTCCCGCGCCCGATTTGGAGCGGCCAATTGGAAGGGACCCGCGCGAAAAAAGCCGCATCGGGCTCAAAAGGAAAGGCCACCGCTTCGAAATTAAGTGTGGTTGATAGAATAGATTCGTTGATTTCAAACTTTAACGAGTTTAAGTCGGAGCAAAATGAAAGGTGGAATGAAAGAAAGAAGGAGAAGGAAGAAGCACTTGATCTAGAGCGGGAGAAGCTTGCGTTGGAGAAGGCACGGCTCGCGTACGAGCAAGAAAAGGTGGAGTTTGCGATGATGGACAAAAATATCGACGATCTTCCCGAGCAAGAAAGAGCGGGGTGGGCGGCGAAGAGAAACATGATCGCGAACAAGTGGCTTGGAAAAGATATGCTTTAGATGGTTTTTTTATGTAATTTTCTTGTTATTTTTTAAATTTCCATGCATTGTAGGTTGTAATTTTTTTTAATTTAATGAACTTTATGTTTAGTTTTTTTTTTCGGTTTTATTTTTTATTTTTTTTAACTATTGCCGTTTAAAAAAAATAAATTATATGGTTTTTATACATTTTTTATAAAAAAATAATTATGAAATATAAAATATATAATTAAAAAAAAGGAAAAAGAATAAAAAAAGGAAGGGGGAATGGGGGAGTTGGGGGAAACCATTTCCAAAGTTTGGGGGAGAGAATGGGGGAAATGACATGGCGCTGATGTGGCGGTTGGGGGAGTTGGGGGAAAAAGGGGGCACACCATATAGTCTCACGCCCACTACGGAATAACTTAAAAAATGGTTTCTGACAGTGTGTACATGGATTCTTCCTAGAAATAGAATTTTTTTTTTATATATAATAAAGCGGTGCAGATTGATAAATCTAGACCACACACAACTTTTGTCTGTTACTATAAATATCTTGCATCTTAGTCTTTTCCACTACTTTAAAGTCATCAAACTGTAAATTACAACAACAATTTACACCTTACCATATTCTCTAATGATCCCAAGTTTGTGAAAAAAAAAAAAAGCAGTAATCTTTAATAAGGTTACCTTTAATAATGGATCCTCCAAGAGGGTTTCTGATGTATCTATGGAACTTCATATGTTTCTTACCTTATTTCATTGGTCTTCTTCTCTTTGGTGTTCTTAAAGGTTACCTTTTTTTATAATGTTTTCTGCTTTAAACTTAATATTCAAACCTAACTTCTGATTAATATTTCAGGTGTCATTGTTGCCCCAATAGTATTTATTATTCTGACTGTTGGGAATTCTGCTATTGTTATTGGGCTCTGGCCTGCACATGCTGTCTGGACTTATTTTTGTGTTTTAAGGTGTTTTGTTTAGCTATTTTTCTTGTTGAATTTGTTTGATTTATTGCTGTTTGTTTATATGACTATATGTAAGGATTATCTTTATATGCTTGTTGTTTTGGATTGTATGGCAGTGCGAAGCAGCTAGGGCCAGTGATGAAGCTGTTGTTGTTTATATTGGTTACACCACCTTTGGCTTTTTGGCCTGTTGTTGTTGTTGTGGGTAGCATTGTTGGTGGCATAGTTTATGGCTTTCTTGGACCGCTTTTCGGTACTGTTAAAGCTGTTGGTGAAGGGAAAACTGATAAGTTACGCCATTGTGTTACGGTGAGCAAATTATAAATGTTGGGTTCAGTTTGTTATGGGCGTTTCGGATACTTATATAAGCTTATTTGATGAAGTTATCAGCTTATTGGTAAAACAATAAGCTGATAACAAGTATAGTTAGCTTATTGAGCTTAATGAACATGAGCTTTTCGGAAGGCGCTTATTAGCCATTCTTATAAAGTTAGGATCAAATACACAGTGAAAGAAAAATAGGAAGTCGTAGGAAGGGTATCAAACGGACTCCAATTGAACTCATTCAAGCGGCATTGGAACCGTCTCATCGAACCCTACGATGTTAGTTTTTAGGTCTTCGTTTTTTGGGGTTTTAACTTGTAGTTTTTAGAATATACGTTATATCATTGTTATATCATTGTGTCTTTTATGTAGCATTGTGTCTTTTTCTTATTTTCATCATTGTGTCATTTTTTCAATTCATTGTGTCTTTTTTCTTCAACATTGTGTTATATGTTTCGGCATTGTGTTATATTTTGTGGCTCATTGTGTTATATTTCATGATCTATTGTGTTTTGTTTTTTGTATCCTTCTCACCCTTCTCGTTTTTGATACACTGTGTAGAATAACTTGACCCATATCTGATAATGTTTATTTAATATCACATAATCACTTTAGAAACGCACATGTTCTTACGAAATGTGAATATCACTTGTCAGGATGGGACTTGGGATACAATCAAGTGGAGTTTAATATTTGTTAGGGACTTAAAGGATGTATGTTTTTATTCCTACTTCTCAATTACGGATGATCTACGGAAACAAGACCCTCCTCCAGGCGGTAGAATTGAAATCAGGTTTGAGATGTTCTGTTTTTGAAGTTTAAAAGTTGGGTTATTTAAGCTCATCTCCGTGTTAAAAAGCTCATTTTTGTGTTGATGTTGCAGAGTGCTTTATATTCCTATAGCGGCTGTTGTTGGGTTGCTAGGGTTTGCGGTTGACTTTCCAGTGATCACGGTTGTTGCAGCCCTTAAAAGCCCGCATATGTTGCTAAGAGGGTGGCAACGTTTGTTTCATGATTGTATAGGCCGAGAAGGCCCGTTTTTGGAGAGTATTTGTGTGCCATTTGCAGGTCTCGCAATCTTATTGTGGCCTTTTGTTGTTGCTGCGGCTATGTTGGCGTCCATGTTGGCTGGAATCTTTCTTGGTTTTTATGCAGCTGTTATTACCTATCAGGTCTCATTTCTTACAGTTTTGACTTTCAAAGTCAAACAAACCTCTTTTAAACTTCAAATTCAACAGGAATTCTTCTGATTATGATAACAGCTTTATATTGGTTTTTAATTGATCATGCAATAATATATTTTGTAAAAGTAGATGTTGCAAATTTTGCATATTTGATCTCAATTTTGAATATGAAAGGTAATAGATTTGACCTTAAAAGTCATACTGTAACAGGAATCATCTTTCTATCTAGGCCTTTGCTATATAATAGCTGCATTGTCGATCTATGATGAATACGGCAATGATATTCTGGACATGCCGGAAGGATCTTGCTTTCCCAAGTATGATCACTGTTCACCGCTCTCTATATCATAACTTATAGTTAATTAAACTCTCTTTATGGCTAATATTTTCCCCATGAACAGACTTAGGTACCGAAGGAACGCGGGCTTGCAATCCGATACAACAGAACCTTCAGTTTCTAGACCAGCTTCTTTCAAAAACCCACCATCTCGGTCCAGTTCTTTCACCACTCCCATGATCGAGTTGAAGCCATTGGTGGTTAGTCACTCGCACCATGTGCATTATACATATAGAGGTGGCAATTACGATATGTTTCCCCCAAAATGGGCCGTGTTTGTCTAATTGTCTCCTATGGTTAAAGGGGTAAATTTTTAAACTTAGCTAAATTATGATATAAAAAAAATATATATAGAAAAAACCAGTGAAATATGTAGACTGGGTCAAATAGATATGACCCGAGTTCCTGATTAATACAACATTATAAGTTTTTTAAATTAGTAATATACTAACTATTTATGAAAATCTAATAAGTGTACAAAAATGATAGACGACCGGCTGACCCTGTTTGACCCATATTAAATTACCTTGTTTTGACCCGTTACCCAAAACGCCTATTTTTTCACCTCTATATAAACTCAATATAATTTTCTAAACTTGATCAAATAAATGTTGTAGTTTCTTAGTAGCTTATTTCAAGAATGTCGTCGACAAGGTGAATATATGGTTTTAGAAGGATTTATAAGCGTTAAAGAGATTGATGATGCAAAATCCGGGAAGGCTACCGGAAGAGTGATTAGCATCGGCCTCCCAGCTTATTGTCTTTTCCAAACACTTTTACGGTCGGCAAAAGCCGATAGTAGCGGTATTTTACTAGGTAAAGGGAAAACATCATGAGTTCCAATATTTAAACATGTTTTTCTTTATTATTTTGTAGTAACCGAATTTGTTTAATTTTGTTTTGTACTCTAGAGGATAATGTGACAGAGATAAATACTGCAAACAGGCCAAAAGATATGTTCTATGACTGGTTCTTGAATCCTCTTTTGGTCATGAAAGACCAGATTAAAGCTCAGAATCTTACTGATTCAGAAGCAGAATACTTAGGCAAACTAGTGCTGTTGAGTGGTGATGTTGAGAAGCTGAGAAACTCGAATGTTGGCCCGCCACCAGAATCTGAGCGTAGACGGGCTGAGTTTGATGCATTGGCTCGAAGGTAATAACGCATGCTGTGTTTCAAGGTGGCAACACTGTCAAAACTTTTTGAGATTTGAGACTGAAATGGACCCTTTTTTATACAGGCTGGGTTGACCCAATTTTTTTTTTTTTAACTTTTATTTTATTTTATAAAATTAAAGATGCATTAAATATGACTACACAATCTATATCTGTTACTTTTATAAGAGGTTTGGCAACTTCCCAACCATTTGACCCGTTCGGCCCTTTAGACCCTTTTTGGTCGAAAATGCTATCCCTATTCATTAAGTTGAATTTGTGCTAATCATATATTTCTTTTGGAAGACTGCAAGGGATCACAAAGTCAATATCAAGGTACCCAACATACAGAAGGCGTTTCGAGAATAGCATAAAGGCTATATCAGGAGAACTTGATCGGAGGGACACCAACGGGCATCGGTCTGTATCAGGACTAGAACCGGAGAGCACATTTTGTCGAATGTTTAGCAGCCAGAGATGTTTTAGAACTAAACGGAGTAACCTAGAAGATATGATCAGGAGGCTGAAAGGAGATGTTGATGTTGTATCATTGTATTTTATTTTATTAGTCAGTCTTATCGTATTAAACATAATTTCGAATTAAATACATACACGAATGAGAGTCGAGTACACTATTAAGTTTCACATGTGTGTATAACTATAATCAACATTGTTTCCATTCAAAAAAAAAAAAAAAAAAAAAAAAAAAAAAAAAAAAAAACTATAATAAGCATTGTTCATTTGGATTTGGGTGTTTTTTTTGGCATTGTGTTTTGATAGTATTTGGATATGTGAAGCGATCTGTAAATGATCATAAAACACGCAAACTTAAATAGTTCGTATCTTTACAAAGGTGTTGTCAACTTCTATATTTCTTTTTATGATCCAAGCTATAGGTTGTCCTTGTCCTTAACTTGTGAGTACGTGCTTAAAGGACGTACGATTAGCGTATAGAATGTGTCTAATAGTAATGCAATAAAGTCATTTATAAGCTGACTTTCGATACTTGTAAAAGGTCTTAATATCTTTTGATTTTTTGAGAAAATGTAAACTATTTTAATGTTAATGTTAAAAATGAGTTGGGTTAAACAAATGGTGATAAGATAACCTGTGGCGAAGGTCTGTAGGGGCGGGGAGGGGCGGCCGACCCCCCCCCCCCCCCGGATTTTCGCGCAGATCTTCCGATTATATAGTATCCGTATAGAAAATTTTGAAAATATAGGGTTTCGACCCACCGAAACTGGTTTTCGACCCCCCGAAACAAGTGACTTCCGAACCCCCGGTGACTTCTGACCCCCCGAACCTTCGGGTCAAGCTTCGCCACTGAAGATAACATGAAACGATTTTATATAATTTAGTAAAACCCTGTCACATGTTACAAAACAAACAACATCATGTACTTATCATTTACGAGTTTATATCCTTTACAAATAGAGGTTCGCTTACGGTTGTGCGCATATAATGTATATATGTGTGGCCCTCGGGTGATAAAAGTAAAGTTGCACTAATTTTAACGTTATTTTACTAATTTCGTGAAAATAACGTTAAAAATGACGGATGGTTAATCATGCATCAGATGGTGGCGTTAATAGCCAAAAGACAAGTGGTACATGCACCAGTCGGGTTTGTCCCGATTGCTAAGTGTTATGTGCCTTATGTCTAAGGCTTGATACAAAACCACTATTGAGTCGGGGTCTCACTGGAAGCAACCTCTCTATTCTCACGGGGTAGAGGTAAGGTTGTCTACATTTTACCCTTCTCAGGCTCTACCTTAGCTTTTGTTATTGGTGGGATTAACTGAGTATGATGATGATATCCTTTACAAATAGTCAGACACATCTTAAATATTTTCATTGGCAAAACCATCTTTTTCTCATATACAAATTATACAACTAGTCAAAAAGTCATCACCAATTCAATTGCGTAAACATGACTTACAAGTTTCATTGTTGAAATTTTTCTCCAATCTATTGAGATTGCAACGGGTAAAAATTAATGGCACCTTTAATAATCGACGGGATAAAGGGTAAGATATATATTTCCATGTTTTCACCGCTACTCTAGCAAAGTTGGTGATAACATTCAAGTTATCAAAATCTTTACGAAGGGATTTTGCAAGTTGACACTCACACATACTAAAAAGTAAAAACTTTAACCATTTGTTCAAAAGCTCATTCAGCTATCATTCAACAAGGTAAGGTGCTCTGTTTATTTATTTACACTAATGATTGAAAACAGTTAAAAACCGATAATTACATATGAGATGACACTTTTAAACACACTTGAGAATGGAATACTATACCATGACACACTTCTAGTACGTATGCAATTCTTGTAGTGGTTCAGTTAAAAAAAAAAGTTAACTTAACTTTTTTATTAACGAGGTGGTTTTTGACCAAAGGCCAGTCTCTCTAACAAAGGTATTGGGTGACATAAAGGCCCTTAGTCTGTTTTGGATCAAATCGAGAGCGAAGCAACATTCTCTCAATTGGAACATTTGGTGTAGTTTTGATCTTTCGAGTATAGGTTGGTGATAGTGTCGTGTAGTGTAACTTCTATAATGTTGGGTGATTGTAAGGTGTATTGCTAATACCCCACTAGCTTGATGAAATAAATTTTGTTGATCGTTTAAAAAAAAACTTAATTTTTTATTTAAAAGTGTTTGAAGCCACACTTGTCCAAAAAAAAGTACGAAATTTTATTGGATACTACTTTCAATTTCACGTCATAAAACAAGCAAAATAAATAAATAAATAAATAAATAAATAAATAAATAAAAAGCAAGCTTATAAAAATATTCGGTGTCAGTTGATAAATCTAGACACCCAACGGTTACTCAACTGCTTATTGTGTAATGCCTACTTTCACCGAAATTATGCTTTTTGTTCAATTGTTAAACCCCAAACACTTTACCAATTACAACATTTTATGATTCCATTACTACTTTAAGCATCTAATACGATTTAAATTCATAGCACTACCCTATTTTTATTATTATTATTCAACATTTAAGTCCATTTTTTTATTGAATGATCAGAACAAGAAGAAGATACAGTAATCTTTGATAATGGATCCTCCAAGAGGGTTTTGGCTATATCTATGGAACTTCATATGTTTCTTACCTTATTTTATTGGGCTTCTTCTCGTTGGTGTTATTAAAGGTCACCTTTTTTATATATTTATTTTGTTTTCTGCTTTAAACTTAATATTTAAACCTCTTTAACTTCTGATTAATATTTCAGGTGTTATCGTTGCTCCAATAGTTTGTGTTATTATGACTGTTGGGAATTCTGCTATTGTTTTAGGGCTTTGGCCTGCACATGTTGTCTGGGCTTATTTTTGCATTTTAAGGTGCTCTCTTTATTTATTTATTTATTATTATTATTATTATTTTTTTGCTGTTTTATGTATATGTTGTGATGATTATATGCTTGTTGTTTTGAATTATGCGGCAGTGCGAAGCGACTAGGGCCGGTGATGAAACTGGTGGTGTGTGTATTGGTTGCACCACCTTTGGCTTTATGGCCTGTTTGTGTTGTTGTTGGTAGCATTGTTGGTGGCTTAGCTTATGGTTTTCTTGGGCCGGTTTTCGGTACTGTTAAGGCGGTTGGTGAAGGAAAAACCGATAAGTTTCGCCATTGTGTTACGGTGAGTTTAGGATTGTTTATTTAAGCTTATTTGAGGAGGTTATCAGCTTACACAATAAGCTGATAAAGTACTTTATCAGCTTACTGTAAATTTACTGAATAAGGCTGTATTTAATAGCTCATGATCGGAAGCTTTTTGGAAACGTCACCATTCTTATGAAATTAGCCATCTGATTAGTGTTTATTTAATATCAGATAGTATATATAGATTCGTAAATGTTCTTATGAAATGCGGTTGTCAGGACGGGGTCTGGGATACGATCAAGTGGAGTTTAACGTTTGTTAGGGACTTGATGGACGTATGCTTATATTCGTACTTCTCAATGACGGATGATCTCCGGAAACAAGACCCTCCAGGGGTAGAATTGAAATTCGGTTTGACATGTTTTTTTTGTTTTTTGTTGTTTTTGTTTTTTTTTGTTTTAAGTTTCAAAAATGAGTCATTTAGGCTCAACTACATGTTAAAAGGCTCATTTTTGTGTTGGCCTTTCAGGGTGATTTATGTTCCTATAGCGATCGTAGTTGGGTTGCTAGGGTTTGCGGTTGACTTTCCAGTGATCACAGTTATTGCAGCCCTTAAAGGCCCGTATATGTTACTAAAAGGGTGGCACCGTTTGTTTCATGATTGTATAGGAAGAGAAGGCCCGTTTTTGGAAAGTATTTGTGTGCCATTTGCAGGTCTTGCAATCTTATTGTGGCCCTTTGCTGTTGCTGGAGCTATGTTGGCGTCCATGTTGGCTGGCATCATTCTTGGTTTTTATGCAGCGGTTGTTGCCTATCAGGTCGATAATACATCATCAGCTCTTATTGTAGTTGATGTTGAAAGTGTAGCAAATCTGATCTCAATATTGCATACGAAAGGTAATAAATTTAACCTTAAAAAGTCAAACTGTAACAGGAGTCGTCTTTCTATATGGGGATTTGCTATATTGTAGCTGCATTGTCAATTTATGATGAATACAGCAATGATATTCTTGACATGCCTGAAGGATCTTGCTTTCCAAGGTATAACTACTGTTCTCTATATTTTAACTTGACAATGTGTTAATTAACCTCTGTCTTCATGGCTTACATTTTCCACCTGAACAGACCTAGGTACCGACGAAATGTGGGCTTGCAATCTGGTTCAACAACACCTACGGTCTCAAGGCCTGCTTCCTTCAAAAATCCGCCATCTCGGTCTAGTTCTTTCACCAACCCCATGATCGAGTTGAAACCTTTGGTGGTTAGTCACTCGAACCATTTAACTTACAAACATATTATTTAGAGGTGGCAATTACGACCTATTTCCCCAAAAGTTGGCTGTACTTTTTCTCCTACGGTTCAAACTGGTAAAATTTTAAGGTTGCTAAAATGGAAACTACTCAAATGTGTTGACCAGGTCAAACAAGTCCAAAGACCTAAGTAATGCCACAACATTTGATTTTTATAATCTTAGTATTTCAATTACTATTTATAAAATTCTAACAAGTGCACAAAAAAAGTGTCGACGGGCTGGCTGACCTGTTAGACACATGTTAAAAATTACATGTTTTGACCCGTTACCCAACCCGCCAGTATTTCCACCTCTAACATATAATATCAATATGATTTGCTAAACTTGATCCAATAAATGGTGTAGTTGCTCGATAGCTTATTTCAAGAATGTCGTCGGCAAGGTGAATTTATGGTTTTAGAAGGCTTAATAACCGTGAAAGAGATTGATGATGCAAAATCCGGAAGGCTAGCGGAAGAGTGATTAGTATCGGTCTCCCAGCTTATTGTCTTTTTCAAACACTTCTACGGTCTGCAAAAGCCAATAGTCCCGGCATTTTACTAGGTAAACAAAAACTCTATGATTTCCGATATCGAAAAAAGTTGTTTTTTTTTAAATATGTTTCTTATAGTGAAAATTGTTTGCTTTCACCTTGGACCCTAGAGGATAATGTGACAGAGATAAATACTGCAAACAGGCCAAAAGATGGGTTCTATGACTGGTTCTTGAATCCTCTTTTGGTCATGAAAGACCAGATTAAGGCTCAGAATCTTACTGAGTCAGAAGCGGAATACTTGGGCAAACTAGTGCTGTTGAGTGGTGATGCTGAGAAGCTTAAAAACACAAATATTGGCCCGCCACCGGAATCTGAGCTTAGACGGGCTGAGCTCGATGCATTGGTCCGAAGGTAATACAAATGCCATGTTTCTAGGTGGCAAAACTGGTTGAGATCGAAACGGGCCAGGTTGACCCAAAAAACTTTACAGTTAAATTTTTAAAACATATATGGTTACAAAATCAATACTTTTTTAAACTTTTTAAGAGGCTGGGCAACTTCACATCTGTTTGACCCGTTAGGCCCTTTTGGGTCGAAATTGCCATCTCTACCCGTGTTTTGTCTGCATTACACCTTGTTTTTAATATGTTTCTGTCAAGTCAATTTTGTGCTTACGAATGTATATTTCTTGTGGAAGACTTCAAGGAATCACAAAGTCAATATCAAGGTACCCGACATACAGAAGGCGTTTTGAGAGTAGCATAAAGGCGATATTAGAAGAACTTGACCGGAGGGACACCAATAGGCGTGGTCAGGATCAGGATCGGAGAGTACATTTGGCCGAAGGTTTAGTAACCAGAGATCTTTCAAAACTAGAACGAGTAACCAAGAAGATGATATAGAGGTTGAAAGAAATGTTGATGTTGTATGATTGATTTTCATTGTATGTAATCTTATTAGTCTAGCAAAATGGCCCTCTAGTTAATCAGTTTCTCTTAGAAAAAATATGTAAATAACCACTTTAATATAATTTGAAGTCGCTGATGTTTTTTTATTAACAGGGTCGTCCAGCTGGTTTGAGGTAGGGTGAGTTTTTCCTTAGGGGTTCCCATCCTGGGGATAGGTCACATATTCGATCCATGGAAACCACAAAAAATTCCTCGGGGTTGTGTGGGCAGGGATTCGAACTTAAGACCGCTAGGTTATGATTATACAAGGATTTACCTTTCAAAAAAAATTGGGGCCGTCTAATGAATTTGCAAAGTCTACGGTGTTATGTGATTGTGTCCCAATGACCATTTATAAAAAATTAAAAAAAGTAAACGTTTTATACTTTTATATCTATACTCATTTTAAAATAATTTAAGTCCGTCACGTATATGTGCTGGTTTCTTTATATGGCATGTTTTTTTTCTACAAAGTCATTAATATTTCTTTCCCTAAGATGGGAATGTGAAATAAGTTCTCACCTTCTCATCAAGGGAGGGTTGTAGGAACTATAAAATGGAGTGTTTTAATAAATGCTTCATTCATCTCTTACACACGTTAAGCACTTTTAATGATTTGTTAAACAAATGTGACGTTTGTGTATACTCACTCACCTATCATGGCATTTTGCATAGACACAATTTTTTTTTTTTTTTTACCAATTGCTAGTCATAAAATAGATACTAAAATATTATCTAAATTATATTATACTATACGTCTATACTCACACCTTTACTTTCTAATCTCACATCATTCCACGCCATCAAATTGTCATCTGACGTATACACAAACGACCGTTTAAAATTCAGGGAGCTATGATTTGACATACAGACCTTCAACATGATGTTCAACATATATCTACAATCGGCCATCAAACGCCCATTTGTTTCAACCTCAAACGAACGTTTGACTAACGGTATATAACTAGATTACATTACGTGGTATGGGTGCGTTAGAGTCTCAAAGTGATAAAGACATGAGGTGCATTGCCATCCTTCATCTCTTTCTCTTTGACTTTTGATTGAGCCAGCTCTTCAAACACATATTTTTCAAAAATCTTTATAATAATATAATAATAATAATATTATCGTTATCTCACATTACATCACATCCATGTTGCTGGAGCAGTTGAATACTCTCCATCACCAACCCTTCCTCTCTATTATAAAAACCAGTAAACAAACAAATCCATCCTTTGACTTTCTAAAAGTCATGCGATCCAGATCTCCAACACCGTATTCATTCCACTCATCATCTCCAATCACCCAATGATGGCCGTGTTTCTACCCATATTAATATTATTATCATTATTATGTTTAATCAACGTCGGGTCGGGTCAAGAAGCACCGTACAGGATCCACACATTGTTTTCAGTTGAATGCCAGAACTACTTCGACTGGCAGACTGTTGGCCTCGTTCATAGCTTCAAGAAAGCCCGTCAACCCGGCCCGATTACCCGGCTTCTTAGTTGTACGGATGAACAGAAAAAGAATTATAAAGGAATGGACTTGGCTCCTACCTTTGAAGTTCCTTCCATGAGCAGACACCCTAGAACTGGTGACTGGTAATTTTATTTGTAATTTTGTTTATATAATATATTTACATGTGATGAAATTAGGTTTTTATATTTTTATTATTAGTTAGTTGAGCATGTGTGTTTTTATACCTAATTATGCATGCATAATATGGCTTAGGGTTTCTTAAAATTTTTGGTTTGAAAATGATTATGTTACATTAATAATGATAATATAAATATATAATGATAATCAGTATTATTGCAGCTACTCCTAAACTGATTAATTGGTCCTTAAATATTCAAATAATTAAGAACAGTTTCACTAAGCATGTTAATCAGATGATTGCTTTAAAATGCGATGCGTAACAGCGTCTAAAGAGTTGATTAATATGTTATAGGATTCGGCGGTTTTGATCATAGTTGTTAAGAGCCATCGCCTCTTGCGCCTAGGCCCATTTTTTAGGTGAGGTGATGCGTTTGCGCTTTGAGTTGAGGAAACTGCGCCTTAATTCTCCAGGTGATGGTTTAGGCGCAGATTTAAGCTAGATTCCCAAATTCCGGAGAGTTTCCAGCCATGTTCGTTAAATTATGGCTAGGTTTCAGCCAAATTTCTACTTTTATCTACGGAACACTACTTCTATACACTAATAGATCAATATTTTAAAACTTTTGATATTAACTAGATAAAAAATAATATTATTTTAATATATTTTTACTTTATTTTCTTGTTCGCTTTTTTTATCTTAGACCCTCGCTTTTTTTGCGCCTCGCGCCCAGGCCCCAGGTGAGGCCTATGCGCCTTGAGTGCGCCTAGCGCCTTTGATAACTATGGTTTTGATGTAAGGTTTTTGAATAAGATATCTGTTTATTTAACACAGGTACCCTGCGATTAATAAGCCAGCAGGAGTTGTCCACTGGCTAAAGCATAGTAAAGACGCACAAAATGTTGATTGGGTTGTAATACTGGATGCAGATATGATTATCAGAGGCCCAATTTTACCTTGGAAGATTGGTGCCGAGAAAGGCAGACCAGTCGCTGCATATTACGGGTTTAAATAATTATTTTTATATGCTTGATTTTTTATTATTAGTTGTTCTTCATGGATGTTTTTATGTTATATCAATAGCCTTCACCTAAGTATTTACTATAATTATTTGGCGATTAGGTACTTGGTGGGATGCGATAATATACTTGCCAAATTGCACACTAAAAATCCTGAACTGTGCGATAAAGTCGGTGGGCTTTTAGCCATGCATATAGATGATCTTCGGGCCTTGGCACCAATGTGGCTTTCTAAAACAGAGGAAGTCCGAGAAGACACAGCCCATTGGGCAACAAATATAACCGGTGATATATATGGCAAGGGATGGATCAGTGAGATGTATGGATACTCATTTGGTGCAGCAGAGGTAAATTCATGTAACTCATAATAAGCGTCACAGTTTTCTTTATTTATTATAAATTATTAGCTAATGTTATGTTAATTATCAGGTGGGACTTCGACACAAAATTAATGATAACCTAATGATCTACCCAGGATACATTCCACGAGAGGGTGTTGAACCTATTCTTATGCATTATGGGTTACCATTTTCTGTTGGAAACTGGTCTTTTAGTAAACTGGAACACCATGAAGATAATATTGTTTATGACTGTGGGCGGCTTTTTCCTGAACCGCCTTATCCTCGTGAGGTAATAAATTGTGAGCTTAATTAGTAACAAATTAGCTTAATAAAAGTTAGTCTAGATTAGGTACAATGCCCATATGAATTGTTTGAGGTTGTTGATTACTCAACTTACCTGACTCCATGTGTGTGTGTGTATTTTTTTTCCTTTGTTACTAATGTATTTATCCTCTTTTATCAACCCGTTAATATGAAAACCGAGGAATTTTGGCTTTATTTCATGCTGACGGGTCATAGGGTAAATTTTTTGGAAACTCACCTAAATGGAAACAACACAAATTGGTTGAGCACTTTAGCTGAAATGAATGTTGCCCTTGACATAATCAAGTATTTATAAATTTTATATGTTTTTATTATACCAAGGGATCATTATTGTCATGAAAATTTTCTAATCAAATTTATACATCAATACTTTACTTCTTTTTTTTTTTTAAGTAAGAAGATGTTAGACGGCTAACCCAGCTTGTTTTTTACCCATCTTATAATCATTACCTAACCTACTTGTTTAGCAACCTATACTGCAAATATATGTACTTACTGTCAAGAATCTTCGCAGTTGCGAGCAATGGAAACTGATCAACACAAACAAAGGGGAATGCTGTTAAATATAGAATGTATAAATACACTAAATCAAGGTCTCATGTTACATCACGCAGCTTCTGGATGCCCCAAGCCAAAATGGTCAAAATATTTTAGTTTCTTGAAAAGCAAAAACTTTAATGAGATGACTGGACCGAAAGATTTGACACCTCAAAGCCTGCAAATTATGGAAATACACCATGAAGAACACAACGCATATGAACCTGTAAAACCAAATACAAAAATCCACACGCTTTTCTCCACAGAATGTATTCCCTATTTTGATTGGCAAACCGTTGGTCTGATGCACAGTTTCAACCTAAGTGGACAACCGGGAAATATTACAAGGCTTTTAAGTTGTACAGAAGAAGAGCTGAAACAATATAAAGGCCATGATTTGGCTCCCACGCATTATGTCCCATCTATGAGCCGTCATCCATTAACAGGCGATTGGTAAATATTGGTTGAACTTTTTCCTTCTTGTGGCTTGAAATATGGAAAATTGATTATATATATAAAATAAAAACAAATCAAAAACAAAATTTTCATGATCATAATTACAATTTACTTTCATTCTCTAGTTTTCCTACCAAACATTTCTCTAGCAGACTCTGATCTGTTGTGTATGTGTACATGACATTTTCAGGTATCCAGCTATAAATAAACCTGCTGCAGTGCTTCATTGGCTTAATCACGTCCAAACTGATGCAGAATATATTGTAATTCTTGATGCTGATATGATCATGAGAGGACCGATTACACCATGGGAGTTCAAAGCAGGACGTGGCAGACCGGTTTCAACCCCCTATGAGTAAGACACCCTATATTACAGTTCGAAAATTGGTACATTGTTGCGGTTGGATGTGTTGGGTAACAGGTCACAACGGGTTTGGGTTGACTTGGGTCAGGCTGGCCTGACATAAAAACACTTTTTTGGCCATTTTAGGACTTTTTTTACATAAATGATGCATTGATTATGTTTACCTTAATAGCGTTTTCGCATTTAATTTCGTACAAATGCAAATTCATTGATAAATAAAAGCAAATTACATAAGGATAGCAGGTCAACAAGCTGCGCCGCCACCCCTATCCGAATAGAACACCCTAATCTACTGAAAACAAATCCTCGTCCATGGGGAGTCGAAAAGTTGAATTTTATTAAAGTTGACTTTGGACGTGGACTTTTAACCTACCTGACCTGTATCCCTTTTAGCTATTTTTTTTCTTCTAATTTTATTCCAAATCGACTCATTTATAAGTAAATGGGTTAAAATTGGCACCTACTTATATCCATTATCCCGTACCGTCATTTTTGTGCACAATACTTCAAAATTGACAATAAGATAGGAAGATAATGTTGGAACACGTATAGGGTCATCTGTCAGCTACCTTTGTTAAATTTTTAGTTATTTTTAATTTCTTTTTTTGGAAAACTCTCTCAGCTACCTTATC
The DNA here is from genome assembly GCA_030844895.1 of Ambrosia x helenae. Classification (NCBI taxonomy): domain Eukaryota; kingdom Viridiplantae; phylum Streptophyta; class Magnoliopsida; order Asterales; family Asteraceae; genus Ambrosia; species Ambrosia x helenae. The sequence goes on from CM061233.1 coordinate 114,336,250, forward strand.
GGTTGTGATAATGAGCTGGCAAAACTCCATACAAGCCATCCTGAAGCATGTGACAAAGTTGGTGGCGTGATAGTAATGCACATTGATGATCTCAGAAAGTTTGCTATCTTATGGTTGCATAAAACAGAGGAAGTCAGAGCTGACACTGCTCATTATGGGAAAAATATAACCGGAGATATCTATGAATCTGGTTGGATTAGCGAAATGTATGGTTATTCTTTTGGTGCAGCAGAGGTAATTTTCCTTACTAATCATGATTCATAACATGCAAATTTATCTTCTTAATTTTTAATGGATGTTTTCATGTGTATTCGTTTCCTATGATACCATGTGCATTTCTATTAGAGGTGTCAAAATGGGTGGGTTTGGTAACAGTAAAAAGGGTTGTTTCTATTTCGGGTCAAAACAGGTCAAGCTGACCGGCAGACACTTTTTTTTTTTTTTTTTTTGTTCTTTTTTGGTTATATAAATAACTGGTGTTAAATATGATTAGAAAAACTATAATGTTATTCTAATTTTTATTGCAAAACGAACATAGGAGGTTTCATGCGTTTTGAGTACATTTCAGCACAACCTGATTCCGTCTCAGCTAAATTTTAAACTTTTGCCTATCTGAACCCTTGAACAAAACTTATAACTCAAACTGATCCATTACGAGAAACGGGTTGAAATTGTCAGCTCTGATTTCTAACTTTCAATTAACTCTTTTTGTTTAAGTCCATATGTGGAAGCTTCCATGATTATTAGACGATTTTTGTTAATTGTTTTTTCTTTTTTCAGCTGAAGTTGCACCATGTTATAAGCCACGAGATTTTAATATACCCTGGGTATGTTCCTGAACCTGGTGTTAACTATCGGGTTTTCCATTACGGGTTAGAGTTCAGGGTTAGGAACTGGAGCTTTGACAAAGCGGACTGGAGAACCACTGACATGGTAAACAAATGCTGGGCCAAGTTTCCGGACCCGCCTGACCCGTCAGAAGCTGACCAAACAAACGAAGACACTCTCCAACGAGACTTACTAAGCATAGAATGCGGGAAAACACTGAACGAAGCTCTTTTGTTGCACCATGAAAGGAGGAAATGTGGTGACCTAAATTCCCTGGGCCCGCCTGACCCAGAAACGGTCAATGAAGGCACCATGGCTAGCAAATCTGACCAAATTGATGAAATTAATCATGTAACAAGTAATTCATCTGCATCTGTAGTGGATTTATCTGCAGAATCCAACCAAACGTTTCTTGATTTTAGATTTTGGATGGTATTTTTATGGGGGTCTTCGGTTTTGGGCGTTGGGTTGGTGATGACGGTGATACTTAGAGGGCGTAAAGGTCAGAAGAAAAGAGGGAAAGGTTTCAAGAACAGGAAAAGATCATCACATCCAGGGTTCTGGGACAATAATGAGCAAGATAGGAGCATTCACAGTGCTGACTTGGCCTGAAAACTTTTAGGAGAATTTGGTTAAAAGGTGAATGATTTAACTTCAGTTTAGCAAATGTTGGTGGATGGTTAAAGAAATCCTGAAATCTTGAAAAAGAGAGGTGTAATTTGTTGTAATGTTAGTCTGGAGAATGTATATTTTGCTGAAAGTTGAGATTGTAAGAGTTGAAACGCATAATACCCCAGGGATGAATGTTTTTTTTTTCAATAGTAATCTATATCATAATATTTTATCTTTTATAGGGTGTGTGTAATGTGTTCAACCAAGGTTGTAAAAATCCTGACTAATCACCGATTAATCGCTAGTCTTCACTTTACTGATTAATTTTGTGCTAATCACTCAATTAGTTCGTTGTACACAATGAACTAATGTTGTAAACGTTGCAATTCGTTTCAACGAGGCGTAAACGATTTTAAGAGGGTGTTTGGGATTGTGTTTTGAATCTGATTTTTAGATTATTGCGCAAAACGCAGATAATCAGTTTTTAGTGTTTGGATTGCGTTTTGAAAACACATATAATCAGTTTTTTAGGCTAACAAAACGCAATAATCTATAAGCAGCTTCACCCCTGCTTTTCAAAACGCATAATCTGTTTTGAATAATCAAAATCCCAAACACCCCGTAAGTAACTAAAAGAATCATGGCAAGATCCTAACACACTATTTAGCAATCTAATTTGCAAAGTAAAAAAAATAAAAAAAATCATATTATTCAGAAACCTTCTCAAACTTCCAAAGATATCACAAATACACAACTCAAATACAGAAACTATCTATATCTCTCTTCCTCCTTAAAGGAGCATGTGTTTTCTTCTTCTTCCTTTGTTTCTCAGCCTTCTCCAGCTGCTCTACTCTTCGACTTAACGAGTTAATCATCCGCGTCTGCATCTCATTCCTTTCAGATATCTGACTCATCAGTTTTCTTTAGCTTCTCATTATCATCCTTCAGACCATCCAGAATTGCTCTGTTTTCTATCGCAAAATTATCATCTTTTTCCCCAATAGTTACAGGACTTGTTTCCATTGCTTCTACTTCACCAATTCCATCTGCAGCTGGTACATGATCGCAATTCTCAACAACTTCCTTTACAACACTGCCATCTTCATCGTCCTCAATCGTTCCAAATTCACATTGTTATCAACTCTCTCATCAACAGAATTAGAGGCTTCTGTGACTTGCTCTAATGTACTTGTACAAACACTGTCAGTAGCATCAATTTCTAGGGTTTGATGATCAGGCAGAGCAATTGAATCCACCTTCTCCTGTAATGCAATTGCTTTCTTAGTTACCGCTTTCCTCAAATCCCTAATTCCGCTATCAAAACCACGAATGGAATCGAGTTTAAAAAGCAAAGACATAAGGGTTTCATTCACCCTCAACCTCTCCTTGGCGTCCCTACGAATCATATTAAACTACTTCGATATTATTAATCTGTCGTTCAATTTCATTAACCTCCTTTCTGATTGAAGAGATCTTCTTGACGCTCTTTCTAACCACAAAGCCTCTAAACACTTTCTGAATCTTAAGTGCAGCTGTATCCTTCAACATCGAGATTGTTGTTGTTGGTTGATCGGACGAGACAAAGTGGACCGGGATAGAAACGACTTTTGGTGAGGATCTTTGTTGTGTTTGTTGAACCGGAATGTATGGTGATGGTTGTTGTTTGGAGTAGTTTCTGAAAAACGGGCCGTTCATCATGGATTACCGAATTACGTATACTGAGAATGAAAATATCTAAAGCCTTGAGAGAGAATTTGATTTGTAGATATTTTGGATTGGATAATGAGGACGATTTATAGATAGGTTTGAGGTTGAAGGAAGGAAGGAAGAGGATGTTCTACAACATTCTGGATCCGGTCTGATATTTTCGCAGCGTCCGTTCGTCTAGGCGGAACCAGAATCTTCTATAAACTATTCTCCAACTAAATAAGTTATTTTTTCAAAAGTTACTAACTAGTAATTTAAAACACACCACCCACTGGTGGAGTCAGTGGTGAAGCTTGTTCTCGAATCGGAGGAGGCCGGACTTAATTTTTTTTCGATCGGTAGTGACCGGAAGATCAAATCGGCGGGGGCTGGACTCAACCCGGACTCAATTTACGTACGGAAATCGCAAATTTCTACTACTGCACCAAAAAACAGGGGGGGGGGGGCGGGCACCCCCTGGCCCTTCAAAACCTCCGCCCTTGGGTGGAGTGGTATTAGGTGATGAGGGAGAGACATTTGACCCTTGTGGTCATGGGTTCGACTCCTGAGTCAGTCAGGTTTTACCGGTTCGCTACTGTCGTGCTTTCGGACGGGTATGCGGGCCTGGTTTTCCCTGGAACTGGCACACGGGTGAGCTAGGGGCTCTCATGCGTGCGGGTTGGGCCGCTGCGAGGCTCGTGAGTTCGGCTCCGAGTCTGTGGCTTCCCTCTGCCAATGGGGGCCGCGTACGAGAGTACTCGGCGATTCTTTAGATGGCCGTTAAAAAAAAGTAATTTAAAACACGGTGAAAGAAAAATGCACGGTGAAAGAAAAATAGGAAGTCGTAGGAAGGGTATTAAACGGATTTCGATTGAACTCATTCAAGCGGCATTGGAACCGTTTCATCACACCCTATGATCTTAGTTTTTAGGTTTTCGCTTTTTTGGATTTTTAGCTTGTAGTTTTTAGAATTTACTTTATATCATTATCAGTGGCGAAGCTTGGTTCTCGAATCGGTGAGGGTCGGACTCAATTTTTTTCTATCGGTAGTGGCCGGAAGATCAAATCGGTGAGGACCGGACTCAATTTACCTACAAAAATCTTAAAATTCTACCACTGTGCCAATAATCGGTGAGGGCCAGGGCCCCCTCTGAACGTTACTCCTATTTTTTTTTTTTTTTTTTTTTGCCGTTCATCGGTTGTTTGTGGATATATTTATATCTTTTAATAACATCTTTCAGTTCTAAATTTCTTTTGCGCTAATTGTTTTACGTTTGTTGATATGATCAACATTGAATCAAAACAATAAAACATACATGCATAAATCCGTTAGAAATTATTGTTACATAATACAAATAAATTAGAAAGCGAACAATTATTTACTCCATCACTATACAAGTTAAAAACCAGCAAAGGAGTAATACCATCAATATAAAAAATAGGAAGAACATGATATGAATTAGTTTGATGAAATCACTGAAAATGTCCAACAAAATACCATTCATCATCTCCATGTTCATCTGCATATCCTTCTCCGTCTCCCCAACACAACCCTACGTCATAATAACCCACACACTCTTTTTCATCTTCATCTTCGATCCTAATCAATTCCTTAGTATCATGACTATCATCATCATCACCATCATTGTAATCATAATCATCAGTTGTAAGTTCATCACAACTTTCATGGCTAGCTAAGTAAGCTAAAGCCTCAATAGCCGAAGTACCAGCAGGACAACCAATCAATTCATTTGCTCTCAGCTTCATGGTTCCCTTGGCTTTGTCTTTAGACTTACAAACCGGATGGATATGACAACCAAGGCATCGGGCACTACCGCATTTTCCGGTGAATTTCGAGTGATTTGTGGGCTTATTTGAAACTTTGGTGAATAAACCAGCGATAGAGGTTGAATCCACTGTTTTAACGTATCGCCTTTGACGAGACAAGGGAGTGGGGAGGATTGGGTAGCTACGAACAACACCGTGTTGACGACCTTCTCGCTTCATTGGTACGATGATAGAGAGAGCTGATGATTTTAGTTGCAGAATTATGGTCACTATTTTATACAAGAATTAAAGTGACAAAGTCGTTTTACTTGGGGAACAAGATGATTTGCTTGGTCAACTGTGCGTGTTCCACAAGCCTTGACTTGCAATTTGTGCTACAAAACTAGGTTTTAGGCCCCCGCGCGCGTGTTGCGGCGCGCTAAACCGGTTAAAACACCTTACCGTCTGTTGCACAATGACCAGTGGCGAAGCTTGAAGTTTTGGATGGTGAGGACCGAAAGTCACATGACCCTTTTTTTTCCCAAATTATGAATCGACAAAAAAAACCTTACGTAAATAAACGTAAAACATAAAGATAACATGAGGCCTCAAAACAAAACACACACACACACAAAAATATAGCTAAGATATACATATAATGTGTGTGAATTGATTGATAAATACATGTTGTTTTCGCCTATTATAATGGATTATTGTGTATACGTTTTAATCTAAGCAATATGTAGTACTATACTGACAATGGTTTAATTGGTATGTTATTATTTGGCTTTAATTGGTATATATGTACCGAATCAAAAGAAGAAAAAAAAGCTAGACAGAGGAGTACGTGAGTCGAACTCAACCTGCTGCCACAAAGAAAGAGGCCCCTACCACCAAACCAGCAAATGTCTTTGCTCTGAAAGTTTGACAAAAACCTATAAATATATTTGTTTTCTTATATATAATTTTACATTTTCAGTTATCGCAATTTTCATGAAAAATGTGACTTTGACAAAATCAATTACCAACCGGCAACCACAATACATATATTAACAATAAAAAGTCTGTGGAAATAATACCATTTTATATAGTATATTTGTTTTCTTATATGGCTAAGTGGCATCACATTGTTGGTTGAAATGGGAGGCACCGTCGTTTGTTTTTAAGGATATATATAATTTGTTTTTTTAACAAAAAATTATATAATAGGAGAAAGATTATTATACAAATAAGCCTTAACATGAAAAGTGAAGGAGGGTATTTTTTAATTTTTTTATTTTTTTTTTCATATTATTAAACATGTATTTTAATACTGAAATCTAAAAAAATTAGTGAAGAGCAATTATATAATTGATGTTGCAGAGTAATTACTCTAGTATAAACTACTGTTGTATAGTAATGACGTAATTATGCTATTTTTTTTTACTTTTTTTATATTATGCATCTAGAAAACATTTTTAAACAGATGGGAAAAAAATTAAAAAAAAAAAAAATAATAAATAAAATTTTTTCCCTTCACTTCTCTGTTTAGTAAGTTAAACCTATTTGTATTCGATCTTTATTCTATATAATAATGGTTTGCCTTCACATGGATAATTAGCACTAGCAATATTTAATGAACCGTTTTCCATATGTGTGTTATTTTTAAATGGCAAATATTATATTTCTTATACTATTACACTAAGAGGTATATATGTCTCTACTAAGTGTGCTAACCCCACATTGTTTTCCATATGTGTTGATCAGTGCTTTAAAGTGTTCTTTGACCCCTAAAATAAACGCAAATAGAACACAAAACTACAAAATATCAATTAGGCCCAATAATGGTCAGTTAGGCTTGAATGAGTTAAAATCCAATAATGGTCCTCTACTAAGTGCGCTAGCCCCACATTTTTGCTAATGGTCAACTACGCCCAATAATGGTCCATTAGGCTCAACAATGGCCAATTAGATACAATGATGGTCAACTACGCCCAATAATGGTCCATTAGGCTCAACAATGGCCAATTAGATACAATGATGGTCAACTAGGCCCAATGATGATCCATTAGGCTCAATGATGGTCAATTAGACCTAATGATGGTCCATTAAGCTCAACAATGGCCAATTAGATACAATGATGGTCAACTAGGCCCAATGATGGTCCATTAGGCTCAATGATGGTCAATTAGACCCAAATTACGGTCCATTAGGCTTAACAATGGCCAATTAGATACAATGATGGTCAAATAGGCCCAATAATACTCCATTAGAGTCAATAATGGTTAGTTAGATACAATGATGGTTAACTAGGCCTAATGATGGTCTATTAGGCTTAATGATGGTCAATTAGACCCAATGATGGTCCATTAAGCTTAACAATGGCCAATTAGATACAATGATGGTCAACTAGGCCCAATGATGGCCCATTTGGCTCAACAATGGCGAATTAGATACAATGATGGTCAACTAGGCCCAATAATAGTCCATTAGAGTCAATAATGGGCTATAGAAGGTCATACTTGTCTTAATGGACCATATTGGGCCTTAGTGTATCACAATGGACAATGGTCCGTACATCATACATGTTCTAATATATTATATTGGGCCTTAATGTATCACAATAGACTATAATAGATCATATTTGTCTTAATGGGTCATATTGGGCATTTATGTATCACAATGGGCAAGAGTGGATTATAGATGTCATGGATCATATTGAGCCTTAATAGATTACAACGGACATAGTAGATTATATTTGTCTTAATAGGCCATATTGGGCCTTAATTTATCACAATGGGTAATAATAGACCAGACAAGATTGGTCCTGATATTTGGTTTTCTATTTTTCTCAATGTTCCTACCAGTTCCATGACCATGGAAACCCATTATGATTGAGTAACATTAGTACTGGTATCGGTAAAAACCGTTGCCAGTTGCTACTATTTATAACCGGTATAAATTTAGTGGAAAATGAGGTTGTATTTGCACCCACATTTGTTTTTTTTTGTCTTTCGGCTATTATACTAAATGCTCTTATTGTATGAATAGCATAATGGACCAAAAAAATTCCGAATCAAAAACTGAAACGAAGCGTGAGAAACTCATTAGTTTATTAAAACTAGTTTTTTTACCAGAGTCGCACGTTGCAGCGACGACCTAGCGTTTACGATTTCATTTCAAGCGTTACGCTAATAACGTTAACATGAGTTTGTTATACGTTAGCAAAGCAGCTTGAACGTGTATTTTTATTATTATTACAAAATCAAATATTAGAAAATTTAGATTGATATCAAAAGGACAATCTACTTGTGACATGATGACTTCATAACTCATATGTTAAAGTGGATTACAAGCCATTGGGGTTGGTGGCCCAATGATAGGAGCAAAGCTTCTAGGAACATCTAAAGGGAGGTCATGGGTTCAAGTCTCATAAGGAGTAGAAATTTACCGTTAAAAAAAAGGTGGATTACAAATTTTATATTATAAATATAAATACCATGTGAAGATGGTTATATGTGTTGTACATTTGGTACAAATGAAAGATGCAAGCAAGCATCTGCACACCCACATCTAAAATCCCAAAAACCACTCAACCATTTCTTACAGACAAACAGTCACCCACCATTCTAGAGAGAGAGAAACGACAGACTGAAGTGGAGGTCCATGGGAATCCGGCCACCATCAACGGCGGAGGGCCACCACAGACGACAACGCGTCTCATCCTTCCGGCATGTTGTAACACCCCAACCGATGGCGGAATCATCGAGGTGCCACGTAGTGACGATTGTTCAAAAGCTCATGGTACTAAAATGTAAATATTATTGAATAACCAAAATTTGTCTTACATGGAAATGGAAATACATTGTCTAAATGAAATGTAAATATTGAAATAACTGAATTAAAATAAAGCACTAAATGTCACTTGTTAAAGCACTAGATCAAACTGCACCTGAAACATGTACAAAATAGATTTGGTCAACATATGAAATGTTGGTGAGCATTCCTAGTTTTGATATATATAGTAGGTTAAAAGTTATACAATTCAAGTGCAAGCTACAGTGCATTCATGTAAACTATGTATCATACAAATGAGCGAAATCAACCCTGTGACTGTATAATGTACTGTATGAACTGTAGTGTACTCAACCAATAAATGGATGATAACTTAACACTGGCCACGGATTCTCCGATGAAAAAGGGGAGAATCAATCTAGGCGGGTTGTCAATCCAAATAGCGCTATCCAATGTTAAGGTCGGCTTGTACCATGTTAATGATTTCACTAAGTACAAATGTAATCCACATGTATTGTCTAAGCATAAAGCACGTTGTAAGCAATGCACATAGTACTAGAATTGTATTGTAAAAATGTAAATTTGTATTTGAAATTGTAATAGTGTACATGTAACACCCCAAAAATGTATAAAAGCAAAAAGGGGTAGGAATACTCACAGTTCACGTAATAACTTGAAATTGGACTTGGACAACGAAATATGTGTTGGAACTATCTCAAAGTATCAACCTAAAGAATTTGATAATGTGTAAGGGAAATAACTCTAGGATACATGTATTTCTAGGGCTTCGAATTGGGGATAAATGTTTATTTGATTAGTTAATGAACTCTTTATTAAATATATGAAATTTAATAAATAAATAAATAAAAGTCTCTTTGTAAAATCTTAAGTTGAATATAATCATAACATAAGGTTTTGAGTATGAAAATAATTTTTATAAAATTATTTTCTTGAAAATAGAATATTTAATCTAATTATTTCAAATTGTCAAAATATGACTTTAATATCTAAAAATATTAAAATCAAAGAATTTCTGAATTAAAAATTGTATTTCAGTTCCAAATGAATAGAAATAATTTATGTAAAATTTTGGTACAAAAATATTGAAAAATGAATTTATTATGATTTATTTATGATTAAAACTAACAAAAATTGATTAAAAATATTAAACAAACGGTTTTTCTAAATTAAAAATATTTTCTGAAATGTATATTGTCATACAAGTTCAGGATAATTTTTGTGAAATTTTATAAAATCGTTTAGATATTTTTATTGAATTTTACAATTTTAAATGAATAAACTTGTAATAATTATAATATATATTAAATAAATTATTTTTGAAAAAATAAAAAATTGAATGATGGACTTTATCAGTGGAAGATCATATAGTAATTTTTGTAGAATTTATAAACACGTTTAGTATTTAAAAACTATTTTAAAAAAATAATATGTTAAATGTATATATAAGAAAAGTAAAGTAAAAAAAATATGTTGTTTTTGTGGGGCTCGAACCTGGGTTCAAACCCGGTTCCATGCTTTAAACAAAACAACCCAACCAACTGATCTGTGGATCATATTTGTTTTATTTCGAAATCGTTTAATATATAAACTTGTTATTAAACGTGTTCTTCCCCAATTCAATATCAAATGAGCCCTAATTTTCAAATCACTACAATTGGTGATCATTAGCCCCTGAATCTTTGGGGCTAATGATCACAAGGTTCCGAACACTAGAACCCGCAAAAAAAAAGAGCATACCAATCCCGTAGCCGGGTCTGCGAGTTCGACAAAGAGGATGCAAGGAAAACGATTAAAAGGCTTCAAAAACAAGTTGGTTACAGAAATTGGAGATGGACAAGAGATTTTCGGCGATTAAGGATAGTGTGGGTACGTTCAATTTATAGTGAAAGGCTCGGATTGTAGTTGGAAGGTTTTGACTATGTATTAATTGGGTTTCGCATGAATAAGGAAAAAATGGATGTGAATTAATAATAATTATACACGTTTTTTACTAGTAATAGACCGAAATTTCGCGAGTCAAGGCTGTTGCTTTGTTTCCATGTTTAAGAAAAGAAAAGTCAACCTATCATGATGTGCAGCGATCGCTCAGCAGGGAAGAAAGAGGGACCAGCTGGTTCAGTATTTATGTATAAGATTTTAATTGTCTAAATAGAATCAACAAACACAACTTGGCCTAATGGTGGACGCGTGTGTGTGTGGTGCTCCCTGCCCGGGTTCGAGTCCCGGCGGAGCCTTTTATTTTTTTTTTTTACAGCTTAAATGGAGGGGAGGCAGGAGATGGGCTGGACTGTTGTTGGGCCGAGTTTGGGCTGCGTCAGGTTTGGGCTCCGAAATAAAAATGAACAAGGTGGGCTTCAAGAATGGATAAGGGATATGGATTGGGTTGTGTTGGGCTTTAAGAGTGGTAAAAAAAATGTATAATAAAAGCTGAATTTTATTTTATTTTATTTTATTATTATTATTATTATTATTATTATATATAAAATATATATATATATATATATATAATGAAAAAGTGACGGATGTCACACATGTCAACAATCTCGTCCCTTTCTCTCTCTAGAAATCCACCTACCTCTCCTCACTCAACATCTCTCTCTGTATAAAACCCAGTAACACCACCACCGCTCCTCCCCCTCTCTCTAAAAAAACGGTAGCCGCCACAATCATTCCTCCCCTCTTTCTCTGTCCATGGGTTTCAGGTAAGGGAGGGTTTTGTTTGACTCCAGATCGGCCTTCAGTCTAACAGATCTAGCCAGAAACGGGCCATGCAGGACGAAGCAAGCAATTATCACCGGACACCGTCGCCGAAACCACACTTTAGGTAAATAGAAACAGAAGCAGAAACCATGGGACTAACCCCAGCTCCACCGGACGTCCACCCAGTCAGAAGAAAATCGCACAACAGCGGTCAACGTTGGGTTCTGTTTAGAAAGAGAAAGAGGTTGGCATCGAAGACTTGTACGTGACGTTGCCGATGACGCAACTGCGCTTTAAATGGTTGTATTGAGCGAAACAGTGTTTGCCCCTCACAACTGACGTTCCATTTTAATGCTATTTATAATTATAATTATAATTATAGAAAATGGTTTCCTCTTTTACATTTTCACACCCAATTTGACCCCCCCCCCCTAAAAAAAAAAAAATTATCTCCAATATTCCCGTATGTCCATTATCTTCTCTATTGTTTGATTTTCACTCTTCAACTTACTCCATGACAAACACGAGTTTATGTTTTTCTCCTCTCTTTCTTGTTCAAAATCCTATAAACACAAACTAGAGAAATTCCCAATTTGTACAATAACCTAGGGTTTTCGGCTATGGATTCGAAGATGATGAAGACGAAACAGGCACAGATGTAACACCCCGCCCCTCTCATTACCAATATTGTCCGCTTTGCCCATCCAGAGCTCACGGATTTGTTTTTAGTTGCCCAAGTGGAGACTTCCCAGGAGGTCACCCATCCTGAAATTTCTCCCACCTGAGCACGCTTAACTGTGGAGTTCTCCTCTCATCCACTAACATTAAGCCCCAAAACGCGTTGGTGATTTAAGAGGCAAGACATTAAAATACAAGGGTTAAAAATGAAAATTTTGAAATAGTTGAGGAACCAATTATGCACATTTATGAAAAGTGAAGGGTGCAGGTTGTCACAGTCTCCCCTACTTTAGAAAATTTCGTCCCGAAATTACTTTCAAGTAAAGGTTTCCATGAAACAAAAGTCTCCCACCTGAGCACGCTTAACTGTGGAGTTCTCCTCTCATCCACTAACATTAAGCCCCAAAACGCGTTGGTGATTTAAGAGGCAAGACATTAAAATACAAGGGTTAAAAATGAAAATTTTGAAATAGTTGAGGAACCAATTATGCACATTTATGAAAAGTGAAGGGTGCAGGTTGTCACAACAGATTCAATAACATCGATTTGTGCTTTGAGAAACGTAAGTGCTTATTTCCATGTTTCAATCATAACAATCTTTAATTGGTTAGACTATTCAACATATAATATTTGTTTATTTACATTCAAGTTTAATAAGTTTTTTTACTCGTCTTTTATTTGTATAATCTTTGTCTTTGTTTTTGTAGTTATATACTGTGACATCCGTCACTTTTCTTTCTTTTTTATTTTAACATTCTATGTACGTTAAACTTCAATTAATACGACGTTGCGTTTTTATCATTTTCGTACGTTCAAAAAAAAATATTCTATTACACATTCGGGTTCACATAATCATACCATAAGTTTATAACAACTCAAAAGTCAACGAATAATTGTAAAAAAAAATAAATGCTTGGGACGGGTTCGAACCCGCGTCCCAAGCCGGGTCAACAACACAACAAGCCCAAACCAGCTGATCTACCCAACACTTTGACAAATCTTCTGCACGTTTTATTATTATAATGACTTGATAAATCCACAGTTGACTTGGAAAGTCAACTGTGGTGATCGAACACCACAATCAACGCAATTGCACGCATGATTGATCTTAATATGGCATATTTGACTGATCATCTGTCAATTACGCGTCCTATACACGCTGCTTGATGATTAATACATACCTATTATACACCCACGACGCGTCATCGCATTCAAAGCCGGTCAATACTTACCAAATCGACAATCCGGGCTTCTCACTATAAATTGAACATCACAACACCTTCTTCAATCGCCGAATACACTCCCTTAACCTCCCAATTCTGTTATCAAGCTCTCATTTGAAGCGTTTGACTCATGTTTGACTTTTCAGTTGACCGAGCATCATACACGATTACGTCCTTGTAAGTCCATTTTTTTTGGTTGGGTTATGTTCATCGGCACCCTAGATCAATAGCCCCAAAGATTCAGGGGCTATTGATCACTAATTATGGTGATTGGAATACTAGGGTTCGAATTGGGCGATTTGGGGAAGAACACGATTTGCAGAAACAATGTATAAGTTTTTTTTAAAACTGAAACACAACAACCAACTGACCTAGGTCAGTTGGTTTACACGCGTGGGAAAGGGATCAGATCGGCCAGTGGCCAAGGTTCGAACCCCACAATCAACCTTTATTTTTCCTTTCAATGTCCTAATCAAATGCCTAGTGGAATGATCAAAGCCGATGATCGTAAGCTATGTCCTCCATCACGATCTCGAATGAAACTATCCATGGAATCGTGCGCCGTGTGAAACATAGGTCATCGCCGTTCTTAACCGACATTTATCAATTAACACAAATAACCCTTATAATCAATTATAATCCAGTTTAACTCGTTCTCAGGGTGTGGCTCAGTTGGTGGCTACGCTTGTGATAAAACTCGAACCGGCCAGAGGCCCGGGTTCGACTCCCATAACCAACAAAACATTTTTTTACCCTTTTTATATATATACTTAATATATTAAATCTTTTAAAATAGTTTTTAAATACTAAAAGTGGCTTTTAAATTCTACAAAAATTACTGTATGATCTTCTAATGGTAAGGTTCATTGTACAATTTTTAGTTTTTCAAAAATAATTTATTTAATATATATTATAAATATTACAAGTTTATTCATTTATAATTGTAAAATTCAATAAAAATATCTAAACGATTTTAATAAATCCCACAAAAATTATTCTAAACTTGTATAGCAATAAACATTTCAGAAATTATTTTTATTTCAGAAAAACCGTTCATTTTATATTTTTAATTAATTTTTGTTAGTTTTAATCATAAATAAATCATAATAAATTCATTTTTCAATATTTTTGCACCAAAATTTTATATAAATTATTTCTACTTATTTAGAACTGAAATACAATTTTTAATTCAAAAATTCTTTAATTTTAATATTTTTAAATATTAAAGTTATATATTTGACTAATTGAAATAAATAGATTAAATATTCTATTTTCAAGTAAATAATTTTATAAAAATTATTTTCATACTTAAAACTTTATATTGTGACCATCTTTAACTTAAAATTTACAAAAAGACTTTTGTTTAGTTATTTATTAAATTTCTTATATTTAATAAACAATTTGATTATTAATCAAACGAACACTTATCCCCAATTCGAAACCCTAGAAATACATGTATCCTAGAATTATTTCCCTTACACATTATCAAATTCTTTAGGTTAATTCTTTGGGATATTCCAACTCAAATTTCGTTGTTCAGTTGAATTTCAAGCTATTACGTGAACAATGAGTACTTCCTATCCCCTTTTTGCTTTTATTCATTTTTGGGGTGTTACATGTACACTATTACAAATTTCAAATACAAGTTTACATTTTCACAATACAATTCTAGCACTATGTGCATTGCTTACAACGTGCTTTATGCTTAGACAATACATGTGGAATACATTTGTACTTAGTGAAATCATTAACATGGTACAAGCCGACCTTAACATTGGATAGCGCTATTTGGATTGACAACCCGCCTAGGTTGATTCTCCCCCTTTTTCATCGGAGAATCAGTGGCCATTGTTAAGTTATTATCCATTTATTGGATAAGTACACCGCCGTTCATTTTGTACATTATACAGTCACAGGATTGATTTCGCTCATTTGTATGATACATAGTTTACATATTTGCACTGTAGCTTGCACTTGAATTGTATATCTTTTTAACTTACTATATATATCAAAACTAGGAATGCTCACCAACATTTCATATGTTGACCAAACCCATTTTTGTACATGTTTCAGGTGCAGTTTGATCTAGTGCTTTAGCAAGGGACTTTTAGTGCTTTATTTTAATCAGTTATTTCAATATTTACGTTTCATTTAGACGTTGTATTTTCCATTTCAAATGTAAGACAATTTTGGCTTATTCAATAATATTTACATTTTAGTACCATGTGCTTTTGAACAATCGTCACTACGTGACACCTCGATGATTCCGCCATCGGTTGGGGTGTTATATATACATATTATCTTGAACAGTGTATTGTGTTCATAATTTGGGGTTGTCTCATATAAGCAAGATATAGGTTTGATTTATTGTTTATCCATTTATCTTGAGTGGTTTTATTTATTGATATTAAACTTTTAACTGTTTATGTTATTTTGATTAATTATGAAATATGGAATAGTCGTAAATTGCATCAAATTTTAGGGGAAAATTGGTTATCCATTATCTCCTTGCATGATGAACTTATATTGTTACTAGTTGTTTATTATTTATAAAATCATTTTGATTGAAATATGCAGCTAACAATGTTATTTGTTTTCATGTTGGTTGTCGATAGATGGATAAATATGTTAATAAACGACTCGAGTGGATTCATTCTGAAGAATGTTCTACCGGTGGTAAGATTTTTGGAGAGCCATAGAAGACCGCATGGGTCAGGGATGAATATCAGGGACCCGTTCACGATTTAGTATCACGGTCGGGATTTTATTATCTTTATGTAGGTCGGTCTCAAAATTTTCAAACCATATGGTGTACATCTTGAACGTATTTGAAACATTTGGGTTATGAAGTTAATTACGTGCGGAACTTAAGACCTTGATGATAAGGTAAGACGCTCAAAGCCAAACTTCTGCTCTTTGAATTGTTATGACACATTCTTCCAGCCTTGTGTTTGTTTGCATTATTGATCTTTTACCATTACTCATATTTTTTCAGAACTTATTTGTTTTTTTAAGCTCTCGCTATGTCACACAGTGTGCAATAAAAATAAAGTGAAATAATGTTCAATGATGCTTTGTTCTCACAAGAATAGACCATAAAGCTTATAGTTATAGGCTAGGTTGAGTCGTTGAGAGATAATATTTCACCCACTAAAAGTTTTTGAATGATATCCTTGATAAAATTCCTTTTCAGTTAAGTGGTAAAGGAACTAAACAATACTTTGCAACAGTTTACAGTTGACTCTAAGTCTCAAGTCGGTGGCATTTTCAAGTTTTGCAAACAAAAGAGTTGGCTCCAAACCTATTTCAGGCCATACAAGTTTACTGAGTACTTTTAAAAAGTTGTTATCACTTGTTGAATACTTTGGTGCATCACTTCTAATGTAAGCATAAAAATCTTTTGTATTGCTTCTTAAGCGTAACATCATACATAATTATATAATGCATTTGCAGGAGGAATGTGTAAATGTGGAAAGAAGAAAAATGCATTGTTACTTGGACTGGCTCGGTAAGTTTCATATCTTCTACAGTTCTACCTGATAAAATATCAAGTAAATCTACATTCGCTTGTCTGGTGGTCAAGTATAAGAACAACATATTTATTTTGATTTATTGAATTTCTATGTGATTCATTATGGTTTTTTTTCTTCACATGTAGATTACAACACTTTTCAATATATCTTACCAATCTAATTAGAAATCGACTTTAATAACAGGGTATCTCTCCTTTAATTGGATTTATGAACAAAACTTACCACCCAAATGTTGTTTAAATGTTAGCCTTTTAATTTATAAATATGCAATCGAAGTAAGCTCTAATTAAATTCAAACACCAAAGAGCAAGGAAAGGAAATACAAAAAGAAATAAAGAAAGATACAAACAACAAGAGCAAAGGAGAGACTAATCACCTCAAAACTAAAATTCAAACATCACAAAATCAAAGTATATTCCGTATGGACGTTTTTTACCTACTTGACGTATCGCTTTTAGTAACCCTGGTAAACGGGTGGGTCAGGTTGCATACTGGTTCATGCCAACTGAGTCGAATAAAGAACGGGCTCTGACCAAAGGGTTCAGGTTGAAATGGTTTTTTAAGAAACTATCAAAAGAGCCTACTTGCTAAAGTAAGAGTTTCAGTAAAACCGGTGCTCTATATATAGTTTGAGTTTATTATTTCCATGTTTTCATTGTCTAACAGTTGCTTTCTCTCATTTTTCAGTTGGTGGCAGCAGTGTCTAGAGTTGCGATTGTTGTTTGCCTATTCAGGTGTTAATTTTGGTGTTTTCATTGTCTAACTGTAAGCTTCTCATATGCATTAGATAAGAACGGGAGAACCAATGGAGGAAGATCTTGTCAATGCACAACAAAAACAAGTCAAAGATACCATGGATATTGTTATAATGGTATGCCACAATACATTATGTTAATTGGCAATAAGTTTTACAAATGCATAGCAGTGTGTTTGCAGTGATGCAAGTTTTTACTCTTAAACTGCTGGTTGACTAGGTTTAGACTTGAAATGCGCAGGATGATGATATAGAGCAACAACAAAGCCTAAAGTGTTGTCCTTAGCAAGAATGCTGCCAATGTGGAAGTTTTGGACGAGCCTATATCTTTCACCAGGTACATTCTTTGTTATTATACCAAACAACCCATGGATGCTTATTTGTTTGCATTTCTACTTTGAAGGTAATAGTTGGTTGCTTTTGAATCTTGCAGAAGAGGGCATTCGGATATGCATATTGAACAAATTGTATGATCAGAGTCTGCAACACTTTTAAGTCTAAAGGCAATTGTGAATATATGGACTTGAAGAATATAGTTTTTAGTTTTTGTATAGCTATTTCCCTTTGCAACTTATGTAAATAGCTTTCGATTAGAATTTTATGCTTTTAGGATTTAGGTTGAGAACTTATGTATGGAGTTTGGTTTATTAGTGTTAATATAATTTGCTTTTTAGGGTTTCTCATGCTTATCGCTGTCTTTGTTTAATGAAAATTTGAAAATAAAATGGATAATTGCATGAAAATGGCCACATAGAACCACAATAAATATGTGTGACAAATGGTAGATAATAATCACACTTAATATTGCAAAATTTTATGTGGCTTTACATAACCATTAGTCACACGTTCATCACTTTTTTATGACTAAATAATAACAAACGTCATAGGAAAAACAATATGCGTGACCAAAGGTTAAACATAGCCACGTTTAAAACTACAAAATTTTATGTGGCTTTAGATACTCAACAGCCACACCCTCGTCGGTTTGTTTTTCTTATTGTGTGACATAATAATAACAAATGCCACCGGAAAAAAAACATACGTGTGACCATATGTCAGACAATAGCCACATAAAATCACAAAATTGTCTTGTGTGTCTAGAAATAGTTTTTAGCCACACTTTAAATTAATTCATGTGACTATTACTATCCTTTAGCCACATTAAATGGCCAAAATGCTTGATTACAACTATTTTGCCACACTTTCTTACAATTAATGTGGCTAAAACAAACGTTTTATAGTAAATTAATGTGGCTGTATAATACAAACAGACACATTTAAAGTAATTTGATGTGGCTGTTGCTACCTTTTAGCCACACTTAATGGAGCGGATGTTCAACTCCCGCAAGAAATACTTGTACCCTTTAGCCATACTTTTTAGTTGCTACGGCCACTAAACATGAATGTGGCTGTATGATATCTACGATGACTCGACCTTTGATCACACTTGAGCTGGAAAAAAAAGTGCGGCAAAAGACATACAGCCACTGTTTTTTTTGTGTGGCCGTAGGCCTATTTTGGTACAAGCTGCCAAATGAACACGAACACTGCCTTGTTCGTGTTTGTTATGAAAATAATTTGTTCCTAAACTGTTCATGAACACTTATCGAACAAGATTTTCTGTTTGTGTTTGTTTGTTAAGGAAACGCATGTGTTCATGTTCATTTGTGTTTTTTTGTTAATTTTAGGTACCAGACAAAATGAGCGTAAACAAATACATATGAACGGTTCATGAACTATCCGGACACGGGCCTTAATAAACTTGACCACCATCTTGGGTTTGAGTAGAGATGCCAAAAGATCCCGCCAACATGAAAGAAAACATAAATACTTATAGAGTATTAAATTGAAAAGAAAGAGAAAAAATATAATAATTTTAACAATGTGTAGTTCAAAACATTCGATAGATTCTGTGATAAATTTGAATCGATAAATTATTGTTTAACTCTCTTATTAAACTGAAAACTAATTGTTAAAATGTCAGATTTATTAAATTCTTAGTTTGTATACATTGGTTTCCAAGAGAGGTTGATTATTTCAAGCTATACTATTTTATTGAAGCATTAATATAGACCTCATCAAAAGCAAAATATGTTATTTCAAGCCCTTTGAGTTTAATGCTCAAAAGGGCCTCAGACAAGGAGATCCCCTATCTCCTTTTCTTTTTTTGTGGTCATGGAAGCTCTTTCTTGCATGATTGATACAACTTGCTCGAAAGGGATTTTCAAAGGTATTAATGTTGGTAGCGAAGAGTGGTACTGATCTCATCTCTTTTATGCAGACGACGCCATGATCTTAGGTAAAGGGGACGAGTCTAATGTGAAAGTGTTGACTAGAATTCTTAGATGTTTCTACGTATGCCCGGGGTTAAAAATAAATTTGAATAAATCCAATCTTTTTGGAGTGGGGAAAAGTGAAGAAGAAATTATTAATACCACTTCGGCTTTGGGTTGTCAAAGGGGTGATATCCTGTTTGACTACTTGGGAATAAAGGTGGGTGTAACACCCCAACCGATGGCGGAAACATCGAGGTGTCACGTAGTGATGATTGTTCAATAGCTCATGGACTAAAAGTGTAAATATTGATACATTGATTAAATAGTTTATTACATTGAAATGAAATACAACGATTCTAAATGCCAACTAGTCTGAAATACAATAAATCAAAATCTAAATATAAATCCGAAAGCTTAAAGAATGCATCTCAAAATAACCTGAAACATGTACAAAATAATTTGGTCAATACACAAATTGTATTGGTGAGCATACCCTGTTTGAATACATATAGTAGAAAAAGTGTTTCGCAATTCACGTGTTATACTGTCTACAATTTAGTGTTCAAGCTGTGTACAAATGCTACCCAAAATCAAACCTTTCGTTCAAAGAATCAAGAGTCACATATATATAGTATTCGCTCATAGTAGGCGATGAATAATCGTTCACACATAACAATAATTAAGTACTATTTATTGCTATGCTAGGCCGCCCAGCGGTTAATGATTCAGGTCATAAGTACACACTATCAGCGAATCAACAAGTAAAACACATACAAGAATTGCGATTGTGAATATAGAACAAACCATGATTAAGTGAATGAAGTAATAAGCGTACATGAGTCACCCCAAAATAGTAAAACAGTAAAAAGGGGAAAGATATACTCACAGTTTGCGAAAGCGATCAAAATCCACTTAAGCGGTCGTGAGTTAAGTAATGGGAATTCCGAGGAATTCAACCTATAATGTGTAAGCATACCAATAAGGAAAATGTCTAAAAAAAGTCTAAGGTAACTAGGGTCTAAGGCATTAGGGTTTGCTAAGTCGATTTGGGGAAGTAGAGTTTTTTTTTTATGATAAGTCGCGTTAATGTAAAAATTGTATATCACAAATAATATATGAAAGGTTGTAAATGTGGTCTAAATAATATAATTATTACCAATTGAGTATTTAGTTAAAAATATGTTTAAATAATTAAGACAAAATAATTGAGTTAATTACTTTAACTAATTATTGTAAATAAATACAATAATCATAAATATTGAAATAAATAGTTACGAGTTACTCAAAGATCCATCAATGATAATGAAGACTTTCAATCATAAGACATTTCTATTTTAGAAGAAAAAATATTTATAAAATAGATGTTTAAATAGTGTAAATAAATAAATGTTTAATTATATCTAATTAAACATAAATAATGTTAATAATACAAGACATGACTCAAAAATACCATTTTTATAGAAATTGGATGCTTTCTTATGTAAATTAATGAAAATAATTTTCTCATAATTTTTATAAACTTATTTATATTTAAAACTGATTTAATGAGATTAAATCATGTTTAAATGACTAAAAATAAGAAAATCAATAAAAATAAATGTTTTCTGAACCAATAATTTTTATTTCAGATTAAAATGCTTAGAAATAATTATCCTAAAATTTTGAGATTAAAATCATTAAAAATGAATTTTTAATCAATTAATTATGATTAAAACAATTTAAATTAATAAAGTAACGAAAATTAAATAATTTTTAGAAAGTAAAAGTGTAATAATTTTCTTTATGGTATCAAGATGCTACACCTAAATTTTTATAAATTTTGGATCAAAAATGAATTTATTATGATTATTTAAAGATTTAAACCTATTATATGTGTTATATAATACATAAAAATGAAAATAAAGGAAATGATTAAAAAGAACTGGTCTGGAGGGGGATTCGAACCCGGACCTGTTCAATATACCCTCACCACATCAACCACTACACCACATGTTAATTTGTTAATTTATTTGCAAACTAATAGTATTTAAGATAATATTCATACACATCTTCTTCCCCAATTCAATCCCTAAACAAGAACCCTAACCCTAGATAAGATCAATAACCCGATAACAACCGGATCATGCCTAAGATTATAGGGCTTTCAACGAGGCCAACCTGAAGATCAAAATGGCATAAAAAAAACATACTTACAATTAGTTTTGTGGTTTGAAAAAGGTTTGTGCAGGTCCGCAAATGTGAGAGCCGAAAACCATTGTTTCAGACGTGTTTAAGTGATGATTTTTGTGGGTTTGTGATGCTTAAAGGTAGAGGAACGTTTGAGGATGATCTATTTATAGGTTTCAGTGCGTAAAAGAGACGTTTGGACTTGGTCTTAAAGGTCCGATCGGTTACACTTGAATCCCGCTTTTAAATGATTATTATTTGTTTTTAAACACAGAAATTGATTGCACAGGATAGAGAAACGCTTGCAAATCATAAAGACGATTGAATGTGCACTCAAACAGGTTTTTAGGACTCGCCGGAGGTTTGGCCGGAGTAAAATCCGGTCACCGGAAATCACGAGCAGGAAGAAAAGAGGGATAATTGTTTTTGATTTGAAACTTTTATAAACATTGGCAGAAACAGTCCCTCGGGTTTAACTAGGTTAGTTTTATTTTATGACTTGGTTAACTTTTCCTTTATAAAACTTAACCAAGTTTGCTAGATTAACCCAAAATGTTTTTTTTTAAAATTTATAAAACTTGAAATCTTTTATAAAATATTTTACGAACACGTGTCCACACACGCATTCGGTTAAAACTCATACTCGAACCATAAAAAAATACAAACGATAAATTTTTAGTTTGCTATAAAATTAAATTTGTAAAAACGACGAAACTTATAAGGGCTATTATTGTCTATTAAATGAAAGACGAGGGTGACGGATGTCACAGTGGGAGCCAACATGCACAAGTGTAGTAATTGGAGGAAAGTTGTTGAAGTGTTTGAGTCGCGGCTATCGGGTTGGAAAGCAAAGACTCTCCATGGGTGGGCGGGTGACTTTAATCAAGTCGGTTCTTGTTAGTCTCCCTATCTGTTATCTCTCTTTATATAGAGCCCCTTTAACTATTATTAATTCTTTGGAGAAGATTATGAGTCGGTTTCTTTGGTCGGGCAACTCGAATAATCAAAAGGTCCATTGGGTGTCTTGGGAGCGGGTCACGATGAGCAAAAAAATTGGGGGGCTTAGGCGTTCCTCGACTGAAGGAAGTGAATGAAGCGCTCTTATTTAAATGGAGTGTTCGATTTCACAAAGACTCCAATTGTCTTTGGAAGAAGGTAATTATAGCATGTCATAAAGCTCGGACGTCTTATTACCCATTACCTTTTAATAATCAAATTAGAGGATGTTGGAGATTTATTGTACACACGTGTGATGGGATCCAAATTCATGATAGGCCCTTACGGTTTAATATTGTGGCTGAATTGGGAGACGGTTTGGACATTAGATGTTGGCAAGATTCTTGGCTGGGGAACACGCCTATATTTTTAATTAAGATGGCCAAATCTTTTGAATGTGGAGACTAAAATTTTTTGTCTAGCGGCTGATAGGCTCGAGCTTTCAGAACCTCACCAGATTAGTTTGAGGCATACTTTTCCAGGTCCTTTGACCATTAAGGCTAATAGGGATCTTTTAGAGATGCAAAACGCGATCTCGGGTATACATAGGCGAGTCGAGAAAGATAAATGGTCTTGGTGTGGTAAAGATATTGGCCTTTGTAATATAAGGGAGATAAAAAAAATGATGCATCAGGACAGCAGCTCAGCGGATGATTTTATTATGTTTTGGACGAGTTGGGTCCCTCTAAAATGTAATGTGTTCGCATGGAGGGTGGAGATGGGTCGGGTTCCCACTCGGGTCGAGTTGAGCAGGCGTAATATTCATATGGACAGCCTTGATTGTGCGTTGTGTGAATGGGGTTACGAATCCTCAACCCATTTGTTCTCTTGTTGCTTGGTGGCTGAGGAAATCTGGATGGCTATTGGGTCTTGATGTGGTTTATCACCTATTTTTGCCTTTAATGTTTGGGATCTTTTGGATCTCTACAAAATCTTGGGAGGAAACAAATGGAAGAAAAAAATTATCCAAGGCATTATTATCACATCGATTTGGTGTATTTGGCTTGCAAAGAACGAGAAGATATTTAGAGACAAGGAGGCGATTGGAAGACATATCTATTAATATATATATATAAAAGAAAATGGGGTTGCTGACGTGGCGTCCAATGGAGGCCTCAACCTCCCATGGAGAGTGCCACGTGGCATCTTAATTGAGTGTTTTGGGTGTTTTTGAACTATTTCCATAATTAACCAAAAAAAACACACGGTAGCCTAAAAATCCCTAAAGTTTCCTACCCATCTTTTCATTCGCCTCTCTCATCATAATCAAGAATCTACTTTACTCTCTCAATCGGCTCTCTCAGCACAATCAACATTCTGCTTCGATCGATTCCTTCCCGATAGTTAACACCGATCGTCTTCTTCTTCAGTGATCTGTAAGTTCTTCTTGATGCAAATATTGTGTTTCATCTTTGTTTTTGTTCTTTTTATTACCATCTAACTCTTTCGTTTTTTTCCTTTCACTTGCTGCGGATATCACTTGGTGCGGATCTTTTAATAGGTTAATCTTGAATCGGTATGTTTTTTTCTTGAATGTTTAATTTATTTATTTTATTCCAGATCTGAATTATTATTTTTGTGTTTTTTTTATTTTAAAACCCCAAACCAGTAATCAGTCTTCAATTTCTGAGGATTATTATAATTATTATTAATATTATTATTAGGGCATCGTGGTCTGAATCAACCAAGGGTGGCGGCTTCTTGCTCGCAAAGCTCCTCTCGGTATAGCAATTTATATTTTAATTTTTAGATATATAATTTTGATTTTGTTTCTTTTATATTCTTTTGAGATCTGATTTTGATTTTTGTATTTAATTCTTTTTCTATGGCTTATGAATCTCATACAAAAGGTTAATGAATTTCTTTGATTTTTTTTTTTATTTTGTGTTTCAGATGTTAGAGAGAACAACAAGAAGATAACAAAGAAGGTATCTTTTGGTTTAATTTTCTTTTTATTTAAAATTAATTATTCAGGTTGTTGCGAGTTGAAGTCGTTTTATTTAGTTTTAATATTTAATAAATTATGAAATATTAAATATGAGTTTTGGTCGTTAGGTCATTTGTCTATTTATCAATTATTCCCCTTTATCAGTAATTTGTTTTCTGTTGTTCTGTGTCAATCAATTGCAGATTTCTGAGTTTGATTTTGCTTTATAGGCCCCCATTATTTTTTCAGAGATAAGGATTAAGAAGGTGGAAACAATGGCGGACTTCAAACGATTTGTTCTTCTTTAGTATTTTTTGCTTTTTAATGCTTACGCCTTATTTTTTCTATGCGTACAGATTCATTGTGTGAAATCAATCGCCTCTACTTCTCGCCATTGCTATTTTGTTGTATGTTTTTTTTCTTTTACTTAATTTTGTTTTCATGATTTCTTTTGGCAATTAGGTTTATATTCTCTTGGTTAATGACCAGGAGCTTAGCTTTTTTGTTCATGGATCTTAACTTTTGTTTTCATTAAGCTAATGTTATAAAGGGTGGATGGTGTTTGAGTATGCTTTTGTTGATTTAAAAACTTCTAAATATGATTATAATTATGATTACGAGCCCTAGCATTCTCAATTGAACAAATTACACAATGTTAATCTAATTAATCATAGGGGAAACACTGGGTAGATGCCGATGATCAAAACCCATCAAAAACATTTCACTTACAAAGTTGTTTCGAGCTTGATTGACCGGTCAACCAAAAAGTCAAACTGCGATCGTGAACACGTACAAATGATTTTTAAGAAGAATTGGAGGTTAAGAAGAGGAGTATTGGCGAGTGTAGCAGGCTTGGGAGCGTTCAATTTATAGGATAGATCACAGGTTTGAAGATTGGAAGGTTTGACCAACGAGTTAATGTTAAACGCGTTTAAATCAATTGTTTTGGTTAATTAGATTGAAATCATACGTGTATTAGGTGAATGTTAGGCCGGTAATCACGATTCAAAGGTCAATGATAATTAAACATGGCTTAATTACATATATATATGGCAATTACGATTTTCAAATAAAAATTAAAATAAAAAAATATACTCTGCTGTTGCTGTGCGATTAACAGAGGAGGAAGGAAAGGGACGCGAGTGAGTGTATATAAATAAATTAAGTTGGTTTAGAATCAAAGGTTGGTGTGGCTCAGTTGGTTAGTACGTGTGCTGATGTATAAGGCGTCCCCGGTTCGAAACCCGACAGGGACCATATTTTTTTGATTAAAATGGAAGGAGGGGAGGAGGGGTTTGGGCCTGGTTTACTGGGCTCAGGTCTGTGGGCTCAGATTTAAGGGCAATGGGCTGCTGGGCTTGGTTTGGGCTGGAAATATTATTTAGTTAAGTTGGGTTTGGGTTTAATAGTTCTAATAAAATCTGTTTTTTTTTTTTTAACATATAAAATCTGAAATTTATTTTTAATATTATTATTATTACTATTATTATTATTATTATACATCTTTGCATATATATATATATATATATATATATATATATAAGTTGTGTGGTAGGAAAAACTTAGGCACGTTATATAATGAACGATAAAATAAAAATATATATATATAAAGTACGTTTAGAATTTGGGAAAAAAATTTCGCGATGTTACAGTCTCCCCTACTTTTGGAAACTTCATCCCGAAGTTAAAAGGAAACACCAGGTTTGCAATTGGTCAACTGCCGAATACTTTAATAAAATTTCACACTACCTTAACGTACCTGTAAATTCATGATTACGTTCCGGACCGTAATTACCAATTTACCTTACATTAGGGTTTTGCGTCCTTTTATGACTTTACCGATTGTTGAGCAGGTCTGATAGTCTCCACCAGTCGTTGAGCAGGTGGTAGGGCCTCTCCCGACTGTTGGAAAGACATGATGACCTCTACCAATCGTTAAGTAGGTTGTTTGGTAGTCAACTAATTGTTGTACAAGTAAGCAAGTATGATTATAAATATAGCAATTAGTTCACATTCAAACAAGCATGCACACAGATGTTATGATATTACCTGAATTTATTACTTGAATCAAAGGCGCCATTACATAGAATTGACAGCAAACAACATTTAAATGGTGGGACTTGCTGTTAAGTAGCTGGAGGGTCTTGATCTCGGTTTAGTTTAGGGCATCGGTTACGGTAGTGATTTGGGTAATGAATGTTCGATAAGATATGGGTTGAATGAAGGACAATGGGGTAATATAAAGAATGTAATCATTTATCCATTAATTAAAATGAATAAACGAAAACGTTGACTTATCAAAGATTCTAGATTCCAATAACATAATGAAGACATGCTTTAGCCTATAAGTGAACACTCATCCCGAGAATTCCCAGGTAGGCATCCGGGTCCCTCGTCTGATTGGGATATATGCGCAATGCCAGCCTAGACAGAAGACTCAGAATACAGGCGTTCACCCTTCCAGATTGCACGTGTTCGTTATTAAAATCTAGAACTTCGACGAGATCTCAAGGGGGTTTAGGTTAAACCTGAGGATTTTGTCCTATTAGTCTAAGAGTAGATCCACTGATGGAGAGCAACCTTCTTGTAGGAATGAAAGTAGGGATAGGAAATAGGAGGGAGATAGAGAATAGCAAGTAAAAGAAGCAAGTACTGGTTAAATCCTATGGTTATAGACTAGATTATTTTTCTAATAACCTAATTCCCTATAACCATGGCTCTGATACCAATCTGTAACACCCCAACCGATGGCGGAAACATCGGGATGTCACGTATTGATGATTGTTCAGTAGCTCATGGTGAATAATAATTTCCATTAAATAATTTAAATGAATTACATACAATTGTTCTAGAATTTGTACATCAAATTGAATAAAAACTATACACATATCTTCAAGCATCAAATCAAATCTTCAAGCAATTAGAACCTGAAACATGTTAAGTTGAAAAGGTTTTGGGTCAACAAAAGTTGGTGAGAATTACATAGGTTTTTGATAATTGAATAAAATTGTTGTGCAATTCATGTGTCATGTCAATCTAGTCCATATGTGAGAACATACTAGAAATAAATCGAGTGCATAATCAACCCTGATGACTGTTATAATATGATACATACCATACGCTCATGGTCCAATTGAATATGTTATACGATAACAAACACCCACGCTACCTTTGTAGGAGGCACGTATCCGGGTGGGATTGTCAGTCCAATAGATCTATCAATGTATACCGCCGGCTTGTACGGAGTTAATGATTATGCTAGAATGGTGCTTACTCTAATCATGCTCAAGACATAATGCAACATAGAAAACACATAGACACATTGATGATTGAATTGCAATGATGATGTTATAAACATGTTTCACCCCAAAAATGGTGATAAATAGAAAAGGGGCTATGTAAAACTCACCTTGGTAAAATGTTATATCTGTTGAGAAATGTGTTGACCAAATGTATCAAGTATCGCCCTAAAATGAAGTAATAAATATGTCTAAGTCTATAGAGTCTACAAATGTATATGTTCTAGGGCTTCGAATTGGGGATAAACGCTCGTTTGATTATTATTAAAAATATTCGCCAATTGAGAGAAATTTAGTAAATAAATAACCAAAAATCTTTTTATGAAATTTAAATTTAAGATGGTCACAAGAATGTGTTTAAAGTATAAAAATAATTTTTTATAAAATTATTTTCTTTAAAATAGATTATTAAATCTATTTATTACAAATTGTCAAACTTTAACTTTAATAATTAAAAATACTAAAATTAAAGAATTATTATTTTAAAAATCATATTTCTGTTCTAAATGATCAGAAATAATTTGTATAAAATTTTGGTGCAAAAATATTAAAAATTGGATTTATTATGATTTAATTATGACTAAAACTAACAAAAATTGATTAAAAATATTGAATAAATGATTTTTCAGAAATAAAAATCATTTCTGAAAAGTTTAATGTTATAAAAACTTAAAATAATTTTTGTGGAAATTAATAAGATCGTTTTGATATTTTCATAGATTTTTATAAATAACATGGAATAAACTTGATTTATTTATTATATATATTAAATAAATAAATTTTTGAAAACTAAAAATTGGGTGTTGAACTTTTTCATTAGATCAACATAATATAATTTTTGTAGAATTTATAAAAGGGTTTTGGTATTTTAAAATGAATTTTAAATATATAAATGGATGTATATAAAAGTTAAGCTTTTACAAAAAAAGATGGTGCTTGTGGGATTTGAACCTGCATCTGCAGTGTATCAAACCAACAACACAACCACTTGGTCTAGACCAGTGGTTGTGATTGTTCTCTGTTCTTAAAATATTTATATGTTATGCAAATTAGTGTTCTTCCCCAAATTATGATTACGAGCCCTAGCATTCTCAATTGAACAAATTACACAATGTTAATCTAATTAATCATAGGGGAAACACTGGGTAGATGCCGATGATCAAAACCCATCAAAAACATTTCACTTACAAAGTTGTTTCGAGCTTGATTGATCGGTCAACCAAAAAGTCAAACTGCGATCGTGAACACGTACAAATGATTTTTAAGAAGAATTGGAGGTTAAGAAGAGGAGTATTGGCGAGTGTAGCAGGCTTGGGAGCGTTCAATTTATAGGATAGATCACAGGTTTGAAGATTGGAAGGTTTGACCAACGAGTTAATGTTAAACGCGTTTAAATCAATTGTTTTGGTTAATTAGATTGAAATCATACGTGCATTAGGTGAATGTTAGGCCGGTAATCACGATTCAAAGGTCAATGATAATTAAACATGGCTTAATTACATATATATATGGCAATTACGATTTTCAAATAAAAATTAAAATAAAAAAATATACTCTGCTGTTGCTGTGCGATTAACAGAGGAGGAAGGAAAGGGACGCGAGTGAGTGTATATAAATAAATTAAGTTGGTTTAGAATCAAAGGTTGGTGTGGCTCAGTTGGTTAGTACGTGTGCTGATGTATAAGGCGTCCCCGGTTCGAAACCCGGTAGGGACCATATTTTTTTGATTAAAATGGAAGGAGGGGAGGAGGGGTTTGGGCCTGGTTTACTGGGCTCAGGTCTGTGGGCTCAGATTTAAGGGCAATGGGCTGCTGGGCTTGGTTTGGGCTGGAAATATTATTTAGTTAAGTTGGGTTTGGGTTTAATAGTTCTAATAAAATCTGTTTTTTTTTTTAACATATAAAATCTGAAATTTATTTTTAATATTATTATTATTACTATTATTATTATTATTATACATCTTTGCATATATATATATATATATATATATATATATATATATAAGTTGTGTGGTAGGAAAAACTTAGGCACGTTATATAATGAACGATAAAATAAAAATATATATATATATATATATATATAAAGTACGTTTAGAATTTGGGAAAAAAATTTCGCGATGTTACATATGTCGTCTCTAATAGTCTAAAGGTATTAGTGACGAAGACCAATAGAGGCGACAAATGTCGTCTCTATTAGTATAAAGGTATTAGCGACGAAAACCAATAGAGACGACATGCAATAGCGATGAAAATAAGGCCAATAGCGATATATGAGGAATTAGTGACGACGCAATAGGGACGAAAGTTCGCCCCTATTGACCGATTTAAATTAATATTTCAACCCCGGGACACTCCCGGGGTAATCAGCTAGTTATTTATAACATTAAAAGCATATCTTTCTTTTGGTTAAAGTGTAGATCTAAATTTAAGGATTTATCTTGGGTAAAGTGGAGGAAGTCCCCTTTGTATATGCTGTAATTTTGACGGCAGTCCTCAGTTTAAGGACGGGTCGTAATTTTGAATGAAAGTGAATTTTCAAAAAAAAAAAAAAAACTTAATAGACATCAAGAACACTAAAAGTCATAATAACAAAGTAGGTACACTTTCACAATATAGATTTTGTGTTGTTATATCTTATTGTTTAATAAATGAGTCATAAATTAACATGTTTAATTAAATAGTTTGTGCTCGAGTCGTCTATTTAACCGACCAAATTAAATATTTAACGTGTTGATTTAACAGGTTGAACCCATAACTTGTTTAATTCATATATTTACATCCTACAATCTCAATTTAAAACATTACAATTTAGGGGTTCGACCACCACTTCCACTTCAAATGGTTTTGATACCATAAAATTGACCGCCAAGAGCCCCAGTTTGACCAGCCAGACCGATTTTCAATACACCGGTTAAAACAACAATACCCAATATTATTATTCAACTTAATACTCTAGTCTAAATTTATTAACAAAATGATTAGAGAATGAATATATCATAAGTTTTTATTTGTACTTAACTTTATTATTATATTATTTGAAGTTTGAACCCAAGTCAAAACAAATTCAATGGTATTTGACCTGTTTATGACTTAATTATGACCCACAAAAAGAAAACCAAAACCTATAAGAAAATCGCATAATTAAACTCAAGCCTTCATTGATACAACTCTCAATACTTTCCTTAATCTCTTGAACCCAATCCAAAACCCTTCTAGGGTTTGTTCCGTCATGCACCACCCCCTCTTCTTTCTTGATGTTCTTGATCCGCAAAAGATGATTTACGATTCACTTCCCAGTCACTGCATTCCCGCCAATAATAATAATAATAATAATATTACTCGTCAAAAACAAGTGTGTTTTATCCCCGATCACTGGAACCGGAACTGGAACACTGCTGATAATAATAATAATAATGTTGCAGATGGGTTTTCAAATAACTTGTTAGTTCTTTAATCTTGTTTCGTGTTTTTGTTATTTTATGTCATAAACTTGTTGTGCTAATGTACGTTGTTGTTGTTGTTGTTGTTGTTGTTTGTAGTATGGATGGTTGTACGAACAAGATGAACACGTGGAATAACCTTGCAACTAATTACTTAAACAACCCGCTTCTGACTTCGGTTCCTTGGTCGCAGCCGAATAACGGGTTCGCGAATTCGGTTGAGACTCCGATGGTGAGGATGAATGCCTTATGTTTCTGTATAAATTTTTGCTTAAAACAGTTTGGATATATTAATATATATAGACGTTTTTTCAAAACCAGTTGTATGTTGATAAACGTATAGATGAATTTTACGTGTAGTTTTCAGAACCAATTGTATGTTTTGGATATATTAATATATATAAAACAGTTTTGGATATATTAATATATAATGACATACACGTGCATTATGCAGTTTTAGTATTTCTCAACGTTTTTTTTTGTTCTAAACGAACGCTTTAATATGCTTCTATATAGGGGTGTTGTTTTTAGAATCGATATTATGTTGAGAAGTATGATAAACGAGTAAAATACTTGTAGGTTTTGTTTTAAATTTAATACATGAGGTGTAGACAGTCTTATAGTTCTCAACATAACGGTGGGTCTAAAACGAACACACCGTGTTGATTTTATAACCAATAATATGTAAAGAGTTGCGAGAACCGCATAATGAACATGTACCTAGTCCTAATTTGCTGATATATGCTCAATGCACTATGTATGATCTGGTTCTCGCAATTCTCAACATGTTACTGATTTTGATACGAACACGCCCTTATAAGATTTTAACTTGTATGTGTTGAAATTTTATTATAATAGGGATATGGTGTCCTAAAGTTAAATCAGGAGAGGAGAATGGATGCTAATTATAATCCAATGCTATTTGGTGGAGCTGTTCCCATTATGCCTAACAACCAGTCCTATCCACAATGTTTTGGAGGTATGTTTGTTGGCCCAGAATTTGTTTTGTTTCAATGAAAATACACACAATAACAATAAAAGACACTTGAACAAACGAATGATAATTGAATTGTATTAATGATATGTTTCGGACAGAAGTGTTTGGACAGAAAGTTTACAAGGATATTGGATTGTTTGGAACACAATCTTGATAAGAAACAAATGTAACATGTTGATCCTATATATTTGTTTCGAACCGGCACATGTTTTGACAGTTTTCTTTGTCGAAACAGTGTGTTTGTTCCTGTTAGAATTAACTGCCAATGTTTCTGTTTTGCCGCCAAAATTAACAACAATAACTGTCGAGGGTAATTCAGTTTATATTTACTAGTTTAACAATGTTCTGGTCTTTATTCAGTTTTTTTTTTTTTTTGTATGCATTTTAATGTACATAAACTGTTTCTGCAGAATCTTCAATCAAGAATGTTCGTAGCAGTAATTTGCATTATGTTGCTCAGCTTAATTCATGCCCTCTCGTTGCTGCAGAAAGTTATCACAACTGTTATGGTCCGACTACTTTTGGCATGCCATCTAGAAAAAGAAAAATTAATTTTGGCATGCCATCTAGAAAGCGAAATTATCCGTTGGGGTTGCCAAATAATTATGAATCTTGGGTTGGCGATGGTTCTTTAATGGATGTTGTACTAAATAAAACTTATCATCCGATTGATGATCTGCCGCCTTTGCAACAATCGCCAAGTAGTGAAGATGAATCAAGTCAACTAGGCTCTAATGGTGAAGATGCCTTCAATCCTCTTATGGATGTGTACACTAGCTTTATGAAATTCTCTGCTGCTAGAAAGGATGCCATGCCTAATGGTGAAGATGCTTTGAGCCCAAATGTTAACAAGGTACCGACATCGGTTGATCATAACGGGTCAGAGATGGAGGCAACTAATATTAAGGAACCGAGTGTCTATTTGGCTGATCCGTTTGAAGATAACGGGTCAGGTTCGGGATCTATGAATATTGAGAAACCAAGTTCCACGATGGCTGATTCTTTTGAAGATAACGGGTCAGGTTCGGGATCTATGAATATTAAGAAACCGAGTGCCTCATTGACTGATTCTTTGACTGCTGCTGAAATCAAAGAACATTTGTCAAGTTTTATCCAACCGAAAAAGGTTCGTACTTTATACATCACTTGAAAATGCAATACTATACTATTTATCGATCCTTGGCATATATGCCATCTGGAAATTGGATTCAGCTGCACATGATAACAGTTAACTTCAAACAGAATTTCTGTAGCAATCAGTTTAGATTAAAACAGGCCAATTTAGTTCGGGTCAAAATTGGCTGGGCTTGCTTTAACTTGCAGAGTTTTCTTATCTATTGAACATAATAAACTCATTAGTTATGATTAAAGAAACAATATTATCTATTTACAAAACAGTTTTGAGCTTGTCTGCATAACTTTTAAGGACTTACAGACTTTAAAACTCAACCCATAAATAAGTAAATGGGTGAAACGAACCATTCAAAACAGCAGAGAATCCTAATATATGTATGTTTTATTTTATGCAGGACATATCAGAAAGCACAACACCTTCAGAAAGTCAAAACCTATGCCAGTTATGCTGCAATAATAAGCTTTTGCTGGCCTCCACACCCGTATATTGCTCATCTTGTGACTCGCGGATCAAGCAAAATGTTAAATATTATCAGTCAACAGACGAGGACACCAAAACACAGCAGTGCATTTGTATGAGATGCTTTAGAGGATCTCGCGGGTCATCTGTTACAACACGTGCAGGTTCTGTACAGAAAGCCATACTTAAGCTAGCAATGAACGATGAGGAAGTAGAGGACTCGGTAAATTAACCTTTTGTTTTCCATTTTGAATATTTATTTATTTACTTACAGCCTTAATTGACCGCTGACTGTCCTGCAGTGGGTGCAATGCGATACTTGTCAACAATGGCAGCATAGGATTTGTGGTCTATACAACGACGAAACAGATTTAGAAGGGAAAGCAGAATATGTTTGTCCAAAATGTTGCTTAAAAGAAATAGAAAACGGAACAAGAATCTCGTTACCAAAAACTGTTGTGGGAGCAAAGGATTTGCCACGAACTAATCTCAGTGATCACATCGAGCAACGACTTTTTATCCGAATGAAGCAAGAGAGGGAAGAAACCGCAAAGTTTCTTGGAAAAGCATTGGAAGAAGTATGAAGAAAACAGTTTATTCTGTGCTTTTTTTATAGTTATGTATAAAATATAAAATTTTATGTTACTAATGTTTTATATTTTAAAATTGTGATAGGTACCGGTAGCAGAAGATCTTGTTGTTAGAGTAGTGGTTTCTGTTGACAAAGAGTTGGAAGTGAAGAAGCAATTCAGAGATATATTTAATGGCCAAGATTATCCAGAAAAAAATGAGTACAGATCAAAAGTAAGCGTAATTATATGCGCAATGTGTTAATTTAGAGATAATGAGATATATTGAAGTATTATAAATTAGACATCTAACGTTTTCATTTGTTTCTTTTCAAACAGTTAATCCTTTTGTTCCAGAAAATAGGAGGTGTGGATGTATGTCTCTTTGGAATGTATGTCCAAGAGTTCGGATCAGAGTGTAACGGGCCAAACAATCGATGTGTTTATATATCATACATTGATTCAGTCAAGTACTTTCAGCCCGAAAGAAAAACTGCACGTGGAGAACCTCTGCGCACCTTCGTTTATCATGAAATACTGGTATTTTCCTTTCTTTTTTCTTTTAATCTGTTTAATTATCATTGTCTGCAATAGTGACTTATGTTTTGTTATATTCAGATTGGGTACCTGGAACATTGCAAGAAAAGAGGTTTTGCATCTTGTTATATATGGTCATGTCCTCTTATTAAAGGCGAAGATTATATTTTTTACTGCCATCCCAAGACTCAGAAGACTCCAGAGAAGACTAAGCTACGCCAGTGGTATGCAAAGTTAT
Organism: Ambrosia x helenae; assembly: GCA_030844895.1. NCBI lineage: Eukaryota > Viridiplantae > Streptophyta > Magnoliopsida > Asterales > Asteraceae > Ambrosia > Ambrosia x helenae. The sequence continues at coordinate 114,371,864 of CM061233.1, forward strand.
TATTGTTTAGCGACAACCCGTTCGGGAAAACTATTTGTTTGATGGTTTTAATATGTTTTATGTTCATAATCTTACGCGGGGTTGTTTATCATGAAGGTACAAGTTAATGATCAAGAAAGCCATGGAAGATGGAATTGTGGTCGACCAGACTAATTTATACAACGAATTTTTCACTCCATCAAACACTAAGATAAGCGCAGCACGTTTGCCGAATTTTGATGGCGATTGTTGGTCGGAGGCTGCTGTAAATATAAGCAAGGAGCTTGAAAACGAAGAAATTTCTGGAGGAAAATTGGGTATTAAGTCACGTACTAACCGACTCTTGATCGCCAAAGGACAAGAAAGCCACACAAAGGATGCTTTAGTGATGCACAATGTAAATACTTTCAAAGAATTTTTATAGTTTTTATACAACCATTCTTTCTTTCTTTCTTTTTGACATAAGCTTGCTATATTAATGTCACAGCTTGGTGAATTACTCGTGCACGACAAGGAAAACTATATGATTGTCCGGTTACAGCACATGTGCACATCTTGCAATGAAGTAATATTATCTGGAAGTAGATGGTTTTGCAACCAATGCAACAAGATTCAGCTATGTTCAAGGTGAAGTTCTATCCATTTTTATAATTTAGTTTTTTAGCATCTTATATTATTCATCATTCTCACATTGATTTCTTATTGCCAGATGTGTTTCCCCGAGCAGAACGCACAAATGCGGTTCCTGTAAAGATAAACCGCTCTCTGAGGTGAGTCACGTTACAATAAAAACACATTTAGTTGTCATATATAGTCTTATTTAATATATTTGTTTACAGGATGTGCTGGGCTATATGCCCCATGATACCAAGGATATAGACGTTGTTCTTGTGAATAAAATGTTCGAGAAACGTGATGACTTCCTGAACAAGTGCCAGAATTCTCTATACCAGTTTGATACACTTGGGCATGCCAAATATTCCTCTATGATGATCCTATATCATTATAAGCAAAATCTGGTTGTCCAAGATCAAAATCAAAATCAAACTGAGGTTTCCTGCGAAACCAGAAAGGAGCAACCTCCGGATCAAAATCAAGATATAGTAAGAGATGATTGATTTTTATACATAATAATAAATAATAAATAAATAAGTATGCTAAACTTGTTTTGGTACCGTCTGTCATGGACAGGTAACCCGGGCTCTAAATGCTTTAACTCATGCGTCTCAATGTAAAAGTGTCGAGGGTTGCAGCCCAGATTGTCAATCGGTCAAGATGCTTCTCCAACATGTTTCTACATGCACCACGAGGAGGCGTAACGGTTGCCAAAACTGTCAAGGAGCATGGTGGATCTTAGCGAATCATGTAAAGATCTGTACAAGCGTCGATTGTACTATACCTTATTGCAAGTAAGTCCACTGTTCTTTATACAACATGGGTCATGATCGCGAGTGTAACTTTATATATTTGTTAACATTGCGGTTTTTCGTGCATTTGTTATTCACTAGGTACATAAGGGAACAGAGAGCTAACACTTGCTAGAGATCAGAGGATCGGTCGAGTAAGCTGGGGTTAAAGTTTGTTTTAATCTTAAATATTGTTAACAACTTAGGCAAATTTGATTAGTGTAGCTTGTAAGTGAGTTTTCGTTTGGTGATTCAGGCTGGTAGAAGAAACATAAAAGCCGAATAACCGAATTATAACGAAATGTAAGATTAAAAACATAAATGTAACTAAATGTTGTATGGTGATTTGCATTTGCTCTTGACAGGGGTGAACATAAAAGCTGAATAACCGAATTATAACGAAAAAAACTGAACCAAATTATGTAAAACATTGAGAAACCAATGTTTGGTTATGATTTTCCTTGTAACTAAGTTGTATGAGTCAGTAATGGTTATACATCTTTAGGCAACCGAATTAACCGAACCGGACCGATATATTAATCTTTTTATATTGTTTAAACATCAAATAAATTCACTTATTAAGGTTGGCAAAGCTTACAATATATATGAACGGTTAATTTTCCTACTTACATTGTTAAGTATTATTAAAGTTTTCCCCCTCTGGGAAAAATATGAATCGTATAATAGCAGTTGACAATTTTTTTTTTTATTGAAAAAAAAAATAGCACAAAGCCACAAACCATTGATTGTTGGGTTAAAAAATAAAAAGAAGTTGCTTCAATGTAACTATTCAGCTACAGAATCAACCAGACGGACCTATACACACATTGATTATTCTGAAGCCCAACAAACTAAGATGGACAGGTAATTTTGAAGCCCAACGAATTTTCAATCCATGCCCCCACCAAACAAATGTATATCTTATTGGACCTAGAGTGGACAAAAAAACTCGTGTGGATTTCAAAACCGGTTCGAAACCCGACTTAATTTGAACTACCAGGCCGGTTTGAGCCAACCCGATCATAACTGTCAATTTGTGTAGCAGTTTCCACTCTCGTCATCCAAACCGGTTTTAACCCAACTCAAAAAATAATCTTTTTTTATATGCTGGTTTTGACCTTTGGGCACCGTTTTATGAGCCAAACCTATTTTAACCCAACCTATACGATTTGAAATGGGTTCGTATAATTTTTACCAAAACCAGATTATGACATGTACCGGTTTCTCCTCAAAACTGTTTTGACAAAAGTTGACTAGACCAATTTGGTTAACAACCTGAACTAGTTTGGTTAAAAATGCCTCGTTTGTACACCTCTAATCGGACCTGCTCTTGTTTGACTGTTAGATGTGTACAAAATTCAGTTTGGTCTCAAACTGAACCGGTTTAAGAACTGAACTAGCTTTTTTTAATATATTTTATTCAAACGAGTTTGTGCTCTTTTTAATCCAAATGAATAGGTTGTTTGGTTCGGCTCATGCTATAGTCTAAATAGTCCACTGGTTCAACTCAACCCGATTTAGAAACCGTATTTTTTTTTAATTTAATAGAAATATAAACTAAAAAAGTAAAGTGCAATTTGTGTACTTAAGGTTTAGGGAAGACATCCTTTTTTACACTATGAACCCATCCTTCTATCAGACTTTTGAATTTTCTATCAATGGTATAAGTAAAAAACGATTATGTCCTTGTGTTTTCATGAGCGTATTTTGATTGGTTTAGAAAGAGACCAGTTATTGTGTGATGAACTTCGAGGCTGGGAAAAAATCAAGCGAGCCAAGGTCCTTAATTTTAAATTCCTTGTTTAAGCATGATGTGAAGTTGATTGTAACAACCAGGTCCGAGACCCAAAAATTTTTCGCGATTAAAACTAGAATGATGAAGAAATTAATAATAATAAATGCAAATAATATATTTAAATACGAAACCGAAACCAGAGAGTTAACTATTATTTTGACAAGGAAAATAATATTATACACGTATGCACGTTAAAAGGCCAGACCAAAAAGCGTTGCGAACCCGAACCCACACCCATGATTAATGGGTTAGTCACCATGGGGACACATGGCACCCCCCCCCCCCACACACACACACACACCATTTAACAACAACACATCCACACCCCATCTCATCCACACACTCTATACATAAAAACTAACACACATGACACACCCACACTTATGTACTTCTGTGATTACCCCACCCCCACCCATATTAATCTTTTTATATGAATAATTGATTTCTCATAATTACGTTGTTAAGTATGATTAAACTTTTCGCCCAATCTAGTAAAAATATGAATGGTATAATAGCAGTGGACTTTTTTTTAATGAAAAACGCATCACAAACCATTGATTGCCGGGTTAAAAAATAACAAGAAGTTGAATCAATGTAAATATTTAGCTACAGAATCAACCAGACAGACCTATGCACACATTGGTTATTCTTGTAACACCCCAACCGATGGCGGAATCATCGAGGTGCCACGTAGTGACGATTGTTCAAAAGCTCATGGTACTAAAATGTAAATATTTGATTATTGAATATTGTTTTACAACATGTGAACAATAAATACACAACAACAATTGAGATAGTTGATTTATTTAGTCTAAGTCCAAAGTCCTATGTGAAGCGTCAAGCAGCTTATCCTGAAACATGCACGAAAATAAATTTGGTCAACATATGATATTGGTGAGTACTACCTAATTTTGTACATATAGTATAGGTTTTGAAAAGTAGTACAATTCATGTGTCTAGCATCACCAAGGCATTATGTAAACACGCAAGTAACCAAACAAGACAAAGATCAAATGTAAAGTTTGTACAATGAAATTGATAATGAGCACCTCAACACGTGTGAGTCTAATAGAGAACCATAACATAAGTTATGTCTAAATGAGCACCGTAACATAAGTCACGTCTAAATGAGCACCGTAACATAAAATAATTTTTGTAGAGTTTTTAAAAGAATTTTGGTATTTTAAAACTAATTTTAAAATACTAGTAATTATATATATATAACAAAGCTTGAATGTTTCAAAAAGAAAAACCCTTGCTGATGCCAGGGGTCGAACCCGTGTGGGCCTGTTCAAAGACACCAGGCACAACCACTTGGTCTAGACCAGTGGTTGTGTTTGGTTTCTGTTCGATTAAAATTTATAACTACACTCAAGATCATGTTCTTCCCCAATTACATATATCGAACCCTAGATTTTTAAATCAAGCGATTGATTAGACAATAACCCCGAATTGTATGGGGTTATTGTTTGACATAAGCATATGAATCAAGATCAAAGCAGAAATCAAACTTACAAACCCAAGAATGAAGCAGAAAGGTCGGTCAACCAAAAAGTCAAAGGATGCGAGTCATATACTTGATTACGAAAAATCATCAGGAATTGAAAGTATAGGTGTGTTATTCGGCCCCTTTAGTGTTTGTGTGTGGGTTTAATTGCGTTAAAACATTCGTTATATATATAGATTGATAATTGGGTTTGGAAGCTTTAAAAACGAATTTGAATAGACAAATTTGGCCGCTAATCAAGCATATTAGCGTGAATAGGACGCGTTAATGATGTGTAAATCGTTAGGTGAGGTTAATTAGTCAATGGTTACCATGATTAACATCAATTAAAAACAAAATTTGTGGTTTTGGTTGTGCACAGTCGCACGCAGAGCAGCATAGGGGAAACAGATCAGTTTTAGAAAGGCATATATATAATTCGAATCAAAGTTAAAACAAGAATGAGCCTTGGCTCAGTTGGTTTCGTGTCCTTGTGGTTTGAACCCGGCTGATGGCACCGGTTCGAGTCCGGGCATCAGCGGGTATATATATATATATATATATATATATATATATTTAAAAGTGAAGGGAGGAGGATTTGGGCTTGGTTCTGGGCCTGATCTGTGCAGCAAAGAAGGTGGGCCAGACTTGGGATGGGCCAGACCTTGGGCTTGTGTGTTGGGCTCTGAAATGACAAAGGATTTGGGTTGGGTTATGTTTGGTTATGGTTTTAGAGATTTAGTAGTGTTTGATTATAAATATATATCTATATATAATCTGAATTTTTTTATTATTATTAGTAATATTATTATTATTATTATTATTATTATTATTATTATTATAATTATTATATAAAAAATAAAAAGTGACGGATGTCACAGCATCCCCTACTTTTAGAAACTTCGTCCCGAAGTTATTAGAAACATAGGGTTATGGATGCTTAGGTAAAAATTTAAGTTAACTGTGGTTTGGAAAATTCGAATGATTTGGGTAAGAGATTTGATAGGTGTGGATTAAGGATTTTGGATTAGGTTCGTCTCGAATAAGAAGGAGAATAAGAATCTAGCAAACACTAAACTTCAAGTTTTAGGAATCCTAAAATGAATGTATAAGTTGGTTGACTATAAAAAGACCAAATGAACTACCAAGTAAGTAGAGTTTGTTCCTGGTCCGACTTCCAGTCTCACCTTCAATGCATCATTAGTGTTTGTATACAGGGTGTACCGCAGCTAACCCACCACACCTTTGATACCTTGAAAACGTACTGGACGCCTACCAAAAACTCTAATAGAATTTCACACTACCCTAACGCACTTGTAAATTCATGATTACGTTCCGGACCGGAATCATCAATTTACCTTACATTAGGGTTTTATGTCCTTCTATGATCCTATTCTAACAACACATTAACGCAAATAAATTTCACAAGAAGATGACACAACAAACACGTTGAGTTACAATGAGATGTTATCAATGAAATGAGGCCATGTAACAATGAGGTCAATTGCATGGGTTTGCAATGACTTGTAAGCATAATAGTATTTAAGTATGGGCTACCACTCGTCCGTGGAGCCCTTTAAATGAAATGTTTATCTGAGTTGCGTGGATAATGCACACATGCAAGCAAGTTTGTAAGTACTACAACCATTAAGTGTAAGTGTTATCTTAGTGGCCTATAGAAATAGTTTACGAGTATCATGAATAATTAAATGTTCAATGGATAGTCAATTTAAGGGGAAAATCAAGTTTCATGTAATAAGCAATGATGTTTTCAGAAAAGCTCTGTAGGATCAAGTATCAAGTTTTAGTAGTTTGGTTTGTAAGGTAAAGTCTTAAACGTAACCAAATATTATAAATTTCCAATCTGCGTTCGTACACAATAGTATGCAAGGAAATTTCTATATGTTATATGCTTATGAGTACGACACGATTGGGTACAAAATGATAATGGGATCTAGAAAATGAGAAACACAAGTATTGGATTCTCGAGTCTTAAGAAGGTTCCATCCATGGCTTAACCAGTGGGATTAACGTCATCCTGACCGTTTGCTTCGTTGATATTGATATCGAAAGCTCGTCCATGTGCCACCAGGTTTACATTATTCAATTTAGGGCATTGAGGTCGCATGTGGTTAGGGTCTCTACAATGATAACATGCCCGACCGTTAGTAATCTGTAGTGGTTCCTGAGCAGCTGTTTGATGATTACCATGTGTCCCAACCATTACTCGACAAGTGGTGACAAAGTGTCCAAACCTTCCACATCTAGTGCATTGACGGCATGGAAGATTTGCAGGGTGATGATACTTGCAAGTGTTGCATTGAGGATGGATTCCCGTGTAGGCTTTCTTGATAGGAGGCTGAGTCACAGGATCCACAACAGTATGGTTCTGATTATCGCCCATTCACTTCTTAGAGTTCGAAGCAGTAGTGGCGGCCTTTGCTAAAACGATCTTAGATTGTTCAACAACATGGGTGGTTTTCTCAGCAGACGTCTTGGTGCCCTTCCTAACCAAGTTTCCTTTCCTTACGTGTTTGTCTGTTAAAGTGGCTGCAAGTTGGATGGCTTCTTCTACCGTAGTGGCTTTGCCTCCAGTGACAACGTCTTGAATCAGGTCAGGTAATCCCTCGATATATTTTTCGATTGCTCGAGAGACCGGGTGACCATGTGTGGAACCAGTATGCTTAGTTCGTGATATCGAGTATTATACGCAAGATTCTCACCACTGTCTTGTTTGAGCTCACGAAATTCATCCTCCAGTTTTCTGATTTCGTTCCTAGCGCAGAATTTGGCGATCATGAGTTCCTTAACTTCAGCCCAAGATAAAGATAAAGCAACATCAGCTCCTCGATTACGCTTTTCGCCATTCCACCAGGTTAGCGCTCCCTTTTGAAGGACACTAGTAGCATAGCGAACGCGGAGTTCATCAGAAAATTCACTGTTCACAAAGGTGCTCTCCATGCTTTCAAACCATTGGAGGAGGCCAGTTGCACCCTCCTCACCAGTGAATTTTGTGGGGTTGCAGGAGTTAAAGTGTTTGAAAGTGCACCGAAATTGAGTCGTACTTCCTGTGTTGGCACTGTTACTATTCTGGGTTATCTCACTGACAAGGTTTGGGATCACTGCAGCAATTTGCTCAGCAACTAAAGATGCGAGGCGACGATCAGAACGTTGTCCAGAAGCGCGAACAGTGCGTTGGCTGGCATCACGGAGCATGCGGCGAGCAGACATCTATGAGGCAGTCAACGAATAATCATGAGATTAGAAAATGTAAGTGTATAACCATGCAGATGATTTTGAAAGTATGAACTTGTAAGCAATATATGGAAATCATGAAATGCAAGATGTTGTGTATGAAACGAGAGAGTATTATTGAATAACTTGCATAAAAAGCTTAGAGTGCCCTTGTCTAGCTGTAAAGCCCAACAAGAACGTTGACTTTTCAAAGGAATTGAACCCAATGGTGATCAAAGAAGACATGCTTTAGCCTATAAGTGGACACTCACTCCAGGAATCCCCAGGTAAGCATAACAGGTCCGTTATTGGATTTATGCGCTATGCTTGCCTATGCCAGAAAACCCAGTGTACAGGCATCCACCCTTCCAGATTGCACGTGTTCTATCACACTCATTAAAGCTCAACAACTTTGAAGGAGCAAAAATAAGGGTAGGCATCATGCCTAAGAGTGTCTTCATGAAAAGTACTGTTCCCGTTCCATGATGATGTAGACTTTCCACTCCTTGTAGGACACCATCTTTATGCACCATGATGAAAGTTGAGAAGGAGGGAGAGAGAGAAGGAGGGGAAGGATAGAGGAAGAAAGTAGAAGGAAATGAGGGGTAGGGTTATTTAGGAAATATTATGAATGAAAGTTCGGTTATAGTCTAGGCCATTTTATCTAATAACCTAGTTCCCTATAACCATGGCTCTGATACCAATCTGTAACACCCCAACCGATGGCGGAATCATCGAGGTGCCACGTAGTGACGATTGTTCAAAAGCTCATGGTACTAAAATGTAAATATTTGATTATTGAATATTGTTTTACAACATGTGAACAATAAATACACAACAACAATTGAGATAGTTGATTTATTTAGTCTAAGTCCAAAGTCCTATTTGAAGCGTCAAGCAGCTTATCCTGAAACATGCACGAAAATAAATTTGGTCAACATATGATATTGGTGAGTACTACCTAGTTTTGTACATATAGTATAAGTTTTGAAAAGTAGTACAATTCATGTGTCTAGCATCACCAAGGCATTATGTAAACACGCAAGTAACCAAACAAGACAAAGATCAAATGTAAAGTTTGTACAATGAAATTGATAATGAGCACCTCAACACGTGTGAGTCTAATAGAGCACCATAACATAAGTTATGTCTAAATGAGCACCGTAACATAAGTTACGTCTAAATGAGCACCGTAACATAAGTTACGTCTGAGTGTAAAGAGCACCATAACATAAGTTATGTCTAAATGTATGATTTTGTATGTAAGCTACGTTCATGTTCAAGCATAAGCACAAAGATAAACAAGACACGTATATGAATTGTAAATGAATAAAATGTATGTGTAAATGAATACGAAAGTTTTGTATACTTGTGCATGAATCACCCCAAAAGTTGTAAAAGCGGAAAAAGGGGATAAGTAATACTCACCTTAGCAAGGTGGTAAGTCTTGTGTAATTGAATAAGTATAATCCAACGTTGCCAAGTATCACCCTATGTATAATGTAACAAATAAGTCTAAGTCTATTTGGTCTATAAGTATTTTCTAGAGCTTCGAATTGGGGATAAGTATTCGTTTTGATTAATAAATAAAATGTTTAATAAATAAGAGAAATTTGGTAAATATATAGACAAAAGTCTTTTTGTAAATTTTAAATCAAATATGGTCACAATATAAAGTTTTAAGTGTGAAAATAATTTTTATAAAATTATTTTCTTGAAAATAGAATATTTAATCTATTTATTTCAAATTGTCAAAATATAACTTTAATATTTAAAAATAATAAAATTAAAGAATATCTGAATTAAAAATTGTATTTCAGTTCCAAATGAATAGAAATAATTTATGTAAAATTTTGGTACAAAAATGTTGAAAAATGAATTTATTATGAATTATTTATGATTAAAACTAAAAAAAATTAATTAAAAATATAAAATGGCCGGTTTTTCTGGAATAAAAATAATTTCTGAAATGTTTATTGTTGTACAAGTTTAGGATAATTTTTGTGAGATTTAATAAAATCGTTTAGATATTTTAATAGAATTATATAAATATAACAGATTAAACTTGATTTATTTATTAAATATATTAAATAAATAAATTTTTGAAAACTAAAAATTGTATGTTAAACTTTTTCACTAGATTAACATAAAATAATTTTTGTAGAGTTTTTAAAAGAGTTTTAGTATTTTAAAACTAATTTTAAAATGCTAGTAATTATATATATATATATAACAAAGCTTGAATGTTTCAAAAAGAAAAACCCTTGCTGATGCCAGGGGTCGAACCCGCGTGGGCCTGTTCAAAGACACCAGGCACAACCACTTGGTCTAGACCAGTGGTTGTGTTTGGTTTCTGTTCGATTAAAATTTATAACTACACTCAAGATCATGTTCTTCCCCAATTACATATATCGAACCCTAGGTTTTTAAATCAAGCGATTGATTAGACAATAACCCCGAATTGTATGGGGTTATTGTTTGACATAAGCATATGAATCAAGATCAAAGCAGAAATCAAACTTACAAACCCAAGAATGAAGCCGAAAGGTCGGTCAACCAAAAAGTCAAAGGATGCGAGTCATATACTTGATTACGAAAAATTATCAGGAATTGAAAGTATAGGTGTGTTATTCGGCCCCTTTAGTGTTTGTGTGTGGGTTTAATTGCGTTAAAACATTCGTTATATATATAGATTGATAATTGGGTTTGGAAGCTTTAAAAACGAATTTGAATAGACAAATTTGGCCGCTAATCAAGCATATTAGCGTGAATAGGACGCGTTAATGATGTGTAAATCGTTAGGTGAGGTTAATTAGTCAATGGTTACCATGATTAACATCAATTAAAAACAAAATTTGTGGTTTTGGTTGAGCACAGTCGCGCGCAGAGCAGCATAGGGGAAACAGATCAATTTTAGAAAGGCATATATATAATTCGAATCAAAGTTAAAACAAGAATGAGCCTTGGCTCAGTTGGTTTCGTGTCCTTGTGGTTTGAACCCGGCTGATGGCACCGGTTCGAGTCCGGGCATCAGCGGGTATATATATATATATATATTTTTTTAAAAGTGAAGGGAGGAGGATTTGGGCTTGGTTCTGGGCCTGATCTGTGCAGCAAAGAAGGTGGGCCAGACTTGGGATGGGCCAGACCTTGGGCTTGTGTGTTGGGCTCTGAAATGACAAAGGATTTGGGTTGGGTTATGTTTGGTTATGGTTTTAGAGATTTAGTAGTGTTTGATTATAAATATATATCTATATATAATCTGAATTTTTTTATTATTATTAGTAATATTATTATTATTATTATAATTATTATATAAAAAATAAAAAGTGACGGATGTCACAATTCTAAAGCCCAACAAACTAAGATGGACAAGTAATTTTGAAGCCAAACAAATTTACAATCCATGCCCCCACCATACAAATGTATCTCTTATTGGACCCAGGGTGGACAAAAAACTGGTGTGGTTTTCGAAACGGGTTCATAACCTGACCTAGTTTGCACTACCAGGCCGGTTTGACCCTAACCGATCATAATCGTCAATTTGTGTAGCAGTTTCCACTCTCGTCATCCAAACCGGTTTTAACCCAACTCAAAAAATAATCTTTTTTTATATGCTGGTTTTGGCCTTTGGGTACCGTTTCATGAGCCAAACCTATTTTAACCCAACCTATACAATATGAAATGGGTTCGTATACTTGGCGGCTCCGACACGTCTCCGGAGACGCCTAACAGTCCTCGGGATCATAGACGCCACGTGTTGCTTTTCTATTGGTTGGAAACTAAAGCCTCACCGGAGACGATTCAGACTCGTTGGGAGTCGTGACCCGTCTCTCCAAAGAGACGGAAGGGGGCTATTATGGTAAATTACACGGTCAATGGGCCATTTCGGTCATTTTCCCTATATAAAATCTCTTATGCAATTCTTAGTAATAAGACGATTGAACCACCAAGTTATCAAGGATTCTAAGTAACTAAAGAATAGGGTCATGATCCTAAGTCGATTGTTTACCAATTTGATATGCAGAAGAAAAAAGTGTTTTTAACTAAATCAGTTACTAGTGACACTATACCAATCAAGCAACAAACAAATTCGAGTTCTTGTTTTATTGTTACAATCATTGATATAAACATCTTGAAATGTTGATCAATGTACCAAAAGAATCATCTATGACATGGTTTAGTCACTGTTTCTATAGTCACTAAAGCTAAAGGATGTGAAAGAGGCCCATCATTTATGATGGATTGATGGTCCTCCACCTCAGCTGCCACGTCATCATTTAATTCTTTTTTTTTAATTAAATAATATTATAATATTAATATTACATTAAAAACATTACAAATAATTAAAAAAAACACAACTAAAATTAAATTAACTTATTCGACATAAAAAAATTACAAATAATCTACTCTTGTCCGTTGTTCCAAATATATTCAACCAAGTCCGCTTGAAGATTTTGATGTGTGAACTCGTTATGTAACGAGAACTCGTTTAAATCTTGTTGATGTGGGTCAACAGGCACAGTATTCTCCGGCGGGGCATTCTCGTCATACTCACAGATGGCGGAGCCTTCGTCTTCGAGTATCATGTTATGCAACAAGATACAAGCATACATACAGTAACACAACCTTTTTGGGGTGAACATACGTGTCGGGTTTGCAATGATGTGCCATTTTTGTTGTAGAACCCCAAATAACCGTTCAATGTCCTTTCTTGTCGCCTCTTGAAACTTGGCAAATTTCTTTCTTTTTTCATCGAACGGGTGGTGAATACTGTTAACGATCGTCGCGTAATTTGGGTAGATTTCATTAGCAAGATTATACCCGCGCCTATACTCCACCCCGATACTGTAAACCTGGTATCCGGACCGGTTCCTTTTATGACATCGTCAAAAATCTCTGATTGATTAATGACATTAATGTCGTTGTTCGAACCAGGAATGCCAAAGAAAGCATGTCAAACCCATAGATCTTGTGAACACGCAGCCTCCAAGATTATTGATGGATGTCCTTGATCCCCTCGTGTGAACATTCTGCGCCATTCATTCGGACAGTTTTTCCAAGGCCAATGCATGCAATCAATGCTTCCGAGCATTCCTGGAAAACCATGTCTTTGGTGGTGGAACTGATACAATTGTTGGACCTCACTGGAGTTTGGTTTTCGCAAATTTTTCTTGCTGTGAAGCTTAACCACACACTTGCTAAACTTGTACAGATATTCTCGTGCATTTCTTTCCGACATCTTTAAATACTCGTCCCACGCATCCGCCCCAGTCCCATACGCTAGTTGCCGAAGTGCCGCTGTGCATTTTTGTAGAGTGGTGAACCCCCTTTTCTTTCTAGCATCATATCGTAAGGTAAAAAATGGGTGAAAATTCGCCACGTTATCGGCTATACGTAAGAACAATCTTCTACTCATTCGGAACCTACGCCTAAATATGGTCGTCGAGTACAAGGGTTCGTCGGCAAAATAATCAGCTGCCAATATGGCAATATATCATAGGCACCTACTTATATTTTAACAAATATAAACACAATAAACATCTACACTCTTAAAAAATTTATATATAATAAACAACTACAATCTTAAAAATAATATATAATACACATAAATAATCTAAAAAAATATAAAACGTACTTTCTCGGTCTCTGTTTATAGCCGCTTGTCTAATTCGAGGTACTGGGTCGACTTCATCTCCTTTCTCCTCGGCAATGATCTGCGCCGCTTGCACCACGATGTTTGAAACAAAGTTTATGGCTTCGTTTGTAGATGATCCCGAAGAAGACGAAGACGTCGAAGAAGATGATGATGGCATAGTTGTTTGAGGGTTTGGAATTTTTATAAAGAATGGTTTTGTTTATATATATTGAAAGAGTTTGAGAGAGTTTTTATAAAAATGTGAATGAAAATGGTTTGGTTTGATGTATTTAAATAAAAATAAAATGTTTATTTTTAAATGACCGTTGCACAACGTTCGCAAACTCAAGCCCAACGTTCAAAAATGCACGGCATACCCGGCATTGGCACGCCTGCCTTGCCGTTGCCGCCAGGGGGGTGTGTTTGCTGGCCTTGCCGGCCCCCATGTTGCGACCACACCCTTTAGCCTAAAAAACGGATGTTTTTTTAGCTGGTCACATGATAATTAAACGCGTAGTGCCGCTAGGCCAAGAAGCCATAGGTTACAAAATCATAAACTGAATAGTTGTAAATAATCCTTGATGGTAACAGCCATCATAAGAACATTGTGTTTCTTCAGCCAAACCATCGTTACCCTTTTGTTTATGTTCCTATAATTTACAAAGAAATGAATAATTCGAGGTACTGGGTCGACTTCATCTCCTTTCTCCTCGGCAATGATCTGCGCCGCTTGCACCACGATGTTTGAAACAAAATTTATGGCTTCGTTTGTAGATGATGATCCCGAAGAAGACGAAGACGTCGAAGAAGATGATGATGGCATAGTTGTTTGAGGGTTTGGAATTTTTATAAAGAATGGTTTTGTTTATATATATTGAAAGAGTTTGAGAGAGTTTTTATAAAAATGTGAATGAAAATGGTTTGGTTTGGTTTGGTTTGGTTTGGTTTGGTTTGATGTATTTAAATAAAAATAAAATGTTTATTTTTAAATGACCGTTGCACAACGTTCGCAAACTCAAGCCCAACGTTCAAAAATGCACGGCATACCCGGCATTGGCACGTCTGCCTTGCCGTTGCCGCCAGGGGGGTGTGTTTGCCGGCCTTGCCGGCCCCCATGCCGCGACCACACCCTTTAGCTGGTCACATGATAATTAAACGCATAGTGCCGCTAGGCCAATAAGCCATCGGTTACAAAATCATAAACTGAATAGTTGTAAATAATCCTTGATGGTAACAGCCATCATAAGAACATTGTGTTTCTTCAGCCAAACCATCGTTACCCTTTTGTTTATGTTCCTATAATTTACATTTTATTGTTACCTTGTTTTGTACAAACCGATCAAAGCTACTCTTACTAGATCTCTTGAAAAAAATAGAAAAGAAGTTTCTAAATGTTATTGAATCCAAGCTACAGGTCACATTCATTAAGATAAAAAATTATATCAGTTATAATATAGTTATCACATCTAAAGTGTATCCAAGATCCAAACATCTGCTGCTTATATATCCAAGCATCACAAAGAAATGAATAACGAATCAGACAAGAAAGCAAACACAGATAACAACAAGATCAGATATCTGAAACAAAAAAAAAAAAATCATATATATTATTCAAAAACAATCTTCTCAACAAATATACAACTCAAATGCAGAAACTATCTATATTTCTCCTCCTAAAAGAAACATGTGCTTTCTTCTTCTTCCTTAGCTTCTCCAGCTGCTCCACTCTTCGACTTAACGAGTTAATCATCCGCGTCTGCATCTCATTCCTTTCGGATATCTGACTCATCAGTTTCTTTAGCTTCTCATTATCACCCATCAGTTCCTCCACAATTGCCCTGTTTTCCTTGGCATAATCTTCGTAATTGTGTTGTTTCTGCACATCCCTTGTAACAGGACTTGTTTCCATGGCTTCCTCTCCACCAGTTCCATCTGCAGCCTTTACATGATTGCAATCCTTAACAACTTCCTTCACAGCTTCCATTACAACACCGCCATCTTCATCATCTTCAATCGGTTCCGAATTAACATCGTTATCAACTCTCTCATCAAAAGAATTAGATGCTTCTGTTACTTGCTCAGTAGGATCAATTTCTCCAGTTGCATCTGAATCTAGGGTTTGATTATCAGACAGAGCAATTGAATCCACCTTTTCCTGTAACGCAATTGCTTTTTTAGTAACCGCTTTCCTCAAATCCCTAATTCCGCTATCAAAACCACGAATGGAATCGAGTTTAAAAAGCAAAGACATAAGGGTTTCATTCACCCTCAACCTCTCCTTCGCGTCCCTACGAATCATATTAACTACTTCAATATTATTAATCTGTCGTTCAATTTCATTAACCTCCTTTCTGATTGAAGAGATCTTCTTGACGCTCTTTCTAACCACAAAGCCTCTGAACACTTTCTGAATCTTAAGTGCAGCTGTATCCTTCAACATCGAGATTGTGGTTGGTGGTTGATCGGACGAGACAAAGTGGACAGGGATAGAAACGACTTTTGGTGAGGATCTTTGTTGTGTTTGTTGAACCGGAATGGATCGTGATGGTTGTTGTTTGGAGTAGTTTCTGAAAACTGGACCGTTCATCATGGATCACTGGATTAACTCAATGAGAATCTTTAAGCCTTTTGAGAGAAATTGGTTTGTAAAAGTTTGATGTTTGAATGGATTTGGGGACGATCTGATGTTTTATTATTTATGGGAAGGAAGAGGATGTTCTACAACATTCTGGATGCGGTTGTGATATTTTTGCAGGGGGCTCTTTGTCTAGACTGATGTAGAATCTTCCATTTGCCATCTAGAAACCAACATCATTTGTTTTTATTTTGATTAGGTAGTGTGTTTAGAAAATGGCAACTAGTTGTTTTTTTTTAAAAGAAGGGACGTGTCAACCGTTGTAACACCAGGCGTCGTGGCTAAGGTCGTCTACTCGACCGTCGTCAGCTTCTTGGCTATTTCAGATGCGTGGAAACTCGATCTCAACCCACCTAAGGCATGACAGTGGAATAATAAGTAAAACCTCGTCTTTCATCCGAGTCGAACCGGCGCCACCAGTATTCGCTTTTTACCTGGATATCGCATAAAATAATGGGAAAAGTGGAAATTGAACCTGGGTCACAAAGAACACCAAGTCTTTTCCCAACCACTCCACCACTACCTCCTCCTCATCATCGTAATCATAATCATCATAACTTTCAGGCTAGTGGGGTTCCTCGCCATTGGTGGGTCGATATCAATTCATTTCATTATCATACATATACTTGTTATGACATGAAACCTCACAATTAAAGTGATATAACTAAACGGATATCTTAGCAAATCAATTGAAAATTATAAAAACTGATATGTTCCAGTTTCGATAATATGTATTATAATAAATGTTTTCAGTTTTTGTTTTTTTTTTTTTTTTTTTTTTGAACGGCCAACAAATTGGAATCACTTACGGAACACTGGAGTATCATCGTGCCACCAATGTTTCCACGCGATCATATTCCACCACCAAGTCACCAATTCAGGAGGAAACTCATAATTATGAGAAAACCCCTTTGTGAGATTCGAACCCAGTACCTTATGGCCCCTAAGTCTTATCTCACCACCAAGATGCCACTAGGCTATAATGCCTTAGGCAAATATTTTCAGTTGAAATCAGTTCGATATGTCACAATATCAACACTGGTACAGGATACGATACAAAAAATTAATACAAATTCGTTTTAAATAAAATTTATGCCAAAATGTAGATGAAATTTTTTAATATAGATACATATTCATTTTATTTTTTTAAAGGTTAACGAACAATAGCTATTATAGAAAATTTGAAATGAACAATTAAAAAATATTTCACTAAACAATTACCAAATTTTATAAATTATAATTGTTCAATTTAAGTAAAACTAGAAAAAAAATATATATTTGATTGACACTAACCAAGATACATATATGTTTCATTGTGCTTGCATACTTCTTAAAATTTTAACATTAAGGGCATGTTAGGATAAACTTATTTGAGGCAAAAAGGACTTTTTGTTAAAAGGACTTATTAACTTATGACTTTTTAAAAAAGAGTTTTTAAAAAAGTGTTTGGATTTGCTTATGTGGTGGGGAAAAACAATAAGTTGATAAGTTAGTTTGTAAAAAAATGTTTGGTTTAACTTATTTAGCTAAAATGACCAAAAAGGGTATAAGGAGGGAATGTGTAAGGATATAATAAGGGCATGTAAGTAAATAACCATCAATAAGTTATAAGGAGGTTCAAAAAGTCACTTCTCCCTTACTTTTTCAAAACAACTTATCATAGGCTTATAAAAAGTTAAAACAAAAAGTCTTTTTCCTTTTACCAAACACTTTTTGTAACTTATTAACTTTTTGAAAAAGTTATAAGAATGTGGAAATAAGGAGAGCCAAACATGCTCTAAAAAAAAGATGAAAAAACACCAAAATAGCTCGTTGGTCAATTTTTTTACGAAAATAGCTCCCTCCCGTCTTTTTGGAAAGACGGGTCACGGTTCCCAACACGTCTGAAGCGTCTCCCGAGAGGCCTTTGATTCCAGCCAACAGAGGACCGACACGTGTCTTTGTTGATCCCGAGACAGACCTGAGACGTCTCCGGTGAAGACAAAGAACAAGAAAAAAAACAAAGGATAATGAAACTTCGTCGGAGAAGACGATAAAAATTCCAGTGATGTCTCCGATGGTAATGACCATTATTATTATTATTATTATTATTATTATTATTTTATTATTATTATTATTAAAATAAAATAATGGAAGGAGACGATAAAAATTCTGGTCACTGTGCTGCTGGTGGCTCTTCTTATTCTATCCAAATCACCAAACGAAGAACTCACCGTTTGAAAGCTGTGATTTTTGGCTGTTCTTGTTAACCCAAGTAATAACAATAATATGGATGTAACAAGAAGCAGGGGCTAAATCCAAACCAGCCATGGTAATGATTTTGGGGGGACGGGGCGCCTACCGAATTGTTCACGGGTACCAACTACCAGCACGGTAACACCGCCGCCACCCATGCTGGTAGTGGTCATGTGGACCGTTTTGTTGGTTATGGTTACCGTGCTGATACCGGTTGGTTTGTTGGTTTTTATAAAATGCAAAATTTTCATTTTACCCCGTGTGTTTTAGTGTTATTTAATTTTACCGTTTGTGTCATATGTTTACCGTTTAAATAAATCAAAAACATAAATAAAAGACATTTCATTGAAACATAAAAATTAAAATTACATAAATTTAAGGTTGGCGCAACAAGCGCCATGCCTCAACATTGTCGAATTGTTGGCCGTAAAGAGCCTCATACTCATTGTTTGTGAAGCCGATAGCCAACTCGTCATCGAGGTCCGGGTCGTCCCTCATCGTTTGCTCGTAGAGGGTGGTCCACCTCGCACACTTGATATTGAGATCCTCCCACTTGACTTGGAGGTCTCGGATGGTCTTGATGGTGTTGGTGCCCACGTGTTGGATGAAGTCGCTAAACACGTGAGCCCAAAACACATCCGGGGGTAGACTTCGCCTTCGTTCCCCCGTAGTTCTTGAATTTCGGGGTCGTTTGTGACGTCCTTGTGGCAAACCACAAGGGCCATTTCTTCCTCTTCGGTCCACGGATTCATTTTTTGTGTGTTTGGTTTTTTAAACCGTGGTAAGTTGTGGCTTTTAACCCCCACGGTTTGATCACTTTATATACAACGACGGTGGCACTGTTAAATTTAATTCACTGACCGTTTAGTTGAGTCAATTCAAATTAGTCGACTGTTTCCAAGATAAAAAATTAATTTTGGCTGACCGTTTGGTAGGACGGTTGAAATAGTAGAAATAAATGTAAAAAACCGTGTAAAATGTAATAAATAAAAAGTTTTGGTATTTAAATGGAAATAAATAAAAGAATCAGTAAAGTGTTGCCTACAAAAACGTGTTTCAGTGAAGTAAATCAGTGAAGTGATGTGGCAAAGAATGATTGGTTAAAATCAATTAAGTGAAAAAAATATTCATTGAGCACCTCTCTTTACCTTATTATTTTATTATTATTACTATTGTTGTTGTTTGGATGAAGAAAGAAGGATGGTACTTGCTGGAAGAAGGAAGGAGACAGAGAGAAAGGGAGAGAGGAGAGAGAGTGTTAATTTAATAATAATAATAATAATAATAATAATAATGAGGGAAATTAGATTTTAACACTCTGAACTATTGACAATTGGCCGCTGACGCACTGAACTATAAAATTGGACAACACCGCACTGTACTTTCAACTTATTTGGCATGTATCACTCTCAGACTAACTATGGTTAATTTTTGCTGACATGGCATAATGACGTGTCCATTTTTGCTGACGTGGCATAGGGAATAAGCTGACGTGGCATAGACACATCACCACGTCAGCTTATTCCCTATGCCACGTCAGCAAAAATGGACACGTCACCATGCCACATCAGCAAAAATTAACCATGGTTAGTCTGAGAGTGATACAGGCCAATAAGTGGAAAGTACAGTGTGGTGTTGTTCAATTTTGTAGTTCAGTGCGTCAGCGGCCAATTGTCAATAGTTCAGGATGTTAAAATTTAATTTCCCTTATTATTATTATTATTATTATTAAATTAACACTCTCTCTCCTCTCTCCCTTTTTCTCTGAGACGTCTCCTTCCTTCTTCAAGCAAGTACCATCCTTTTTTCTTCATCCAAACAACAACAACAATAGTAATAATAATAAAATAATAAGGCAAAGAGGGGTGCTCAATGAATATTTTTTTTCACTTAATTGATTTTAACCAATCATGCTTTGCCACATCACTTCATTGATTTACTTCACTGAAACACGTTTTTGTAGGCAGTACTTCACTGATTCTTTTATTTATTTCCATTTAAATACCCAAACTTTTTATTTATTACATTTTACACGGTTTTTTACATTTATTTCTACTATTTCAACCGTCCTACCAAACGGTCAGCCAAAATTAATTTTTTATCTTGGAAACAGTCGACTAATTTGAATTGACTCAACTAAACGGTCAGTGCGTCAGCGGCCATTTTGGTAAATCACCTGGTCAAAGGGCCATTTTGGTGCTGAGAGTCTGACCACACATATAAAAAAGACAAGAGTATTGTTTTTTCATACAATTTTTGTTAACAAGTATGATAGAATATTTTAGGTAAAATGATAAGTTATTTTGTAGAAAAGTGTTTGGTTTATCTTATTTAGGTAAAATGACTAAAAAGGGTCTAAGGAGGAAAGGTATAAGGATATAAGAAGGACATGTGTAACATTACGCATTTAACACTTGTACGTTACGATTACCATGAATAAAAAACGTCAAGTCCCATTATTATTCTTCATATTTAATTATTATTGTGGCGTTTTTGGAACCCTAACACTATATTATTTATATATAATATACATATATATATATAGATTTATTACAAAAAAAAAAATATGTTGGGGCCGGGATTCGAACCCGAGCCCTCAGCCGAGTCACAACCTCAAGCAAACTAACCATCTGATCCACACACACACTTTGTTTTAGTTCCAGCTCTTAATTAACTTATCACGTAATTCAGTTCTTCACAGTTGACTTGAAAAGTCAACTGTGACGAACGATACCATAATTAACCATTCTTAATCGTGTTATGATGTTAATTTGGTATGAATTCATAATCTCCGGTCCATTACGCGTCAAACCTTCGTGCAATCATCATCAATTCGCCTCAATTATAGCCAATTCATCACGTCAACGTCTTTATGAAGGTCAAACATACCAAATCTTTCATCCAGACCATAGCACTATAAATTGGACATCACACAACCTCCTCACCTCTCCGAACAACCTTTCTCAACCCCCAGTTTCTTAATTAATCCCACAGTTCTTAAATTTTGATCGCGTTTTGACTTCAGAGTTGACCGATAAATTCATATTCAAAAACGTATTTGTAAGTTATATTTTTCATATGGGTTTTGATCTTCGGCATGTACACAACAATAACCCTAAGGTTAATTGGGTTATTGTTGTGTAATCTGAACAATTGAAAGTCTATGGCTCGTACGTTTTTAATTTGGGGAAGAACATGATTTTACAATGGTTTTATAATTATAAAGAACTGGAATCAAACACAACCCCTGATCTAGATCAGGTGGTTGTGTCTGATGTTGTTTAACTAAACCACGCGGGTTTCGAGTCCCGTGTAAAACGTTTTTGTGATCAATTCTCTTAAAACAAATATAAATCAAATTCACATATATTATATAATTATTATAATCAGGAATCAATCGTTCTCAGGGTCCAGACCAGTTGGTCTGGGCTTGTGATTTAAAGCCAACGAACCGGCCAAGGGCCCGGGTTCGAACCTCGGCATAAACAAACATATTTTTTTAACTTATATATATATATTCCTTTTATATTTTTAAATTCATTTTAAAATACTTAAACTCTTTTAAAAATTCTACAAAAATTATTTTGTGTTAATCTAGTGAAAAGGTTTAACATACAATTTTTAGTTTTCAAAAATTTATTTATTTAATATATATAATAAATAATCCAAGTTTATTCTATTTTATTTATAAAATTCTATAAAAATATCAAAACAATTTTATAAATTTCCACAAAAATTATTCTTAGTTTTTATAATAATAAACTTTTCTGAAATGATTTTTATTTCTGAAAAATCATTTATTTAATATTTTTAATCAATTTTTGTTAGTTTTAATCATAAATAAATCATAATAAATTCATTTTTCAATATTTTTGCACTAAAATTTTATATAAATTATTTCTATTTATTTGGAACAGAAATAAAATTTTTAATTTAATAATTCTTTAACTTTTGTATTTTTAAATATTAAAGTTATATTTTGACAATTTGAAATAAATAGATTTAATATTCTATTTTTAAGAAAATAATTTTATAAAAATTATTTTCATACTTAAAACTTTATATTGTGACCATCTTTAATTTAAAATTTACAAAAAGACTTTGTTTATTTATTTATCAAATTTCTCTTATTTATTAAACATTTTATCAAACGAGCACTTATCCCCAATTCGAAGCCCTAGAATATAATTGTAGACTAGATAGACTTAGACATATTTATTACCTTGATTATAGGATAATACTTGGCATTGTTTGGGCAACACACTATTCTATTTTTCAAGAGATATAACATTTTGCTAAGGTGAGTTTTACATAGCCCCTTTTCTATTTATCACCATTTTTGGGGTGAAACATGTTACAACATTCTATATGCAATTCAATCATCAAAGTGTCTATGTGTTTTTCTATGTTGCATTATGTCTTAAACATGACTAGGGTAAGCACAATATTCTAGCATAATCATTAACATTGATCAGCCGACGGTATACAATGATAGATCTATTGGACTGACAATCCCACCCGGATACGTGCCTCCTACAAAGGTTGCGTGGGTGATTGTTATCGCAACATAAACGAGTGAACCATGAGCGTATGGGATGTACCACAATACAACAGTCACAAGGGTTGATTATGCACTCGATTTACTTCTAGTATGTTTTCACATATGGACTAGACTTGCCATGACACTTGAATTGTACAAGTTTTATTCAATTATCAAAACCTATGTAACTCTCACCAACTTTTGTTGACTCAAAATATTTTCAAACTTAACATGTTTCAGGTTGTAGCTTGCTTGATGATTAGAGTTGATGCTTGAAGATGTGTATCTAGTATTTTTCATGTCGATGTACAAATTCTTGTAGAACATTTGTATGTAATGTATTTAAAGCAATTATTGAAATGTATTATTTACCATGAGCTACTGAACAATCATCAATACGTGACATCCCGATGTTTCCGCCATCGGTTTGGGTGTTACAACATGTAGGTAAATAACCATCAATAAGTTATAAGGAGGTTCAAAAAATTACTCATCCCTTACTTTTTCAAAACAACTTATCATAGGCAAACAAAAAGTTAAAATAAAAAGTCATTTTCCTTTTGCCAAACACTTTTTTTAACTTATTAACTTTTTGGAAAAGTTATAAGTCATAAGGAGGTGGAAATAAGGAGTGCCAAACATTCTCAACCTGACATTGTAAAAAAAAAAAAACATTTTGTTATTAATAGACCCCATGAATCCCGACCAATGATTCTATAAGCATCTAGTCTAATAAAATCTAAAACAAAGGTCCAACACTTGTAGCCCAGTTGATTGAGGGCCTAAAGTTTCCTATGGGAGGCTTGGGTTCAATTCCCACTAGCTACATTTGGAAGACATTAGTGGAGGGGAAATGAAGGATGACCCGGCCAATTGGCTTGGGTTCGAGTTCTGATCCCGACCGGTTTTACTGATTATTTCACTGTCGTGCCTTCGGGCGGGTAAGTGGTCGGGTTTTCCAGGGAATTGGTGGCCCGGGTACTCTCGAGTACCTGATTCGCCAAAGGGTACCCAAGAGTGCTCGGAAAGCTTCGGGTAGCACCTAACCTAAAACAATTAACAATGTATCTCCAATGTTAACGTCTAACCTTAAACAATGTATAACTCTAATATTAAAACCTAACCTAAATAATGTACAACTCCAACGCTAACACATGTTGTAAATAGAATTCATATTTACTGGTTTGAACATAATTAATGACTTGCCTATACATGATTAATAAATAACCTGAACACTTTGTGTGTTTTTTTCCTGTATGAACAAAACCCTATAAATAAATAGTCGTTTTTTTCTCCGTTTTTTATATAGCACTATGACTCGTTGGAAAAATAATATAACGCTCGTTAATTTGGTCGTTTTTTTTCTCCGTTTTTATATATCACTATGGTACTCGTTGGAAAGATAATAAAACGCTCGTTAATTTGGTGTAATGTATTTCTTTAAAAAATATCGTATATAAAAGATATTAACGTTTAAAAATTATGGTAGGAAACATGAGAAAGAAAAATCTAATTTTGTTTTTAAATTTTTTTTTACTAAAATATCTCAATAAATAAATCTTTTATTTTAAATTATAAGATATGCATATCTTATATAGGGTTTTAATTTTATTATTAGATTTTAATAATAAAAATAAAATAAAAAAATTTAAACACTTTCACCTCATTATGCCACGTGACACATTCAAAGGAGGGTTGAGGTCACAATTGAATGTCACATCATCTAAGTTCAATTCTTTTATATATAGTTATAGATTATAGATATAGATTATAGATTATAGATAAGAGAGATATTGGGCAATAAGAAATGTCTTGCCTTAAATATTATCAACGTATTTTGGACGACATAATGGTGGTGGATCAGGGCCGGATCGGCGAAGGCCCTAGGCCCAGTCTCCCCGAAAGCCTAGATTTGTTTATGTTTTATATAAACTAATGGGGTGCCTGTGCGTTGCGGCGGGTAACATAACATTTAGATTAGTGATTTTAGGGGTGTGAACAGGCTAGTATTTTGGTTTGGAGCCGTAACCAATACCAAAATTTCCGGTTAAGGTGTTTCAAAAGCCGGTTGGTTTTGATTATTTCGGTTTTGGTTAATCAATATCTAAATGATCCAAGGCAGAGCCAAGGTCAGCTCGGCTCATTCGTTTGGCTTGACTAACATCACACATTTAGATTAGCATTATATACCTAGACAATAACATACGGTTGCAAACTTTGATGGATGAACTTCTTGAAATCATTGGTATGAACTCTTGGGTTGCAAACAAATGCACTAAAAAAATGCAATTCTTAAAAACGAAATGTAGTAAAAAAGAATACAGTAACATGCTTATTATATTTGATGTTTATAAATAACGATAAAAAAAAGAGAAAAAAGTAAAAATTAAAGGTACAACGAAGGAAAAATAAAATAAGTACGTCGGTCCTAAAGCACCTAGAAATAACAAAGCGTGTATTTTTTTTTGTCTATCCCACATCGGTCCTAAAGCACATGTAACTTCAAGGTGAAGAACCCACCTTTATGTATTTAAAGAATTGAATGAATGTTCAGTTTCAAAACAATCATCTAGAATAACTTGCATTAGTAATTTGTATAATTGGTATTAAAAATTGTGCATAAGGGTATAAAGGGAAGAAAATGGGTAAAAAAATAAAGGATTATAATTGTGCCTTTTAATATGTAATCTTAACTTTGACAATATGACCATATTTACCCATGCATCCCCCTTTATAATATAGTATAGATATAGATATAGCTAGCGTTCATTCTGAGCCAAAATCAAGCTCTTCTTTTGGCTGTGATTTGCCTCTAGAGTGGATGAGAGAAATTTTGCATACTACGCGCATGATTAGAAGTAATCCATGATGAGTGAGCTATTGAGAACTCTTCACTCGGGCAACCCTAAACGAAGTTGTGAGCTCCTTGTGGGTAACGCGAACAATAATTGTCGGTATGAGAGGCGTATTGTGCAAATGATATCAAAGTCATTCTTGTTATGTTTTGCTTACAATTATGAGGTAAACTTTATCAAAGACCATGAGTCACAACGGGTGTTTGTGAAACTTTAGACGAATCATACATTTTTATGTTTTGTTTTATCAACACAACATATACTCTGCCATTGTAACATCTCGCCTTAAATAAGAAGAAAAAGAGCTCTTTGTTACACGAGCTTGGACCCCGGCAATAGTAAATCCATGAAAAAAAAACACTGAACAATATACACACATTCACGTGTATATTTATTATGTTTTAACTGAAAAATGTGGATTAAAAATACACATATATGTATAATTAAATAATAAACGAGTTAGTACAATTTCAAAGGTTGTAAAATAACTAATCAAATGTTGTTGACTTCTTGTAAAAGTTGATGTATTGGCGAGCTTACCTTCTTGAGCACCAATGATAGATTTAAATAAAATTCAAACATAGTGGTAAGTGTGTTACCATTTGATAACCACAATACATAGGGAAAATGACCAATATAGCCCGTTGACCGGGCATTTTGCACAAATAGCCCCCTCCACCGTCTTTGGAGAGACGGGACACGGCTCCCAACCCGCCTGAACCGTCTCCCGAGAGGCTTCCCATTTCAGCCAACAGAGGACCGCCACGTGGCGTCTCTGATCCCGAGATGTACCGTCTCTCTCCAGACGGGTCAGAACCCTCTCCCAGACGGTTCACGTTTCCCAAGACGGCTGACCCTTCGGTTCAACCGTCTCCCAGACGGTTCACGTCTATCAATGCCGGCTGACACTTCGGGTCAACCGTCTCAAAAAGACGGGTCACCTTTCCCAAGACGGCTGACCCTTCGGTTCAACCGTCTCTCAAGACGGTACACATTTACCGACGCGGTGGTTCCCGATGAGCGGCGACGCTTCGGTTGTCCGGCTCAGCCCTATAAATACCCGTCTCCCGTCCATTTCCCGTCATCCAACCCCGTCTGAACATAATCAACCACCGTACAACTCCGTCCAAACACCATCTACTACCCGACGACCACCGTCCAACACCGTCCAACACCGTCCAAACCACCGTCCAACACCGTCCAAACCACCGTCCAACACCGTCCAAACCACCGTCCAACACCGTCCAAACCACCGTCCAAACCACCATCCAACACCAATGGCACCCCAAAGATGGACGGAAGAACAAGAGATTGCGTTGATTGCGGCATGGTTGCATGTTGAAGAGAGTACACACCTCAACAACAAATGGTTCCGGATCCTGAATGAATACAACCGGCTCGTTGGGGGCTCACAACGTACCACCGAGTCGCTTAGCCGCAAGTTGAATGATTTGACGACAAAGTGTCAAATATTCAACGGCCACCACAACCGGACCCTTTACGACGTACCCGCAAACTTTCCTGAAGACGTGGCCATTAGACACAGTCTAAGGCAGTATAAAAACAGGGAGGGTAAAGAGTTTAAACATGTGTCCGTGTGGCAAATGATTAAACATCGTCTTATGTAATTTGTAATTATATTTTTATTTATTTGTAATGGTTTTATTTTTAATGCAATAGTTGGTTATATTTTTAATTTGTCGTTTTGTTTTTATATTTAAACGTACTATACTATTACAATCACAAATAAACAATAAATATTATTACAATAACAATTAAAAAACTACACTATTACAACAAACTTCCCGAGAATAAAGAAGCAACAAGAGAAAGTTAAAAAGCAACAAGTAAAAAACTACACTATTACAACAAACTTCCCAAATTTACTTCCAGAACTAGGAACTTTGTTTGAAGTAATAGTAATGTCTAACCAACTATTGAGGACTACATCTTAGTGTTAGATGTTTTGTCCTCCACAGCGGCGGTAGTAGCAGTGGTCTACATAGACGTTGTTTCGAATGGTGTATGTGCTCTACACAGACAAGTCCGAAACATTTCCTCGTTTTATGTAACAATAGTTCTCAGTGAGCACACGTCGAACATCGAGACATAAATTCGGAAAGCGAACGAACTTGCCTAAAATGTAGACCACCACATCATCGATCCATTACACGGGTTGCAAACCACGCGCAGATGGAACAACAATCCAAGTAGCCGTACGCAGATGAAACAACAATCCAAGTAACCGGGACATATTTTCCGAAGCCGGTAGGCTTCGGCTGGGAAAGTCAAAAAGGCTTCGGCTGGGAAAGTAAAAAAACGTCATTGGATTGGAAGATGAAAGCTTAGAGGAGACGGGTGGGTGCATGGAAGATGAAAGCTTAGAGGAGAGCGGTGGGTGCAAATTTCGTTAAGTTAATTGGGGTATTTATATACACTCGTGAGACGGTTCAGACGGTTCACAAATTTCGTTAAGACGTATTGGGAAAGGTGACCCGTCTGTTTGAGACGGTTGACCCGAAGGGACAGCCGGCATTGATAGACGTGAACCGTCTTTGGAGACGGTTGAACCGAAGGGTCAGCCGTCTTGGTAAACGTGAACCGTCTGGGAGAGATCTCTGACCCGTCCGGAGAGAGACGGTACAGCCTCGGGATCAGAGACGCCACGTGGCGGTTGGGGGGGTCACAACGTGTCCCGTCTATCCAAAGACGGTTCAGGCGGGTTGGGAGCCGTGTCCCGTCTCTCCAAAGACGGTGGAGAGGGCTATTTGTGCAAAATGCCCGGTCAACGGGCTATATTGGTCATTTTCCCTAATACATATATAAAAATGATGAAAAGTGGGCCCAGATTTATTATTGCTTGCTTCTCTTATTCGCTGATGGATGTCAATATCTTGTATACGTTTATCGTCGCGTATGTATAGGTACAATAATTATTTTCATAAAAGGATGCGCTCCAATAACATACTTTTCATAATCTTTAAATGAGAAAAAAAAAAAAAAAAACTACATCATACGTATTTAAGTGGTTCTAAATACAAGGGACCGGTTATTAAATCAGTCGTCTCACAAAGTATAATGGTTGACTGATTATAAAACCGGACTATGTCAATACAAATTAACAATTAATTATTCATACAACAAAATATGAAATTAATTCAACCATTACGGCTGTGTATGCGTTTTTCAACGTGATCCAATCATGATAACATTTATAGACGCCTTATAACAAAGAGAGTGTGTAATACGAGCCGTATAAGAGAACGTTTAAGACCTAACAAGAATTTACTTAGGTGATTAGTGATATAGCCTATACGATGCATATCAACTTTTTGATTCATGGTCGTTATAAAATGACAGGTACTTTGGTGTCTACATGCTCATAAGTCATATCCTTATATAATCGCACATAATTGTATCTTGGTGCCTACATACTCATATCCTTATTATATAATCTACATTGTCCACAGTGTGTAGTGGGGGAAAAAATTTTTAAGGTTGGCCCACGTGACAGGGGATTTAAGACCCCCTTGTTATCATTTTATTAAAAAAAACTGAAGATACATCACAGATTCACAACCACATAACCCATCATCGCCACCAACCTTCTTCCCTTCTTCATCATCTCTCACACAAAACCTTCTCCTTCTAATTCTTCTTCTTTTTTTCTTCTTCTTCTTCTACCCTTCTCACACACGCACACCGATCACCATCATCACCACCACCGTACACCATCATAGCCACAAACCCTCCACCACCACCGTACAGTATCACCACCCATTCTTCCCTGAGATCTAGAACATACACACACATATTATACCTAACCCCCACCCCTAACTAATAGACACACACATACTGAGGTGGCGGCATTTTATTGTTTGGGTGAATGGTTGTTCGAGCGTTAAATATTTAACCCCTGCCCCTTTTTGATTTTTAGCGCCCGCCGGTTACGGTGTTGAGGGCGCCAAAAACGATTTAGTGCCCGAAATAACGCACCACTACACACACTCGTAGGCTTAGTGAGTGTTTTGTGCATAAGAGGTTGTACTCTTATGTTTAGTGGACTGTACCCACTTTTGTTTTTTATATTTTTTAACATTAATTTATTTACTTTATCCCCAAAATTTTTATATGTTTTACAATCTAACCTCAACACGTTTTCACTTTCAGTATAAGTCCATTATTCTTTTCACCTTTTAAAACTTTTTCGTTTTAGATTTCGATTTAAATTTTACGAGTTAACACGCCGCAATAGACATGTGTGGTTCAATATGTTTACATTTGTTTTTTTTCCCGTTTAACGGGCTCGTCACAATGCACAAGTCCTAGATCGTCTTAATTACTGTTTTCAATGTTTTACGTTTCGTGCACGCAGTTTAACATTTTTACAATGGCAATGGTGCTACTTAGCCTAGTTTTACACCTCTTGTCGCAAGGCGAAGAATTTAATACCATACAAGTAATATTAGAAAACCTAAGATATTATAGAGAGTATTTTATTCTAAGTAGTTAAATAATAAAATCAAACAAATATAAAGTAATAATATTCTTTAGAACCAACTCTAGAGTAGTGGGCAAATGGTATAACTATAAAGTCCTTTCACTCTCAACACCCGTCTTTGAACCTTCAACTTTTCTACACAACTCTCAATCATATCTCTTGAAAACCACCAAATTAAATCGTTAAACTTCAACCTATAATCTTTATCTTTATCTTTAATCCTTTAATATATATACCCATGGCTTCCTCATGATCTCCATGTTTTAACACCATGAAAGATCGCCGGAAACGTCCCCCTCTCTTCCTCATCTTTCGCTGTTCCCTAACTCTCCTCCTAATCCTCGTCTTCCACTTCACTTTCTCCACTCTCCGTCTTTTATTCACCGGTAAACCACCTTCTCCTTGCAAGTTTTTATTTTTTATTTTTTTAACAGTTTTTTAGTATAATAATAATAATAATAATAATAATAATAATAATAATAATAGTAATTTACATGTTTTATTATGGTTGTTTAACAGAGAAATATCATCCCAACTTATTATCTTCATGGATGACGTCACCATCGGAAGTTATATCCAGTGATTCACTGACGGCGTCTAGTGGTATATCCGTTGCAGAAACGGTGACGTTTCCAGACCAGGTACTGATTTTACTAAAATACCCTCCGTCAAGTCCTTTACTCACAAAAGACGAAATCCACTGCCTTTATTTTTCTCCAAATCATACATCCTGGAAATCAAGATCATTACCGTTATCAATCGACCACCAGATCGTGCGTTGCAACCTTCCACCACGTGGCATGATCCCATCCGTTGGCTTAAAAGCACATGGTGACATCATACCGGGCCCCACACACGACTGGAAGTCGTTAGCTTATGACGCTTTAATCGATCGTGATAACACTACCGTTGTGTTCGTGAAGGGACTTAATCTACGGTCAGGAAAGCCCTCCAATAGTTCCAAGTTTGAGTGCGTGTACGGCTCAGATCTCACCACCCAGCAGTTGGTGTTAAGATCAAAAGTTGTATCAATCGCTCAAGAAATCGTACGGTGCAAAACGCCTTTAAGCATTTTAAACTTCCCACAAAAAGGAAAAACAAATTATTTTAAAGTGTCTATTAAAATTAAGGGCCGGGGGATATTGGGCTCAATTGCCCGGCCCGGGTTTTGGGCCGAACCTGACCCGTTGGTTTTAAAAAAGCATATGGTGTGTGTATGTACTATGCTGCGAAACCAAGCCCGATTCTTGCCTGAATGGGTTATGTACCATGGCAGAATCGGGGTTGAGCGTTGGTTTATATACGATAACAATAGTGATGATAATGTTGAAGAGGTTATAGATGTGTTGAATGATCAAGGATTTAAAATTACTAGACATGTATGGCCTTGGATCAAGACACAAGAGGCCGGGTTCGCCCATTGTGCGATACGGGCTAGGGATTTTTGTAAATGGGTTGCTTTTATTGATGTGGATGAGTTTATGCATTTGCCATATGGGGATGGGTTGGGGAGTGTTATAAACAACCAAAGTAGTAGGCCCGAGGTAGCAGAGTTGCGAGTGGCGTGTCATAACTTTGGGCCGTCGGGTTTGAAACAAGTCCCAGTTAAAGGAGTGACGGTTGGGTACACTTGTCGGTTGGGACTACCCGAGCGGCATAAGAGTATTGTCCAACCTGATAAGTTGAACCCGACGTTGATTAACGTCGTGCATCATTTCCATTTGCAAGATGGTTTCAAGCATGTGAATGTAGATAGGAGTTTGATGGTGATTAACCATTATAAGTTTCAAGTTTGGGAGGTGTTTAAGGAAAAGTTTTATAGGCGAGTGGCGACTTATGTTTCGGATTGGCAACAAGAGGAGAATGTTGGATCTAAGGATCGAGCCCCGGGTTTGGGAACCCGAGCGGTTGAACCGGATGACTGGTCGAGTCGGTTTTGTGAGATAAATGATACGGGTTTAAGAGATTGGGTTGTAAAGACGTTTAGTGACCCATTGACAAGTAGTCTACCATGGCAACAAAAATAATGAGCTTTGTGATCCATACACACAAAAAGAAATCATGTATCACCGACTGACTTCCACTATAATTGCAGGAAATTGTAATTTATGTGTATATGTAACTATTCATCGTATAAAAGTCACCTCCCTTGTTGAATTTGTATAGTTGCAAACCAATATTATTTTTATGGGGTAGCTCTTTGAATGTGGGTAGTGAATCAGGATCACTCGTATATTACACATGAAAAATTATTAATCAAAAAACTTACAAAACCCTTTTGATATGGGATCATGAAAAATGCAATTGCGTTATAACAAGGTTCAACTATTTAAATTGCTGTTTTTAGTTTCTATTCTTTTGTTTTAAACTATCCATAGTAAATAAGTTAACAAATGCACAATAACAAGTTTCTATTATTTTGTTTTAAACTATCCATAGTAAATAAGTTAACTAATACACAATAACAAAAGGCTAAAAAGCATTTTTGTAAACTTTTTCATGGTAATAATAAATTTTTGTTTATTAAAATATGTGAATAAGAGAAGGTTAGTATGCACAAAAAAAAAAATGTTAGTGCATATAGTGCATAGTTTACAAAAACATTTGGGAGCATCTTTGGAAGAATTTTAAGGTTTGGGTGTATGGAGCATCTTTCTCAACTTGTAGTATGCTTTTAATATGTATAAATTTAGGGTGACACACCATAAGGATAAGATAATATTGGACCTTTTGACCCCTTTCTAAATCTAAAAATGACAAATTCTATAAAAGTGGTAAAAGGGAGTTATTGCATTGGCACAAAAATATAAACACCAATTTATTGCCATAAATCTATTTACGGTAAGAAGGTTTCGTAATAAAACAAACCATTGATGTATGTTTGAATATATGGCCTCATTTTTACAAAATTGAATGCATTAATAAACATGCTTGTACAAAACAAAGAACCTTAAATTATAATTATAAGTATTTAAGTGTGGCATGTGAATGAAATGAAAGAGGGTGGGTGGTATGGAAGTGGGATAATTATCGGTTATAATGAGTAATTGGTAGGTGTGGACAATGACGGATTTAACATTTTTAAAATAATTTTTGGTGAATCGATGTCATTTGAGCTTCGAGTATGTATGTATATAACACATGAAAAAGTAGTATCCCATACCATATATCATGTTTTTAAATACACTTTATAGAAGATAGTAAATCATTAAGAAAGTAAGTACACCTTGTGTGATTCTTTGTTTCGGTGATCCCAAGTATTTTAAATAAGTGAATGCTAATAGTGTTTCTTGTTCTAAGTACATGTCTTTCTTGTTTTCTAACAATCTAACCCTAATTCATGTATTTATAAACCGTAAATTTCAACTTTTCTTTAGCTAACAAACCGTCAAATTTGTATTATTCTCATGTGTTGTATATATATTCCTCGTATAATTGTTACTATTTACGCTTTCCTGGTAAAAGATGGAGCTTTATAATGGCAATCTTGACATTTTATAACGATCATAGAGATATATCGAGACGAGCTCGGGCTCTATTAAGCTTGAACTTGTCTTGTTTTATACAAGAGTTTAAGATTGATTTTGTGAATTACAAGCTCTTGCTAAGCTCAGATTCATTAAAAGAAATGTGTGTATATATTTGTTATGTTTATTATATTTATATAATAGAAGGGCACGTAATTCCAATTTTTTTTTTGAACGGCAAATTTCACTCCTTGTGGGACTTGAACCCATGACCTCCCCTTAGGTGTTTTTAAAAGCTTTGCTTCTACCATTGGACCACCAACCCAAGGGCACGTAATTCCAATTTTTTTTTTTGAACGTAATTCCAATTATACATGTTTTATGAAGCTCATGTATATATGAGCTAATTTATTAAACAAGCTTCAATGTGTACTCGAGTCTTGTCTTTTATAGAAATATATATCCTCCCTATAACCACCCCTACCTCACACAGACACTCAATTTGAGCATGAAACTATTTGGGTTCAAAATTTATTTTAAAGATACAAATCTTTTAATTTTATAATTAAAATTGTCATGGGGTAGAAACAATAATGTGTTTCTTTTCTTTCTTTTTATTTTTATTTTTTTTGCAAGGCTACACTTAATAATTAGTTTCAAGAATAAAAATATAAACACAAGCTCGATAATCCTCAAAAGCTTTGCTGGACGGGTATTTTAGTGCTTGCTAGGCCCAAAAATTCACTTGAGCTGAAGGAGTTCGAGAGTTGGTTCGGCCCATGGTCGAATATAACTAGACCTTTTTCTTGTCACCCTTTTTGGCACTTGCAATTACAAAATGGCCAAATCAATCTCTAGACACCACATTCCAAGTATAAATATATATAGATATGGATAGAGGATGCATATACACATTCTTGGCATCCAAATCGTACATTTAACAAACCCGACAAAACGGGTTTTTCAAAATGGTTTCTTAGCCACTGATCACCTTGATATCAAGTAAGTAGCATGGGTGGTTGATTGGTCGCACCAAAACCAAATTTCTTCTAGACGTGTCAAGATGTCTTCACGATTAGATTTGGAACTTCATTAAGCATTCTTCAAAGAGTTCCGGGTCAGCATCTGAGAAGATTTTCCGTACAAATGTTACTTAGCATTATATGATGTGTAACAACCCAACACATCATCTTCCTCGATCTTTGCATCGTCATACACAAAACTAATCCCACACTCTCTTGTAAGCTGGTCAGATCCACTGAATCTGTGTGTTAAACTAATACTAATCTGGTCACCAGCTTTCATCTCGTTCGGCCCAAACATCCAATGGCTTAGCAAAGTGATACACGTTCCACCTAACTTGGTGTCCTCAATATAGTTGGCATAAATCCATGTGTGCTTTTTTGTAAGATTACTAATTTTAATATAGGGAAACTCAAAATAATTATGTGGATGCATCCTCACACAGCAAAAATTAAATCCTCTAAGCTTCTTAGGAGATGATGGGATGGTAATTGTTATTGAGGGGCCATAGCTTCTATGCTTAATCCAATTTGGCATTCCTCTTTCCTCATACATTGTGCTGAATATTCCAAATTCATAACACATCTGCCAAATTCAATATTAATCAACTTGAATAAAATTACACACACTTTTATTCACACAAAAGGAGAGAATTAATTAAAGGAGACCTGGGTTTGAGATTCCTGCAACCCTAAATTTCTTGCAATGACGGACGTTTCCATGCGCCTTTCTTCAGTAAACTCTATATTTGTCTCGCTTAAACCATGTAATACATTTTCCGCAACACCTTTCATAGCTTCGCTTTTTACCATGCCAACCTCATATGCAGAATGTGATAACAATTCCCGACCTACTATTAACCTATCAAGTGGGGACATTTCTGGATGAAATTTAATTTTCCTCAATGACAAATCTCTTAAGGAACGACAACTGATTGATAATACTCTCAGCGTAAGTGGAGGACGCTCTATTGATGTCACCTTATCACAATAGTCCATATTAAGTCTCTCAAGCCTGGGAAGGGTTCTCACACAGTTGGGCATTGAAACAATTGGATTACCATCTAAACATAATTCCTTTAACAGGGATAGGCAACTAAAGTCCATGGGAAAGGATTCATTAGACAAATTATTATTGGCAAGTGACAAAATTCTTAATGAGCTTGGAAAGAATAAGGAAAGAACTTCAAATCACTTGGTATTGCTTCCATAATGCCAGACGAGGATGTTTGTGAGTTAATGTTAATATATGGTGAATTCATTTCACATGTCTCCATTTGGGATTCATGGAAATTACAACCATCTAACAATAGTGTTTTAACCTTCTTTAAATTGCCCATTGATATTGGAAGCCTTTTAAGCCTGTAGCAGTAACCCACATCAATGAAGACAAGTTCAACACAATGCTCAACTGATTCACAAACTTCAGTCAAACTTATGCAATTTCTGACCATTAACCTTTCTAGTGCAGGGAGTTCGAAAAAGCCACAAAGACTACGCAAATATTTACAGAAGCTCAGATCTAGAATCTTCAATGATCCAAGCAATCGTTTGTATTTTGAATATGATCCAACCAATCGCTGAAATGGAGATAAGTTAAAAAATTTAACAAATTGCCTTTACGCAAAATGAATGAACAATAAAGTTTTTTTTGGGCTGGTGATTTAGTGTCATCACTAATTTTATGTAATTGAGATTTACATGAGAACAAACGGTTTTCGAGAGAGCCTTCTATGGAGTGCACACTAATAAAAGCTCATCTGATTTCGAACATGGTTAAAAAGGTGACAATAGTGTGCCCTTTGTGGGGTTCGAGGTAGAACCCCCCTAAAAGGTTATATGGTAGTAACATACCAACGCTTTTTACCACCAACCGAATTAAACGCCAAAATTATTGGTTTGTTCCATTTGGCCAAACTTCAATCACAGGCTATAAATTGGACTTTCCGTGTTAAGTGGTTTAAAAGAAAAACTAAGCAATTCTTGAATTGTGTTTGGTTTTGTTTTGTGAGTGTGACGTTGAATTGTTTGTTTCATGTAACCTTGACAATTGTTGGATTAAAAGTTACTTTCTGATAGTATAATCAACATGATTAAAAGTTCATCAAGTGCATTATTAATTATTACCAATCCAATACACAAATATTTGACATCTTACCTTTTGCTTACTTGCAAGTTGTTGTGGGTTACTATACCACATGCCAAATGACTCAATATTGTTGTATGACATCTCAAGAGCAACCAGATTCTCCATAGGCAGGTCTGAAGGTATAGACTTTAGAGGAAACCCATGCATACACAGCCATCTTAATTCTTGTGGAAAGCTATCGAAACAGCCATTTAGTTGCACATAATTGAGTTGTAGTAGCATTAGATTATCCATCTTACTTAATGAGTCAACTTTAAGCTCAAATGATCCACGCAACTTATTTGGGTCAAGCATTCTCATGTCAAGGGAAAGGCCTAGAAGATTTCCCTTACCCTAAGACGAAAAAGAATTCAAACAAATTAAAATGCTTAACGACATGCTTGACTATTAAAAATATATATGGGTCTTACTTTTTTCTGTTTCAACACTTTGAATGTCTCCTCGTGACACCATAATCGACTACGCTTCCATGGCTTGTCAGGTGATTATTGACGTATTAAGTCTCTTCCCATCTCTTGAACCAACTGATGCATCATCAACTTGTTATTCCTTTCGATACTTATGAGGCATCTGTCAATTAGATTTGTAATCCCAGTTCGTGTGTTTATATCACACGCATTTAATATTATTTCAGTTAAATCTCTATCTATTCCCACAAAAAAGCAGGCAATATGCTTAAACAAGTCCTTGTCATTTTTGAATGGCAAAGATTCAAAGCTCATCTGCAATGCCTTTTTTATATGGGAGTGAGGTTCTTTCTTTAGCCCTTCTATGCAGTCTTCCCAATATGCTACATCTCGCTTCCACAATGACATGCCGAAAAATTCAAGAGCTAGTGGATGTCCTTCACAATACTTCACAAGCTTTTTTGAGACATCTTCATAACCTTCCTTGATAGCATCCTTGCACTTAAATGCGTGAAGACATAAAAGTTGTAGTGAAGCAATCTCATTTAACCCTTTAAGTAAGATCTTTGTATGGTTGGGTTGATTTTGGTTGTTAAACAATGCACACCTCTCTGTCAACGATAAGTCCTTGGTTGTGATTATGATCTTGCTTCCTGGATGAAAAGCTTTGTTTTCAAGTAACACATTCAACTGGTCGAGACAATCAACATCATCAAGAACTAGTAACACCTTTTTACGAAATGTCTTCACAGAAACATCATGAACTTGTAACAACATGTTTTTTGAAATGGCTCCACATACTTGCTTTTGTAAATCAAACAATCCATTATATTGTGTTGTGTATCTTCTATTTATATCTTCAATAAAGCTGCTTTTTTGGAATTTACTAGAGTGTAACTCGAAGATGTATTTTGCCAAAGATGTCTTCCCAATCCCACCCATGCCCGCAATTGTGAGAATATTAGCCATATGACATGATTCATCTATCAACCATGAACTAATGAATTCAATGTAATGGTCCATCCCGATAAGGCATGGCAAGGTATTACTTAAGGATAGACCTAATCTACTATGGATGTCGGTAATGATTTCGCTAATAACTTCCGTCTCTTTCCTGAAAATTGGTTTTAGTAAGAAATATGAAATATTATTGTGAAAATTAAACAACCTCCAGATCTATAATTCTATTAATAAAAGAATTGACTTATGATGATGTGCAGAGCCGGCCCTAGGGGTGGGCGAGCCGCACCCCCGGCCGAGGCCCGTTTTTATCCGAGGCCTAAATTTTGATTTTTTTCCTAATACATTTTATAAATAAATATAAAGGATAATGACTCTTAACACAAATGTGATATGGTGCAGTGGTTAATTGGGTAGCCTGTTTGTTTTCTCGCGTGAGTTCGAGTCTCCTCTGCTCCAAACTTCATCATTAAATTCCTTTTATTTTGATGTTTCGAGTCTCTCATATGCTCCAACCTTCCCCATTAAATTCCTTTTGATGTTTTTCGAGATGGTCTCAATTTTTTTAGTTTGTTTTACTATTAAATTTAAATATTAAAATATATCAATAAGGGACTCTTTATTAGTAAATTTTAAATAAAAATATTTATTACTATTTTATTTTATAACGTTTTTACTTATTTTTCTATAACTAATTGTTATTTTTTATTTAAATTCAAAATAATAATATCATAATGATAGAATTAATTAACTTTGAGGAAAGAATGTTTTCCTTAGAAGATAAAAATATGCATATCAATTTGTCAGTGCATTACGCGTTATGCCCTTAAACCTCAAGGTTTTTTACCGTTTATTATAGTGAGTACCAAAACCGACTGAGTTCTTGCTCACCGTAATGTGCGAGATTGATTTAGTTAGGGTGTAAGGGCCATTTTTTTACAATTCGTACAAGGCACTTTAATCCTCAGGGCCGGCTCTGATGATGTGGTATTCAATGGAGGCATCAACCCCCTCTTTGAATGTGTCACGTGGCATTATGTGGGATTTTTTTAATTTTTGAGTTTTTTTTAAATATATATATATATATATATATATATATATATAGAGAGAGAGAGAGAGAGAGAGAGAGATAATTATTTTAGGAAAAAATAAAAATTTAAAAACAAAATTAAATTTTTTGTCTCATGTTTCCTCCCATAACTTTTAAATGTTAATATCTTTTATATACGAGATTTTTTAAAGAAAAAAATTGGGGTATTTTTGCTAAATAGTAACCTAGTTTTAGGAGTGTTCCAATTAAGTCACTCATAAAAAAAATTGTTCTAATTAGGTAACTAAAGTTATTTTAATGTTCTAATCATAGATATTTTACCTATTTAGAAGGTCATCAATTTTTATTAAACATTTTTTTTTCACAATTTCTATAATTAAAAAAATATAAAAAATAAAAAAAATAAATATATAAACACTTTTAAAAATTTTGCATTTTTTTTAAGGAGAAATGCCACACAAATGTAACCAAGTTTGCGTAGTGTTCTAATTAAGTCACTCAAACTTTTTTGTCTCTCTAAAGTCATTAAAGTTTCATTTGTTGTTCTAATACTATGTAATTACCAGGTCATCAGGTCACCTTCTTTTTTTATTTTTATTTTTTCTTTCATTTTAATGTTATTAGTGTATAATATTTTTATTAGGTGAGTTTTATAAAATGAAGATTTAAAAAAAATATTTTTTTTTTAATTTTACATGTTTAAAACATTTATTAAAAAATATTAAAACCTAACACATCATCACTTTTACCTGGAAACCTGATAATTACATAGCATTAGAACACTAAATGAAACTTGAGTGACTTTAGAGAGACAAAAAAAAGTTTGAGTGACTTAATTAGAACACTTAGCAAACTTGGTTACATTTCTTCAAAGTTACCCTTTTTTTTAAATATTCACAATTTTTACGAAACATTTTTTTTCCAATTAGATAAGTCAACTTTACTTTGATGTTCTAATCAGGTCACTGAAGTTTACTGTAATGTTCCAATTATAGATATTATACCTGCTATTCAGGTAAACTATATGGGATTAGAACATAAAATAAACTTTAATGACTTAATTAGCACAAATATTTTTATGAGTGATCTAATTAGAACACTAGTAAAACTTGGTTACTATTGTATAAAATATTCCCAAAAAAATTACACTAAATTAACGAGCGTTTTATTATCTTTCTAACGAGTATCATAGTGCTATATAAAAAACGGAGAAAAAAACGACTATTTTTGTGGGGTTTTGTTTTCAAATATATTTTACTCTACTAATAGATCACTACTTATGGTTTTTTATATTTGAATAAGAAACGATAAACATAACTTCATAGGCAGAGATTCTTTTTTTTATATATTTGAATATGATAACTTATGGCAGATATTTCTTCAAAATAAATAATAATAATAATAATATTAATCATGTATTGGCAAATCATTAATTATGTTGCCATATTAGATATTTTATCATGTCATATTGGATATTTTAACCCGGGACGCTCTCTGGATAAAAGCTAGTATTTCATATTATAAACTAGTTGATTACCCCGGGAGTGTCCCGGGGTTAAAAAATCTAATATTACTTAATAAAAAGGGATAAAAGAAGTAAACAGTCTCAACCTCTTTTAATGTTAAAAGAAAGTTGTTCTACTGTTTATACTATTAAAATGGGTTCTCATGTTGTGTTCCCAGCAGATTAAAAAATCTCAACCTCTTTTAATGCTAAGCATATCGTTATAGAACATGAACATGGTCAATTCATATATGTAATAGTAGGTTCAAAAACATATATACTATCATAACATGATTAGTGACTGGCCTATATATGATTAAGAAATTACCTAAATACATTGTGTTTTTTTTTTGCATGAACAAAAACTCACTAAAAAACATTTTTTTTCGTTTTTGTATAACACTTTATATGGTGCTCGTTGGAAATATAATAAAGCGATCGTTAAATTGGTGTAAATTTTTTTTCAAAAAAATGTCACTAACATTGAAATTTTAAAGATAAAAATATTAATTAACATATTTGAAATTTTAAAATAATTAATAGTTCACTAACATTTAAAAAATGTGAGAGGAAAATAAGGAAAAGATATTAATTAACATATTTGAAATTTTAAGATAATATAGATATAGATTTTATTTAAAAATACAAAATAAATATATTTAAAAGAAAGCTTCACATGATGCCACATGACACATTCAATGGGGGTTGAGGCCTCCATTGAATGTCACCTCATACAAACTCAATTCTTTTATTATAAGTTATAGAAGATTATAGATTTAGATGTGATTAATCACCTGCCCTTTGCATCTATCCCTTTTAAATCGGCAACTTCTGTAAGTGCCCTCTTCCATACATCTATCTTGTGAGCCCACTGGATTTTTCTCTCTGCATTTATTTC
Organism: Ambrosia x helenae; assembly: GCA_030844895.1. Classification (NCBI taxonomy): domain Eukaryota; kingdom Viridiplantae; phylum Streptophyta; class Magnoliopsida; order Asterales; family Asteraceae; genus Ambrosia; species Ambrosia x helenae. The sequence continues at coordinate 114,413,626 of CM061233.1, forward strand.
TGCCTCCATCCTCAGTTTGTGATGTGCCATTGCATCCGCGAAGCTGCTTTCTTGCTTCCTGACATAAGTTGGGTCGACATGATAGAAGATGGGGATAACGATTTGGTTAAAGTTCCTCTTTTGGTCATGGATTAATACCAGTTCATCTAGGCACCATGTGGAAAGAGCATAATTCTTGGATAACACGATAATAGAAGCTCTAGCTGACTTAATTGCACACTCCAATTCTGGTTTCAATGGTTCTCCGGTTTGAATCTCTTCATCATCCAAAAACGTGTTAATATCAGCACCCACAAGGGCGTGATAGAGGTGATCAGTGAAACTATTGCGAGTGTCATCACCTCTAAAACTTAAAAACACGTCATATATATACATAATTCTGATCAGTGGATATTTGATGAAGAAGATGAGAAACCTGGTGAAAGTTTAGTGAGAGCAACCTTTATGTGGTTTGAATATTTGATTGAGGAGTTGAGCTGTTGAATTTGTCCTGATAATTGTAATCTGTCCATTGTAGAATATGGGACCTACCTGGTTGTAGAATATGCCTACAAGTAACAGTAGTTGACTTTTGATAGTCGAAGGTTCTAAAATCAAATTTGTTATAATAGTTAAGTAGATTATTTATAATTTGTGTTGTTATACTTTGATAGCGACTACTTCTGATAAGGGTCAAACCTATCGTTGCCGGTGCCCATGATCATAGAACAAGAATGGCAGATTCAGATCTAGTACTTTTTTTTTCCACATTAAACATTTTTCATCTTTAATAATTGTAAAGGTAAAATTACATTATAAGGATAGCAGGTAGACGAGCAACAAACTGCGGCATCCCCTTCTGAATAGAAAAGCCTAATCTACTAAAAAACAAAGTCTCACCCCTGAGGGGTCGAAAAGTTGCGGTGGACCACACGCTGTACTCTAGCCAAGAACCGAACCACCTTTGGCGCCAAGGAGCCGACCGTGTCAAACGCCAGGGAAATGAATGCACGCTGATTATCCTCACAAGCTTTCGCGTGCTTTTCCACCTTCTTTAACTCTGCTTTCAGTATTGCTTGCCCCGTCACAAATTAACCCATTTTCCCAAAACCGGCTAGGGAAGATACACCTGTGAGATCGACACAAGCATGTTTCCCGCCCTCCCAACCAAAAACTAGCACGTCAGCGGGGCGTAGGGTGGACCTCTCTTCCGTCGGGTCTGTAATCAAATGTTTGACCTTCAAAAGTCAAAACTGAATTCTAGTGTTTTTTGGGTTTGTTTATTTAAGTGGTAACCTTCGTAATCAAATGTTAGTTTATTTAAATTTGTGCAGGGGTTTTGAAATTACCCTGGTGATATAAAGCTGGTGTTACGTGGACACATTCTTATTTTTAGTGTTTTTGGCAGGAGTAGTGAAAGTGCCCGTTTAAACCGTTTGTCTTTTGTCTAACGTAAATAAATAGTTAAGATATATATTTTAATAAAATTGTATTTTACCAAAACACATAATCGTAACGTAACCAATATTAAAACCAATAACTTAATAGCTAATATGGTGGCTGGAGCTATCACGTTTAAATTAATAGCTTTTGAGCCCGATACTGCTCAAAAGCTTTGTGCAGGTCGAGTATGTTAGTACTCTAAGCTAGTCCCGAAAGTTCACTTGTGTTTTCAATTCTGATCGAGTCTATTTCAAGGAGTTCGAGAGTGGTCAAGCACAAAAGTTTAAAATGGGAATAGAAGCCAGCCAAATAAAAGATAACAAAGTTTTCAAGATTATAGCCACCAAGCACCATTAAAGACAAGGGTGGCAGATTTAACTCATTTAGAGCATGTGGGTTACTTTGGCTTATGTTCCATGTAAAAAAAATTAGTTTAAAAGGAAACGGGTCAAACATCACCCTGAAGTGTACTTTCGATAAAAAAGACGAACTAAATCATTTTACTTCAAAAAGTTTAATAAAATAAAATCATATCACATGGATTTCATGAGCTGATGTTTTGTACAAAAAAAAAAAAAAAAAAAAAAAGTTAACTCCATTTCGCAAATGGTGTTCTGGACTTTGTAGGGGTGCAAACGAGCCGAGCGGCTCACGAGCTACTCGAGATCGATTTGGTAAAAAGTTCGAACGAGCCGAGTCTTATCGAGTCCGAGCTCGAGCCTCGAATGTAAAGCTCGGTTGGGCTTGTCGAGCCTTATCGAGCTTTGCTTATTTATGTCAATTAATACTATATAGCCCAATTGTATTGCAACCCATAGATTAACTAAATTACTTTGGGCCTTGGTCTTCTTAATTGTCCAAAACGAACTCATTAATGGTCCAAAACAAGTCCTTAATAGTCAAAACAAGCTCCTTAATGGTCCAAACCGAGCTCGAGCCGAGCTTGGGCTCGTTTAAACTCTTGCCACATACATTTTTATCGAGCTTTCGAGCCGAGCTCGAGCCCAAAATACAAGGCTCGAATCGAGCTCGAGCTCGAGAATCTGAAAATTGTCACGAGCCTAGCTCGATAATGCAAGGCTCAAGCTCGGCTCGTTTGCACCCCTAACTGTTTGGAAACTAGTTAAACAGTTGAAATTAAATAACTTATTTCTCTATAATAAAACGGTCAACGTTAATCTAAAACTTCCATTAAATTCCAAGTCTGGGAACATTTTGAGACTTCCATTGTAGTGAGATAGCATTCGTAACACCTATTATTTTGCATCAGCATTTTCCAAATATTTTTGCCTAGCTTGGCCAACTAACTCGATATTTAAAACTTAAAGTAACAAAGAGAACAAAGATACAAGGAAGTATGTTGAAAGAGCTCAATGTTTGATTGTTTACAAATAACCATTGTGCCCCGGCCACTTGTTGCTTATCCACCGAATGAATAGGTGGAAACTATTTACATCAATGGCTTAAATTATACGCCTCTTAAATCTTCCCGAGAAGTCACGAGTGAGACGACTTAAAGTCGTGTCCCTCTTCCTGAGAAGACTTAAAGCCGTGTTCCTCTTTCCGAGAAGTCATGAGACGTATGGCCCACTACTGAGATGACTTAAAGTCGTGTCCCTCTTCCCGAGAAGTCATGAGTGAGACAACTTAAAGTCGTGTCCCTCTTCCTGAGAAGTCATGAGACGTTTGACCCACTACTGAGACGACTTAAAGTCGTGTCCCTCTTCCCGAGAAGTCATGAGATGTCTGGCCCACTACTGAGATGACTTAAAGTCGTGTCCAATGTTTTTAAAACTGGACCGGATATCGAACTGGCCGTCTTACCGGTTCATTGGTCAGACCGGTCGAACCGGTCGGACCGGATTCATGAACCGGATATATATATATATATATATATAGTACAAGTATCTAAAGAAAACCTAAGTTATTTGGTAAACTTTAGAAACCCTTCTTGTGGTTATTATTCAGCCACATCACCCCAACCAAAATTGATTTTATTATTACTATGGGGGTAGTAAAGTAATTTTACCCTCTAATCAATTCAATTTTGTCAGCCACCTTTAAGTACAAAAACTTCCTTTCTCTTCCCCCCATGCTTGCTTTTTCATTTCAACCTAACCACTTCAAATCACCTTCTTCATTTGAACCTAACCACTTCAAATCATCTTCTTCATTTGAAGATATATCCATCGTAAGTTTACTAGCAACCCCTGCATCTGATTATTGTTCCAAAACTCTTAGTCGATTACACTAAATCCCCAATCGGAACCCTAAGACACCCCAACCGTTGCCATCCATCTTCCATCAGTGTTGCTGCTCGCTCATCACCGGAACAGGTTTGGTTATCCAAAGACCATGGCCGGAACAGGTTTGCTGCCCTCCCTCTCTCTCTCTGTGCAACTCGACTCTCTCTCTCTCTCTCGATCTTGACAAGGTGCAATCGGTATTGAAAGGGTGGGTGATGTCGCCGGAGCCCCACCGTGGGTTTAGGAGGACCACCGCCTCCTTTCTCTCTCTAGTTCCTCTCTCTCTCTCTGGTTATTGTTGTATGTGTGATATTTTTTTTGAGAATATAAAAGGGGACAAGTGTCCCATATGTGACTAATCTAATTAGTCATGGTTAGTTCGTTTTCCAGTATCTGCTCGGTTACGCAACTAGCCTTCGTATACAATGTTTATTTTATCTTACCAAAAATAGTTATTCAGTTCTTAAGTTTGGTTTCGCATTAAGTATTCATTACTATCTATGATTTATTTATTCGTTATAATACTTTAAGCGCGAAAATTTTTGGGTCAGAAACCGGGGTGTTACAAAACCCGATACCCGTAGGTAAACCCGATACCCGACGGGTAATTACCCGACAAATACCCGACGGGTTTTGGGTCGGGTATGGAGTGTGTTAGTAAAAATAATATAACATCATAATTCATAAGTTAACATGTGTTATTTGGTTTTTGTTCGAGGGGTGCAAACGGGCCGAGACACTCGCGAGCAATATAGGTTAACATGTGTTATTTGGTACTGCTGTTAATATCTCATCTATTGTTTTGCAGTTGATAACGAAGACCACCACTGGTTAACATATGTTAACAAACGAAGTCGAAGGAAGCCGAGAAAAATATGTAGAAAAACTTTTTAATAATGTTTTCTTTTTTGTACTCAATGTATAGAGTTACTAGATTTATTTTGTTAAAGTGGTTAATAGTTTGTAATGATACTTTGTAATAACGCGTGTTAATAGGTAATGATACTTAGTATGTTAAAAGATGAGTTGGTCACACCGGTTAATATCTCATCTATTGTTTTGCAGTTGATAACGAAGACCACCACTGGTTAACATATGTTAACAAACGAAGTCGAAGGAAGCCGAGAAAAATATGTAGAAAAACTTTTTAATAAGTTTTTCTTTTTTGTACTCAGTGTATTGAGTTACTAGATTCATTTTGTTAAAGTGGTTAATAGTTTATAATGATACTTTGTAATAACATGTGTTAATAGTTTGTGTGCTTTATTTCATCGATAAACTTATGATGTGAAAACTATGACCAACTAACACATGTTACTTTATCAGATTAGATAACACATGTTAGCCCTTTATGACCAACTAACACATGTTACCCTCGTATGCAACATTAACACATTATTTGTACTTGCCCCATTATAATAATATTTTCTTAAATAAAAAGTATGAGAGAGGGTGTGACATGACCCATTATAATAATTTTTTCTTAAACAAAAAGTATGAGAGATGAGAGAGATGGTGTGCCATGACCCATTATAATAATATTTTCTTTATCAGATTAGATAACACATGTTAGCCTTTTATGACCAACTAACACATGTTAACATGGCCAAATTTATGTAGGTGGATAGGAGATGCAATCACTACTTTGAACAAAATGCAAATGGTGGTGAATTCTTTTGATGTAGTGATAGTTTGTAATGATACTTTGTAATAATATTTTCTTAAACAAAAAGTAGGAGAGAGGAGAGAGATGGTGTGACATGACCCATTATAATAATATTTTCTTTATCATATTAGATTAACACATGTTAGCCCTTTATGACCAACTAACACATGTTAACCTTCCATGCAGTTCAATAGTTTGCAATGATACTTTGTAATAACATGTGTTAATAGTTTGTGTGCTTTATTTTCTTAGTAAACTTAAGAAGTGAAAACTATAGGGGTATATGGGGGCAACAGGTTTAACATACGTTACCATACCATACCATACATACTAACAAATGTTAGATCTTCTCATGAGTATATGGGGGCAACAGGTTTAACTTTTATCAGATTAGATTAACACATGTTAGCCATCTCTCTCCTCCCTCCTACTTTTTGTTTAAGAAAATATTATTAAGGTTGTTTCTAGGCGGTTTACTAAGGTTTTGAAAAGGCTGGTAACATATGTTAATTAACACATGTTAACAGGTTTAATATCTCTACTAAGGTTTTTTTTTTTTTTTTTTTTTTTTTTTTTTTTTTTTTTTTACAATAAGGCTGGTAAGATATGTTAACACATGTTAACACTTTTAATATATCAAACTTTGGTGTTTTGTTTTTAGCACAAACTATCTGATGATTTGAGCCACAGTCAACATCATTAGATAACACATGTTAACACTTTTAATATCTCAACTATGATTTCTTGTTTTTTAGCACTAACTATCTGATGATTTCAGTAACAGTCAACACCTTTAGATTTTTTGAATTAACATGCGTTAAAGCAGACAACAGTTGGTCATCTTAGTAACAGTGATAGATTGTTTAGTCAGTAACACATGTTAACAATTTTTTTTTCTGCAGCTGTTAATGAAGACCCTCCCCCGCACTTTGTGTCTGACCATATCCACCAGCTGCAGATTCCCCCTCGGTAATAACAATGGGATCTTCATTCACCTTCCCAACCTTGTTACTGCTATCGTTTATGACTATAATACTAGGGTTTTCAGCCGTAGACCCAACTGTAACACGATCCACTGACCTTTGCGCCTTCCTGTTGCACAACACACAACAGAAAGCATTTAAACTTCACTTCCTAAAACGTTTTTTTTTAACACTTATACGTATGATATTCACGTTCACCCCCAAAACATATAAACAGTATACACAACAATGAAGGGGCCTGTAACCACCCCAAAAACAAATAAATATAACAAAAAAAAAACAATAATTCCAACAACAACAACAATAATAATAATAATAACACAACCCCTCCTTGTAAAAAAACCCTATTAACTACCGGAATAGATAAATGCAACCGATTACCTCTTAAATCGTCGCCGCCGCCGACTACCTGACGTTATCGTCTTGAAGGACAACCGCATGCCTCGTCGTTTTCGAAACCAATACACCAACGAACTGGAACGTTTCGTTATCGTTAAAAATATGGAACCCTAACCGTGGACGTCAGACCCTTGAACAACCGCCGCCTCTCCCTCTCTCACACCTCTCTTTCTTTCTCATCTTCTCGGTCTCTCTCTCTCTCTAGCTCAGATATGTACACGTGATGATGGTGATGTATCATTTAGAGGACAAACGACGGTGACTGGTTTTATTGTTATTGTGATATTGGGTCAAGGTTTGCTCATGGGGAAGATGAAGGGTGGGTTGAATGGAGTTGGAGAAGATAGAGAGGAAAGAGGAGAGAGGGATGATGGTGTTGGGATTATGAATCTGACAAGAAAGGAGGAAAAGAAAGTGTTTTACTTTCCTATTTTACCCTTCCATCTAACTTTAAAGAATATAATACTATTATATCTCATCCAAAGTACACAGCTTTAATCTCAACCATTGATCTAGGGTAATGGATGGTTAGGATTAGGTTTCCAAGGTTTACTATATAACAAAGGGTTTTCACAATATCCCTACCCTATATATATATATATATATATATATATATATATATATATATAGGGGTGGATATTTTGAAAGCCCACTCGAGTTAAGAAAACTCTGAAAACCCGCCAAAAAACCATCTAAAAAAGGTTTTTTTTTTTTGAAAAAAAATACACAAGGTAACATACATGTTTTTAAGCGTTTTGGGCCAAAAAAATAAAAAAAAAAGCGCCGAAGAGATATTTTAAAAAAAATAAATAAAGTTTGCGCTGTTACATATGTAACAGCTCTATTACATACTGTTACATATGTAACAGCTCTGTTACATGTGTAACAACGCAAACTTTTGTTTATTTTTTTAAAAAATATTCGTTCGGCGCTTTTTTTATTTTTTTTGGCCCAAAACGCTAAAAAACATGTATGTTACCTTGTGTATTTTTTTCAAAAAAAAAAACTTTTTTAGATGGTTTTTTGACGGGTTTTCAGAGTTTTCTTAACTCGAGTGGGTTTTCAATTTATACTTTCCCTATATATATATTATAAAATATACCTAATAAAATCCAAACAATTAGAAAATTTCGAAAAAAAAAGTTGATGATAAAAAATGATAGTTTGAAAACATAAACAAACAAAATAATTTAGTAATCAACGAGCTTATAGAAATTATAATATAAAAAACTTAATGTAAATTTAAAAATGGACATAAATTAAACAAAATACATAAAAAGAAAAAAGAAAACATACAACTTGTACTACACTAACTTGTACTACATCTTATTTCTTTTTAACATTTTCTTCTATGGAATATGCATTTCTTTGAAAATCCAAATTCAGGTTTCTGCAAGTTTTAAGTCAAATGAACATATTCCAGTAAGAATGTAGCTCCTGCAACGACGATAAAGAAACAAAAGCCATTCGAGCATTTCCCTTCTTCATCTCGACCCATATTCTCATCTTGTTCGTTAAGCTCCGCTCTTCGCATTCACGTTCTTGAATCTCCGGCAACATCTTTTCCTACCCAAAGAAGACTGGTCCGACCGTATTTGCACCGGTTCTCCGGTTCAACCACCGGCCGCCGGGCTGGCCGGCTGGTTTCTTTACATAACGGTCCACAAGGCCTGACCGGACCGCCGACACCACCGTTCTCCCGAGAAGTCATGAGACGTCTGGACCACTACTGAGACGTCACTTGAAGTCGTGTCACTCTTCTCGAGGCGTCTTGTCACTATAAAGTCGTGTCACTCTTCCGAACCAACATGCAGAAACAAATCTGGACAATTTTCTTGAAAATTTCAATTGGTTGGGTGAGTCAAATCTGAAACCGAGTTATAACCCACAACCAAATTATAACCAGCATCACAACTTTAACCAGCAACCCAATTTTATCCACCAAATGAATCTTGGCAACCAACATAGTCCCAATCTTGCCAACCAACGAATTCCCAATCTTGCCAACGACGTTCCGGTTGACCGTCCTGCTCCAGTTGTAAGTTTTTATTTTTTACATTTTCTTCATTTTTAAAATTTTTATGTTCGGTTGTTCTGTTGATTGATTGTCTGTGTTAAACATTGTCTACTTCATAGGAGGATTGTCAAATTAAGGTCCGAATTGCTTGGACATTTTTAAGACATATGAAGGCTAAAATTACAGAATCCATAGAATCCAAATTTAGGAATACATGTTTTGGCCACTTTCTTGATGTTAAGGCGATTGTATGCGAGAGCAACATCTTATACGGTATTGCTCAACTTCAGATTGATAGAAACAACCCACAAGACGGTGTTTCTTATAGAATAGGGCAACAACAAATATTGTTTACCCCAAAACAGTTCTGTCTGGTTACCGGTCTCCGTTTCGGGGTATCTAATTGGGTACCGAATCACCATCCCCGATCTTTTAGAAGAAGATTTTTTGGAGCTAACGATTTACGTAGAGTGAGTATTCAAGATCTTGATGAGCTTTTTAAATCTGATTGGAGTAACTTTGATGAAGATGATTGTGTTAGAATTTGTATTTTGATAATGATAGAGTTTTGTTTTAAAGGAACACAAAAGACTGGATATGTTGATCAAAAACTCATAGATTTAGTTGATGATTTTGAAGCTTGTAACAACTATCCATGGGGGAGTTATTTTTGGAATGAGTTGTGGCCAAATTTGTACGATATGCACCGCCGAAAGAAGAAATATGCAAAGGGTTTCGGCTTAGGCGGATTTGTTTGGGCATTCAAGGTATTGGTTTAGAATAATTATTTCGTTTATTCAAATTCGATTGTTTGTCTTACATGTGTTGTTTTTGCAGATTTGGATCTTTGAAATTTTTCCTGAATTTAAAACCCGAAATAATTATTTTATTAAAGAAGAAATTCCTAGATTTCTCAGCTGGGGGCCATGTAAAAGATTTACTAAGGCAACTGTTGAGAAAATTCTCTCGGATGCAGCTAAGGTAAGTTTCGATGCTCACGGTTTTACAAAATTTATTTGTGGTACCGGAATATTAATGGCAAAATTATCACTCAACATGTTGATTTTAAACCTCTCGAATTTTTGTTGCCGACCGAGTCAGAGATGCTTTGCGATTGGTACATTTCAAGTTCTGATTTCTTAGATGCCCAAAGGGCACCAAGTCTAGCTGCGGATGCAATGCGAAATCAACCACTGGCATTTAATGATGTTACACAGAATTACCAGTGCAATCCTGCAGGTGATATGCATCCAGTTAATGATGGGCATTATGGTTTTGACCAGTCGAGTTATCGTATGGACGTTAAAGGATGCTACACGAAGAATCATAAGTCGGCCGAGGCCGGGCCTTCAAGGACGTCGATTGTGAATGAAGATGATGATTCACATAGTGGTTTAAAATCAATTATTAAAGAGTTGTTGGAAGAACAAACCAAGAAGTTGTGTCACATGTTTATCGAGGTGATATCATCTTATTTCATATACCTTAGTGAACCATTTTAAATAATTTTACTATCTTTGTTCTTAGGCCCAAAAGTCAATGTCTTCGAAGTCGTCCAAACGAAAACAAGAAGAGGATGAGAAACAACAGCCCGATGACGAACATATGGTAAAATTTTATCTTACATTGCTGAACAAAAGTAAATATAAATAAATAAAGCTGGTTCATTTTAACTGATTATTTGTTCTGTAGGATGATCAGTTTTTTAATGTGGATAGTTACAAACCCGAGACCACCCATTTGGAACAACAACACTTTGAAGCCAGTGATGTAAGTTAAAGCTACATTATAGTTTGTCTTTACGTTATTTTTTTATTGTTTAAACGTGAAAATTTATATATTAATTAAATGTTTTTTACTTATAGAGTCATAAGCCCCAAGTTGTCGAGTTGAGACGGTCAGAACGGTTAACAAAGCCAGGACCTTCTATGGTTTCCCCGTTTACCGTCCTGAAAAACAAACAAAAAAAAGGTTGATTTCGAAAGAGGAAGATGATAAAATAGAAGTAATCAGAGCCTGGTATCCAGAAAATGAAGAAAGAAAATCTGTCTTGAATGGGGGAAATATACTACCCCGAGATTTTTGGAGTACTTTGCTTGCTGATGATGGTCAGGGTTGGCTTTCCAGTAAGGTAACGAATAATAGTTATAAAAATATTTTTAGATATTTTTATTGTTTGTAATTTTATAAATACAACATATTAACTTAAATTGGCATTGTTTAACAACATATTTTCGGGTGGGCAACTCACCTGTATAAGTCTAGGCTACCAACCGATCGCTGGAGCATTCTTTCTCCATTTTTTCAGCTTGGTTTGATTAACCCGTTTTCAACGATGACCTTTGGGGATATGTTTGACGGTTCTTCTGAACCGTTTCCATCTATCCGAGATGTTGACGAGGTATTCTAAATAATTATTAATTTTTTTAAATTTAATTTTATATTTTTTTATTTTTTATTTTTTTTGCAGGTCTACGTTCCTTTAAACGTCAAAAGTATGCATTGGTTACTTGGAGTTTTCAACCTACCAGAGAAAACTCTAACCGTATACGACAGGTATGTTCGTTTCTAATTTGGTATTGTTGATGTTATATACGTCCATTTTGTAGTTGTGTATTATATTTTGGGAATTTCAGTTTATCGAGTTCACCTCTAATGGCAGTGGAATCAAGAGAGGTTATCTGTCATATAAATTTTGCATTTGACAGATGGTTACGGGTGCACAATTAATACGAAGATGAGCAGCATCCGAATAACTTCTGGTTCCCGTTCAAAACTGTTTATCCGCTGATGTGCTAAAAGCAGTTTAATAAAAATAACTAAATTAAACCTAAAACTAGACACCTAGTAATACTCTAGACTCTCTAAAACTAAACTACTGACAGGCAAGTGAACCTATCGACTCTAGTAAAGCTAAAGTAAGTCCGGATATCGAATGTAATATTCGAAAGTTTTGTAGTAACATATTTTAGGAATACAAAATAAATTTATTTGTTTTTGAAATTGATAATCTAATAAATTATATTATCTAAATTATGTATTGTAAACTAAGATGGATGTTTTTTTTTAAAAAAAAAAAACACATATCGTAAACATATATATATATATAAACAAAATGCATTAGTTATCATCTTACTTATATTGATCACATGTTTCAAAACAAAAGTTCCGTTTCTACTTGATCCCTTCGAAGCTTTAGCAACACTCAGTCCAATCTCTTCAAACGAATTCCCGAATATTTTGGTTACGGTTGTTGCTATCGCCCCACGTTAGTTCTTTTAAATATTTGATATCGCTTTGCATTCGGTTCTACAACACACCACCACCATTAAATTACCAATCACCTGCCTTAGTCCGCCGCTGCGCCATCTTCGGGGTATCAACAACACGTTTGAAGCTTTCGATTTGGTTCCGATCCACATTTCATCCACCGCTCTCTCTCCCTGACTCGTTCGGTTTTGTTCGATTTTGAGGTGATAATCTTGCTCCATTTTTGAATATATATATATATTATATATATATATATATATATCTATGTGTGTGTTTGTGTGCTCGATTGTAACTCTTAAATTCTGGTTTGTTCCGGCGACTACCAACCTGTTATGTATGGTAATTGTTTGTTAGTTATTTCTAGTCTAGTATATTGGTTCTTGACTACATTGGTTAAAAGAATAGGGTCAAAACCCACTTTCGTTTATCACAGTGAGTTTTAGTTGGAGAAGATGAGCCATGGGTTGGCTCATGTACTTTATTTAATTATCTCTAAATGGATTATGTTAAACAGCACTATGAGTTTAATACAATTTTGAGGCACATATAAATGCCATGTGATTTGGCTTTAAAATAATATTCATGTAGTTAAATAACAATTGGGTTGGATTGGTAAATAACCATATTTTAGCCGAAGCTTATTTTGAAACATATACATTGTTTTTTTTTTCAAACTATTTTTGGCAAATTAAAGGTTAATTCTTGTTTATATAACTATTGGTATTTTGGTGTCAACTTAATTAAATCCCTACTCTGGTACCCATTTTAGAAAGAATATGTAATTTATACAACTATAAATTTGTCTAACACATTGACCTAATTAGTCAAGACTCATAAACGTTTTTGTCGCCGGACAATCAACCAGTCATCGAATCATAGAGTGGAATTAATGTAAATAAATTTAATAACGAAATATAGGTTCGCATACTCGTTGAAGACGGTTTATTTTTTTTGCTTTTGCTGTGCTCAACTAAGGTACGGATTCTCGATCTTGACATCATAGTATTTCTTTCATCATGTCCGTCACTTTGTAGTGCGGATTTTGTCCTTTTCGTTAGTTATTTAGATTCATATTATAAGTTTGTCAAATTCGTTGTAGCATGCAATATACCTTAGAAATTGTAATCATTGTTGTATGTTCCCGTTAGTATTATATTTGTTGTTTGTGAGTTCTTTGCCTGACCTTAGCCTTTGTACTCTATCACCCGAGCAGTTTGTGTTTGACTTGTCGTTTAGGCGTCAACGGCATGGCACTGTTCGTGACAGCGCAATATAAATATTCACGGCGTTTCTAGATTGTGTTAATGTAACACTTGGCCACTAGAGGCGTATAGATCGATCTTAGGTTTGAGTTTGAGTTTGAGTTTGTTTTGTGGAGATTGGAATAATGGGTGTACGCCACACTCACCATCTCATAGGTGCATAGACTAGCTATCTGTGTACTAGTTTGTCAGTTTGTTTTGGCTCATGGGTGGTTTCCATTTGACGTGACTTAATTTATTGTTATGCATAGTCACGAAGTTTGATATTCGTATATGTTTTGGATTGTGTTTCGGTATGCTCCGTTACGTTTGAAATTCTCCCGAATGGGTGTCGGCTTACTTCATAGATTATGATCAACATTTCTTTCGGTATGGGTTTGGGTTCGAGTTTAAAATATAGTTGTTGGGATTTTGTATTTCTTTCCTCTCCTTTCGTCCGTTCTTTACATGAACTATTGATTTCTCCGTTACTGGGCAATTTTTTGGCTCAGCCGTATTTTTCTTTGTTGTGTTGTCTTATGTGTTCGCAGGTAATCTGGGGAATCAGGGATGAGTGAGAGATAAATGAAGTTCAAGACTTTTCATTTCGTTTAAATTCAGTAATAAATAAATTGAGACTTAGGATTTTGTTCGGATTGTTTTGAGACTCCCGTTTGTCTTTTCGACTCTATTTTTCTTTTTAAAAGGATTGTGTTTGGTTTTGATATTCGTAATAGTGACATTTCAACCAGTCCGGGTTGGGGTGTGACATCGAACCCACGAGACTCTAATGGAAGACGGTAACTAGACTCGAAAACTTATCTAAAACTGAAATAAAACTATTTATTATTTTAGAGGGGGGTTTTACTAAAAACTAAATTCAAGAAAAATAAAGATTAACTAAATAAACTAAACTGAACTTAAGACGTGAACCGAGCTGAACCGAATTCAAATGATGGTGAGAATACTACCTAGGTTAGAATCCTACTCATAACTGACGAACTTTTATGGTTATGGAACTAGCTATGGAACCGGGATCTTTAGATACTAAACTTACAGGATAAACTAGAGGACCCTCGACCCTTCTCAAGGAGAAACCTAAGGTTACCTATAAGCCGTTAAACTACCGATTGAGAGGTTACCCTTACAGGCTTACCTACTCTGATGATAAAGTACCCGCTAGACAGTCTACCTTACAGCGCGAAAGCCTCACTACACTAAAAGTGCAAGGGGTAACTATAGAAAACCTGACCTGACTCGATACGCAAGTAGTGGTAAGGAAACTAGGAAGATCTTCTTACAAAGCATCTAAATCTAGCAATTTAACACCCTAGACATATCGACAATCCCGCACCTTACAGCTATTGGAATTGGAAGTATACTTAGAACTACTCAATCAACAAAAATCACTCCTATGGAAAACACTAGCAATTTACCATAAACTAGTTGCTAACACAAAGTCCACAACCTAACACGCATTCATACATGAAAGACATTCACAAAAACGCATGTGGAGTAAATAATTATCAATTGAACAAAACTAAGTACGCATCTACACCAGATCAAAAATAATCAAAGTCTTTACTAAATCATCAACCCATAGTCAAAGTTCCAAAAAAAACCATAAAAAACGTTCATTCAATCATGAGTATTCATCATAACCTAAGTAGTAATGAAAGTCTAGCCAATAAACATGTTCAAAATAAGAATAAAATCAATTCTAAGATCATGAAACATAGTTTGCAATTCAAAAGAACAAAGGAATGAAGAAACCGAATGATTAAAACCCGAATCTCTCAATCCCAATGCTCAAAATCTTGACCCTTCGCCTTTCTCTCACCTCCAAGTGCTCCCAAGCAGCTCTTTTTCGTCCAAAAGTGTAGAATGAAGCTTAAAATTTCGTTCTAGGGTTTTAAAATCCGATTTGGGCTTGAAAAACACAATTTTGGGCTTCCTGGTGGCCATCGCGTAGCACGACGGGGTCCTGGGTAAATGGTCGCGTCACGCGACGCCCTCAAAGTGAATCTGCATAGCGCCGCGTGACACGACGGGGTGCTGGGGAGTCTGTCGCGTGACACGACGGGCTAATTTTTCCAATTTTTTTTTATTTTTATCTTCTCTTTCCATTTGTGACTCATCCGGGACCTCGTAAAGCACCGTTTATGCATAAATTTGCCTCTTTTGCCATCCGGATTCCTGTGACACATAAAATACTAAATAGAAACTGAAAAATATATATAAACGACACACACTGACTCGATAACGACTCAAAATATGTACAAATAACCGATGTATTTTGCAACACATCAAACATCCCCACACTTATGTTTTTTCGTCCCTGAAAAAGAATTATGCTATGGAATCACAGTTAGGTTTACATCCAGTTTCAAAACATAGGTTACTTAATTAATAATCTACTAACATGTTGATTGCAATTGCAGGTATACTGATCCTCTTAAACCCAAACCGGTTTCCAAGCCCCTTTTTATTTATGTTAAGTTCATGTTGATTAGTCTATCTAGGGTCTCACTCAAAGGAAGCCACAGTTCCTCCTAATTCCGCCTCAAACTTATGAAGCTAAAGGAACGACCAATTGACCATTTCCCAACCGTCTTATGTAGAAAACCAAGAGAATTTAAAATCACTTTTTTTTTTCATCATACTTAACTCAGAGGGTGTGACCAATCCAAGTCGCTATCCCAGTGGCCAGGCACCTTAAGCTTCAGCATTTTTTTTTTCAATCTCAGCATACTTAACTCAGAGGGTGTGGCCAATCCAAGTCGCTATCCCAGTGACCAGACACCTTAAGCTTCAGTATTTTTGCTTTGATTTCTATTATATATTTTTTTCTTTTTTTCAAAGTGATTAGAAATTCTAACGGTTTTAAACTTATAACGGTGCTTCTTATACTATTTTTGGCGGTTTCGGTCTCCCCGTTTCTCCTAGATGAGAACCACAAGATAGCCTAACATAATTAATTTATTACTTTTTAAAGGAAACCTTTCTACCGGTTGAGCCTACCCACATATCCCAAATCAGACACGTTTTCAATCAATTTTAATCTCTTATTATACATACTATTTGAAAACCGGACACCTAACTTTACCTATCATCTTCCATATTTTATATAATGCAAACTTCAAAATCAGAGACTTTTTTTTTTAATTTTTAAATTTTTTTTTTTTTTTTGGATTTTAATTTTTTTTTTTTTTTTTGAACTCAAAACGACTCTATATACAGACTACACGACAATTTCCATCCCCACACTTAAACTCTACATTGCCCTCAATGTAGGAATCGAAAACGACTCAAAACAAAAAACTAAATTCCGAATACAAAAATAAAAAGAAAAGGGCAAATTGGAAAGGACTTAGCTGGTTAATTTTTCTTCGTAAACTCTAGTCCTATCCAGCTCGATCGTATAGCATTTCATTCGCGATCGGCTCTGACACACTGGTAAACTCTGGGCTTGCCTTGACAGGTGTTAAACAGCTCTGGAATCACCCGAATGGAAATTGAGTACGGGCGGTGCAATCCAAACCTGCACAAAATGAAACAAACAAACCCGAGCATAATACCGAACCATACAAAAATAAAAAGACACAAACTACTAACTTAGACTCATAATATAACAAGAAACAAGAAGACGTACCTGCTTGGCAAAATGGCGGTGAATGGTGGTAGAACCAAATGGGTATAAGAAAAAAAAAATCTGGTTCTCGCTCAACGTGAAGGACACTGGTGATCACAACACGCGTTGCAAGCAGAAAAAAAAAATATATAACTTTCCGGGGTAATAGCTGGTCGCATGAGGCGAACAGGTCAGCCCAGACTCCTCACATTACGTGAAAAGCCTTTTTTTCACAGAAAGTTAATTTATTTATTTATTTATTTATTTTTTAAGAAAAATTCTCTTTTATTACCCAAACCTTTACCAAAACTCCCACTTATAAAATATATATAAAGATGATACATGGGATCCGCTCATAGTGAAATTTCCTCTACCTAAGCAAACACGCAAACCTGCGAACATACTCAAAGACGCAAAGATAAAATAAAATAGAAAGATAAAAACCTATGAACAACTATCGAAAGACGGACCACAAATAAAAAAAATGAACAGCTAGAAAAAAAATATAAAAATAAGTTTACAAACTCTACAGAGCCTCCCCACACTTAAACTTAATCAGGGGGCTTCTCTTTTATCTGGACCCGATCTAACCCGTTTAATTCCACCCGGTTCTTATTAAAAATTGAAGATTTATTGGTGGGAGTGAAAAATAATTTAAGCATTTTTAATGGGTCAAACCACCAGAATTTAAACTTACCTGGAATGAGCCGGATACGTGGCATATAGCAAGAAGACTGATCGTGTTTGACTTTCACTGGCTTCTTCTTCTCCAAATCGTGCCATCCTTTGATCTTCTTTCGGTTCCGGTCCTTTCTTTTTCTCTTCCTTGCCCTCTCCGTGGTGTTGTTGATTTTGAAGTTCCTTCTATTACCACGGGCCAGCTATGGTGCGCTTCTTCTACCACCATTTCCATAGGATGATCCCCACACTTATTTCTTTCATCTGGTGCAGGTTCAGTCATGTCTGTCGGTTCACCTTCAAGTAGGGCATCCAGGTATGCCATATCCCCTTCGGGGTCAGACTCCCCTACTTCCTCATAAATAGGCAAACCCTCTAACTCTAGATCTAAAAACTCATCCTCTTCAGACAACGACTTCTCACTCACCTCGTTGTCTTCCTCTGCACCAAACATCAGATCAATGGAATCTCCCAATTCCACTTCTTCTTCAATCCCTTCTTTCTTCACTAACGACCTCTGATACGCCGCCCATTCTTCTTCGTCATCCTCTTCATCAGAGTCACTCCCAAAATCATATATAGTAACCTATGGTATCGGAGGTGGGACTTCAACTTCCATTTTCGTCTCTGTGATTGGGATGATCTCTTCATCTGACTCATCAGCGTATTCCATGATCGGCTCTTTCCCTTCTTCTGGAAACGTTGGGAACAACTCCCCTCGAGCGTTCATGTACCCGAGGTAGTTGCCCTCCTCATCATATGAATAACCAACTTTCGGCGACTGCTCTTGCTGAACCTTTTCTTTCTCTTCTTCTTCATCTAATCTCCTAGCTATGTCTTCTAGTGTTCGTTGAAGATCTAAAATAGCAGTCTGTCGGTTTTTAAGGATGGTATCGTGCTCTGCTAACATTTTCTGGGTATTGGCATCTTTCTCAACTAATAATGTCAACAGTCTCTTTATTTTACTCCAATCATTACCACTATCCTCACAATAATTGCTTCCAGAAAATTGATCAGGATACTGATTAGAATGTGGTTGCTGATACGAGTCATCATAATAATATGTAGGACACCCCTGTGAATAATATGGCTGCGGCTGCACACAGGAATTAGCACAATAATGTGCAGAGGACCCCTCATATTGTGGACATAAAATAGTAAAATTGGGTCCTCCACAAATCTCACACATATTTACAGACTCAAAAGAAACAAAAGACACATAAAATTAGACTCCTACGACTCATTTTACAAAAAGATAGACTCAAAACAAAACACAAGTAGCACAGATATGGCAGATAAGTGTAATCAAATCTAGTAAACGCAATCGCCAAGAGTTCCCCGGCAACGGCGCCAAAAACTTGATGTGCTAAAAGCAGTTTAATAAAAATAACTAAATTAAACCTAAAACTAGACACCTAGTAATACTCTAGACTCTCTAAAATTAAACTACTGACAGGCAAGTGAACCTATCGACTCTAGTAAAGCTAAAGTAAGTCCGGATATCGAACCCACGAGACTCTAATGGAAGACGGTAACTAGACTCGAAAACTTATCTAAAACTGAAATAAAACTATTTATTATTTTAGAGGGGGGTTTTACTAAAAACTAAATTCAAGAAAAATAAAGATTAACTAAATAAACTAAACTGAACTTAAGACGTGAACCGAGCTGAACCGAATTCAAATGATGGTGAGAATACTACCTAGGTTAGAATCCTACTCATGACTGACGAACTTTTATGGTTATGGAACTAGCTATGGAACCGGGATCTTTAGATACTAAACTTACAGGATAAACTAGAGGACCCTCGACCCTTCTCAAGGAGAAACCTAAGGTTACCTATAAGCCGTTAAACTACCGATTGAGAGGTTACCCTTACAGGCTTACCTACTCTGATGATAAAGTACCCGCTAGACAGTCTACCTTACAGCGCGAAAGCCTCACTACACTAAAAGTGCAAGGGGTAACTATAGAAAACCTGACCTGACTCGATACGCAAGTAGTGGTAAGGAAACTAGGAAGATCTTCTTACAAAGCATCTAAATCTAGCAATTTAACACCCTAGACATATCGACAATCCCGCACCTTACAGCTATTGGAATTGGAAGTATACTTAGAACTACTCAATCAACAAAAATCACTCCTATGGAAAACACTAGCAATTTACCATAAACTAGTTGCTAACACAAAGTCCACAACCTAACACGCATTCATACATGAAAGACATTCACAAAAACGCATGTGGAGTAAATAATTATCAATTGAACAAAACTAAGTACGCATCTACACCAGATCAAAAATAATCAAAGTCTTTACTAAATCATCAACCCATAGTCAAAGTTCCAAAAAAAACCATAAAAAACGTTCATTCAATCATGAGTATTCATCATAACCTAAGTAGTAATGAAAGTCTAGCCAATAAACATGTTCAAAATAAGAATAAAATCAATTCTAAGATCATGAAACATAGTTTGCAATTCAAAAGAACAAAGGAATGAAGAAACCGAATGATTAAAACCCGAATCTCTCAATCCCAATGCTCAAAATCTTGACCCTTCGCCTTTCTCTCACCTCCAAGTGCTCCCAAGCAGCTCTTTTTCGTCCAAAAGTGTAGAATGAAGCTTAAAATTTCGTTCTAGGGTTTTAAAATCCGATTTGGGCTTGAAAAACACAATTTTGGGCTTCCTGGTGGCCATCGCGTAGCACGACGGGGTCCTGGGTAAATGGTCGCGTCACGCGACGCCCTCAAAGTGAATCTGCATAGCGCCGCGTGACACGACGGGGTGCTGGGGAGTCTGTCGCGTGACACGACGGGCTAATTTTTCCAATTTTTTTTATTTTTATCTTCTCTTTCCATTTGTGACTCATCCGGGACCTCGTAAAGCACCGTTTATGCATAAATTTGCCTCTTTTGCCATCCGGATTCCTGTGACACATAAAATACTAAATAGAAACTGAAAAATATATATAAACGACACACACTGACTCGATAACGACTCAAAATATGTACAAATAACCGATGTATTTTGCAACACATCATCCGCCTAATGTACCTCAACAGGAAGGAGTATACAGTGATTGTGGGGTTTGGGTCTGTATCTTTCTTGATAGGTTGATTAATAAACAACCTATTAATCAAGATGAAGACCGCTTTCAAACTGCATAACAAATGAGACGTAGGCTTGCACTGTTGTTTCGTGATAACATTTTGGATGAAGATGTTCCGGTGGGATCTTTTGTGAAAGAGTCAAAAGATGGTGATGTTGAAATGTTGTGAACATTTATTTAAATTTAAACATCTATTTTTTTTATTTTTAATATCCCTCTTCGGTTCCAAACACAAGTACACATACTATAATATACTTAAAAAGATAAACCAACTGAATAGTAAAAGCAACTTCAATCGTCTCACTTCCAAACTTTTAGCTTTAGTTAATTCCTTTTGGTCGTTAAACGATCGCAACAAACCAGGAACGAAACTTTCACAGTAGTAACAACTTGAAGTTTCTACCCACTTGAGAAACCCACAACCCGCCGTCTATGAAAAAAAAAATCATTACATGATTTAATAATTAAGATTGTATAAAAACAAAGGGAAACAAATTCTTTTAACTTACACAGCACACAAACTGTCTCCCGGGTTTGCATCAGTTCGGGAGATCCGAATACGCGTATCAACACCGCAGGATGAACATATTTCTCTAGTTTTGCTAAAGTTGTTAGGTGATCTCGACGATGAAGATGATGCTCGGGACATCTTACAGGGCGTAAAAATGAAGAGACCGAAAGGATATAAATAACCAAAAAATTTACAAATTCAGCCCCTAACGTATATAAAAATAACAAAAACCGCACCACTTTTGGGAGCACCTAACACTATACATCTTTAAATACCCACAATGTTGCCATTACTTGAACCACCACCACCATAATGACCAACATTCCGAATCCGGTAGAAAACACAAATTGGTTACATCGAACAGACCAATCAAGTTTTTGGTCGACAAATGTTCTGGAAATTTACTACGACGGTGATAGCGCGGTTGTGTGAGACACATGGACCGGATGTAGAACCTTCACAATTCAAATTGCTAGTGTGAGCCAAAATGATGACTGCATCAAAAATATAAGCACCATTATAACTAAATGATTAGAGAGAATAATATCACAATCCAAAAACTAGACCATTTGTAGAAACTATATAATCTTTTTTTTTTTTTGAAAGACCAACAAAATTATCATTTCACCAAAAGTTCAGCTGTCTAACCAAAAGTTAGCCAAACCACCAAAACATCCACCAAAAAACTAAAACTATACAAACCTACTCAAATCAAAACTAGACCAAACCTCCCACGACATATCCCCAACATTCATTCTATTTTTACACCAAACAAAACTATAATCTTTAATTTCTTCCTATATAATCTTATCAATTACAGCACCAGCTACCGCTTTTGAATTCTCTATTAATGCTTCTCCATCAGCGACGTTTCAATTTCAGATAGAGGTGCTGCAAATAAAAAATAGTAGAAACTTTTCAAACAAGTATAGTATTTATTTATCCATCCATAGTGGTGGAGTGGTGGAGAGGCCTTATGTTCACTTAGGTGATCATGGGTTCAATTCCCACTTCCAACATTTATGGTTTGGTATCCGGGTGAAGATCGAATACGGGTGGCGCCGGTTCGAATCTGACGGGCGGCGAGGTTTTACCGAGTTCTATAACACTGTCGTGCCTTCGGGCGGGTGGGGCTCGGGTTTCCGCGCATCGGGAGAAGGCGAGGGCTGCTGGAGGTCCAGTAGTCGATTCTTGGGCACGGCGCCCCGCAAGGGTGGTTGCCACACAGTCGTTCGCCGATCAAAAAAAAAAGTATAGTATTTATTTCTTAATTATTTAGGAACGGGAGAAACGCTATGTATTGTGAGAACACACAGAACAGAATGAACCATTCAATTTTTCCAATAAACAATTCAATAATGAAAGAATCTGGTGATGTTTATTGTCTCTCACTCATCCCTCAATAATGAAAGAATAGCACCAGAAGCTATTCGTTTCTTGACTAGGGTCCAACGGGTCGTCCACAACAACAGTTCATCTCCAGGGGGGCAAGGATTTGTCTTTGGTAGACTAGGTTTCGCTATCCAAAAAGGGGTGGCGGCGCAACTTGTTGCCCGTCTACCTTATATTGTAATGTAACTTTCGTATTTTGTTTTAATGAAAAATTAATGGGGTATATTAAAATATATGAAAAACTACTTTGATTGTCTGTCGATGCAAATAAAAAAACATATGGACAATTAGTTTCAAGCGTTTTTATGCACATAATTTACACATGTAAATATAAGAAGTACGAGATTTGCTCTTTTGTTCTCTCAATAATTTAGTGTTCTATAATGGACTAATGAGCGTCACCCTATATGTATGTGTAAACATTTTCCAGAAAACATACCAAGTAAATCCTCAAATGACTCGGCATACAGAGATGCATCCATAGAAAAGGAGGTGAAAAGACTTGATCATGAGTTTCCACTGTATCAAAAAATGACAATTGCCCTTCAGAGTCTTCATAATTTGAAGCAGCAGCAAGTATATAACCATTTACCCCGTCATACTCGTTCACCATTTCCACTGGAACACGATTCTCAACCCAAAAATCATTTAATTCAGATGCAAACAACTGGTTACTTCTCAATGAAGTGGGTTTCTTTCTGGGCCCACACGTGAAAACCCGGTTCCTGAAAGGGAAACAAAGAAATGTTCAGATCCATCATCAGATTGATTATCTTGTAATTGGGCTGTACTGCTTGCTCGTGTTGTCAAAGCTGCGTCTCTTACAGATTTCTTCAAGTTGTGAATAAGATTATTCGCATTGTCTGCAAAAGACGAGAACATCAATTACAAACTAAAGCTTCAAAATAAACAAGTATACAAGAGGGAGAGAGTTAGAGAACCATATATAACCTGTCTCTGGTGTATTTACTTGGTTACTTATTACATTTTGTTCGTGAGGTAACCTTTCATATACATTTTCTACGTCGTTGGTATAAACTTGAACGGATGATAGTGAAGTAACATCTGTGACCTCACCACTGCTACTTTCCTGGACATTAAATGGGCATTTTAGTACTTGAAAGAGCATTTTGAATGTTTGGTAATCACAAAAGAAGATAATGGCAATAATAATGAACAAGATAACTACCATTGTCCTTCCGGTACTTTGTGCTTGAATAGGCGATGAGGATCGACCGTGATGATTTGTCACTTGAGGAAGATTTGTGGAGAGAGTGTTCACTTCTTCGGTCAGCTCTGATATTGAATTTTGTACTACTGGTGCAACACCTTTTAATCGATTAACTAGCACCTGTCCAAGAGAAAGCGTGAATACAAATTCTTTTCTCCATAATTCAACAAAAAAAAAGTACAGTTAGGTCTCACATAAGACATGACAGATGTATAATTTTACTAGGAGCTGCTAGATCAGCTGAAATAGATTTGCTGTTAAAATAGATAAGCAGAACAAAAACAGGAATAAATAATACTGGGTGAAACAGCAAGATGGTAAAGGGTAAAATCGTGAAACGGATCTTAATTTTATTTTAAAATTGGTAATCAGAGTATGGATTAAAAAAAATGTGTTCCTAAATTATTAAGTTTTCTTTGGAATTAAATATAGTAAAAAGGTAATGTAAGAGTGTAACCATTGTGATTTCATTTGCAAATCTACTCATATGATCCATAACATATGTCCTAATGTAAAGACAACTCATAAATTTCAGTTTAGAGTAGTACAAGGATAACATGCCTGTATACTAGTTAAAATGTTGTCGATGTTCAGCAAGTGTTGCGGCTAATGATTCAGCATGGCCACTTGTACCACCATCATTTGCACTTCTAAGAAGATCTGGACCGTCACCATCATTTGCATTTGCCTATAAGGCTATGGGGTGTGGTCACCCTTCCCCCTTCCTTCCCCTTGTCCACGTCAGCGCCATGTCATTTCCCCCTTCCCCTCCCCCTTCTAGGGGAAATGGTTCCCCCTTCCCCCTTCCCTTTTTGTAACGGTACAAAATGCCCAACGGTCAAATCCAACGTTCATATTTTATTGAAAAACGCGTCGGGGAGCTCGGGGGAATATCACCGCTTGTGCCGTCGGGGGATCGGGGGGGGCGGTGTTCCCCTTCGGCAAAACCCTCCAGCTCAGATGCCGAGCACCTATGCCGAGCCCATACCCCATAGCCTAATAAAATCAAACGTTACAGCATCTGATGCATTATTGTGTTTTTTTTATGAAATAGAAACAAAGGTCCATAAAATATAAATACCAGATGAAGCAACTGTTCATGTATACGCTGTAGTGCATGTGTCCATCGCCTTAAAACTTCTGCTAGACCAACTGTGGGCTGACCTCTTCCGCTTCTATCAGTTTTTTCATCTGAAGAATTTACAACTTCATTCACATTTTCTCTATTTAATTTCATTTGTGATCTTTCAGTTTGTTCTTTATCTGGATCACTAGATGAGATTTGAGTACTACTTTCATCCATAGCTGCAAGAAGAGATGAACCCGAAATACGGTATCTGACAAACATACTAAATATTTAAATACATATATACAAATACCACTAACAAAAGCCAAAATGAGTAACGTAAAAGAAGTAAATAACTGAATTTAGGGGATAACTACCGATGCTCCCGATGTGCTATCAGGTCCTCAATGGGCCCTGAGGCAAGAACTTCATGTTGACCTGCATAACATAAATTAAATAAGAAGAAGCAGATTAACAGATTTCATAAGCATTAAGCAATCCATAACACCCCAAAATAGCTATAGGGTTACATAGCTATATATAGCAATTTAATTATTTTATCATAGTGCCATTATCTCATCATGCAATAAATGTAGTGAATAAGCCTTAATTAAAACGTTTCACATGGATACATGGGCTAAAGCCGCACTAGATTAGTTTATCGTTTATAAATTAAATAACACTGCTTACTTTTACGGGATAATAAAGAATCCCACAAACGAGTAGCCCCCTGAACCAGATGTAAATTTTGACTTGAGCTAGATACAAGTTAATCCCACGGTTCACCTTCCATCTTTACGTAAACTGTAATTATTTGGCACTCAAGGTGAAATATAAAAACTGTTAACTGTCACGTTTACCTCTTCAGCACAAAGAGCACGATACTCTGCTGTCATTTCATGAGCCAAATTTGAACACATAGCCTGCCTCTGCACTGCTATCTCGGCATTTTTTAAGAACTTTCTTCTCTCTAGAGCTATTCTAGCCTTTTTCACAAGAAAACAAATTTAAGTTTTTTCAGTTAAATTTGATCAAAAACGCACGCTGGTTCTCTTATCAATGGTACAACCAGTACAATTGAAATTCAGAAAATTAGAAGCATGCTTTAAAATTAATAATGTAAGTTTAGTTTTGTATTATAAGAAGCAAAATGTAAGCATCACGTACCTTTGTTACAGGAAGAAGCGTAAAAGTGTGTGAGAAAGCTACATCGGTCAGTGAAGCAGGAAGTGGATTTGAGGCCACATCGGTGGATATGTTCGTCTAAGAACTTCTCTTAAAGCATGCAAAGAAAGTTGCCACAATAGTTCCACAAATCTGTAGTTACCATTTATCATATCAAATTATTATTGACTTCAATCTACCTAGGAATCCAGGATACACAGTTAATAATTAGGATAACCACATTTTCATTCATACAAAAAAATAAAGATAAAAAAAAAAAAAGACCCGTGACAATATGCAGGTGGGATGCTTAAGAAAAAAACTATGTGTAACTTAACTTAGCAAAATTATGCATGAACTCAGAAGTCAGAACACATAAACTTCCAAAGACACTTTGCATCCGCTTTCTTACATGGAATTTAACTTCACAGGAAATGATTTTAACAACCTAATATTCAGTATTTCAGACCCTGTTGGGATTAATGTGAAGACTTTTGGGCTCGTGTTGGACTCAATGGAGGTCTTCCGTCTTCTACTTAGAAGCATATGGGGCCAGCTTTGTTTATGTGGTTAAAGCCCATATTTATGTTTCTTGACGTTTAGCAAGTTAACCTGATACGGTTCCACTTCAATTAATAGTATAAATAGTAATATGTTAATTCTTTAGAGGGCAAAAGGAAAAGTTCTTAAAAGTGGTTAGGAGTTTGTTGGATGGGTATTAGTATAAATAGCAATGAATAAAGTAAGAGAGATCAAGATTGAGTTTGTCTAGTTGGTTAGGCTCCTGCATATGCAGTGAGAGAGGGCATAGCCCTGGAACTATCTTCTAGTTTTCCCTTCTGAATTTTCCCTGAATATAATTTTCCCGCCATTTTATTATTTCCCCTGTTCTCTACTGGTCCATTAAATTGCTTCTCATACACACACAAGTTCACAATCCCTATCAGCTATCATAACCCTAGTCAAAATTTTATAAATACCCTATGAGCCTATGATGTAACTGTAATCCTCTTGAACTGAGCGTAAAAAAAATAAAAAAATAAAAGTATTGCAGCCAGTGGATGTAGGATCACATCGAATCTGAACCACGTAAAATTGCCGTGTTCGCTTGTATTTATTTTCTGTTCTGCGTTAATAATCTTCTGTGCATCGTGTGTGTTGGTTCCACTGCGCCACTTGATTCCTAACATGCCCAACAAAATATGATCACTTAAGGTGTAAATGACATTAACAACTAAATATGATCGTTTAAGGTGTGCATAACGACAGATTCGGGTGTTCACGCAACTACTATTAAAGAAACTGAAAAATCAAATACACTAAACCTTATAAATAGAGAGTGACTGCTTACACATCAATTAGCTAAAAGTTCCTTTTAAATGTACTTCCCCAATACAACATACAGTTAATATCTATCCAACATTACAGATAAATAAAACTTGCTTCTTCCCCTATACTACAAGTTGTGTCTTTTATTTTGTGCATTATATCTAATTATAACAGACAACAGCCAATGAATTAATGTATATAGCATTCATAAAAACAAGCTAAAAGCCCTACATTCACAAACAAATCCATCGCGTAACGAACCAACCTCGGTCCACAACACGTAGCAAGCGATGAAACCCTCGAGTTACTTCTCGGAAGCGCCCCTTGTGATTCAAGCTCACTTATAACGCTTTGTACAACCTGATAACAAACAACCCCCCCTCTCCCCCAAATAATAAATAAATAAATAAAATATCAAACCTACATTGCGAAATTTAATTAATCCTGAATTTGAAAAAAAAAAACCTTGAGGAAATCACGAGTTTGAGTGTGATCATATAGTTAAACGATCAAACCTACATTGTGGGGGAGCTTTTTTTGGGGATCTTCAATGGCGATTGGCGTCCTTACCGATCAGCTCGGGGGGCTTGGGCCTGTGCTCGGCGGAAGATGTGTCCGCATATGCGTATGTGGCTTCTAGGGCGCAGTCTTGAAAGCTACAGGAACACATACTAAGGAACAGCGGGGTGAGTGGGATGGACGATGATTATAAGCTCGCACTGGACAACATTCGCAGCTCTCTCCCATGTAGATGTGGGCGGCTTTACAAATAAAGACACCGCCCTAAAAAAGCCTCAAAAAATCTTGGCGAGTGCGTTTAACTGTAAAGCCATGCAGACTATGGAGGAGGAGTTTAACATGTCTCCGCGCCAGAAAGCGGTGTTTGAATGTCTTAAAGAGGCCCATGCTCAAGATTTCCTCACTACACTCCCAATTGACGGACTAGGGCAACATATGTCAGCTATCGAATATCGGTCGGTCCTTAAATACCGACTGATGATTCCCATGTTCCTCGTCGACGAACCGTGTCCGATCTGTAAAAAAACACGCTTGGACAAGTTTGGAGAACACGCCCTACATTGTAAGGAGTTACCAGGCTTTAAATACAGACATGACCTGGTTAGAGATGTTCTATGGGATGTTTTACGAAGGGCAGGGATTTCAGCCAAAAAAGAGGCCCCAGTGAATTTCTTGACGGACCCATGTGACGGGCGGTCCACATTGAGGCCAGCGGATGTTCTTGTGTTCGGATGGCGCAAGGAAAGCATGCGTGTGTTGACCTGACTGGGGTATCCCCATTGGTGGGACTTCGGGATTTGGGTTTTGTGGCTGGGCAGGCAATTTTGAAAGCTGAGGGCAAAAAAGTGGATAAACGTGAAGCGGCTTGTCTAGAGAACCAGCATGTGTTTGTGCCCTTCGCTTTTGATACTTTTGGAGCGCTGGCCCCGCAAGCAATCAAGCTCCTCGATCGCGTGAAGAAAGTTATGCAAAGTAATTCCCCAGCTGCTAAGGGCCAATGTTTTATTTTCAATAGAGTAGGTTTTGCAATACAAAAGGGGGTATCGGCGAAACTTGTGGCCCGTTTACCTACGTATCACTTGTAATTGGTTGTCTTTGGTTTAATGAAATGAGTTTTAATTATCATATATCGGCCACACGTTAGCAAATTCCTGAAAGATGGACCTGGATGTAAGATATAGCAAAACAAAAGGAAAAAGAAAAAAGAAATAAAAAGAGATTGTAATAGTTGTGGATGAAATGTTGTTATTGTTATTGTTATTGTTATTGTTATTGTTATTGTTATTGTTATTGTTATTGTTATTGTTATTATTATTATTATTATTATGAGAAGCGTACTTTAGGACCTCTGATAGAGGATAATATGAAGTACAAAAGCTGTGCACCGAATGTAGGGTTGGAGTGACGGAATTTTCCCAGCCTAGGAGTACCGTTATCGATGATCGACGGATCAAGCCCTAAGGCTATGGGGTGTGGGTCGGTAAAACACATCGGGGCGTGACATGGCTGCCTTTGCCGACGGTGCACACCGCACCCCGATCCCATTTCGGTGCAAACGGCAAAATCTCACCGTTCTCTTTTTTTCTCATTTTCTCTTTTTTTTTGCTGATTAATTAAACATTTTGGAGAGAGAGAGAGAGAGAGCGGGGGGGTTTAAGAGAGAGAAGGAGAGAGAGAGATAGAGAGAGAGAGGTGTACGGAGTTGTCACCGGAGAGGGGTACCGGAGTACGTCACGGAAACAGTGATGATGTGTGTCTGGTTGAGAGAGAGAGAGAGGAGGGGTTAAGAAAGACAGAGGGGTGAGATGATTTGCAGGTGTGTGTGTGTGTGTGTGTGTGAACTTTTGGAGAAGATGGGTTTGGAGAGAGAGAATGGGTGAGGGTGTATTTGATCGGGTTTTTTTTTTTTTTTTTTTTTTTAATACTTAAAAAAGAGGGAAGGGAAGGGGAAGGGGAAGGGAAGGGGAAGGAGGGGGAACCATTTCCCTTAGAAGGGGGAGGGGGAAAATGACGTGCGCTGATGTGGAGAAGGGGGAGGGAAGGGGGAAGGGTACCACACCCCATAGCCTAATAACACACAGTTTGTATACATCTCACTCTCTAGCTCCAGCTCTGGCTCTCTCTCCTTTTTTTCTTTCATCGTCATCAATCATCACCTTTCTTTCTCTCTGTAATGTATTCTCTCTGTTTCTGTTCTCTCTTGATTTATGAAGACTTGGTTATGTTTTGTTACAAACTAGTTTTCTATAGCCGCGCGTTGCTGCGGCGCACGACGGGTTTATACCGTCATATCAAAACGTATAATATGTGACCCGAGTCGTATATACGAAACATAGTATTTTACCCGGGTCGCGCGTTCCTGCGACAACCTAGTGTTTATACCGTCAAATCAAAACGTATAATATGTGAACGAGTCATATATACAAAACGTAGTATTTTACCTTGGTCGCACGTTGTTGTGACAACCTATGTTTACGAACACGCACTACGAATGGAACTTTTAAAGATATAAACCTAGTGGGACCCCATGTTTGACCATGTGTAACAAAGGAAAAGAAAAAGGGAAAAAAAAACAAAGCACGTCATGGTGAGTCCAAACTTACAATTACAATGCCATAACCGAAAATACCACTCATTTTTTGTCCTATGAATACACTATTCATAAGGCCTTCAAGAATTGTTATTATAATAATTAGGTCCTTAGACTACTCAGAGTGGAGGAGGATGAAGCGCCATGTGGCACTTGTGGAACCCTTGTGAGGGGGAATTGTGGGGAGTGGAAGGGGGAAGTGACATGTGGTATTTCTTTTTTTTTTTATAAAAAACTTTCATATATTAATAAAATAATAATAATAATAATAATTTAAACCGAAAATATATTAAATTAATAAAAAATAATTAATATTAAAAAATAATATAAAAAATTATATTCAAAATTTGAAATTCAAACGGCTACTGTTCCAAACAGTTTGAATTTCAATCCCCCCCCCCCCCAAAACGTTTAAATTTCAAAGTTAAATTTCAAACTTTGAATTTCAAAGCCCCCCCCCTAAAAGGTCATATTTCTAACCTTATAAATACAACACCTAACCCAGTTCTCAGTCACACATATTCCTCCTCCTCAAAGCAATGAATAATATGGGTGACGGTTTTCAACCAGGAGCTGCCGGACCGTCTAATGTCCAGCAGTACTCTCGCCGGGTCCGGGGACGGGGCCCCCCGGAGACTACCATTCACATCCTCTCCTCCTCCTACTGCTGCACAACCCCCTCTTCCTCCTCCTCCTCCTCCTCCACAACATTGGTTATATCCCCCTCCTCCTGCTGCTGCACAACCAACCTTTCTCCTCCTGAAGCCGATGATGACTTCACGGATGAGGAAATGGTCTGGGCCATGGATTATGTCATGGCTGTTAGTGAAATGGACCGACTATTGTTGTCGGCCCCCACCCCCCGGACTGCTGCTATCCCCACCCCTACCACCAGACTACCCCCCCCCCCACCACCACCACCAGCTACCCCCACCCCCACCAGACTACCCCAACTGAGGAGGACTTGGAAGCCCTCGGGGAAATTGAGGAGGAGGAACGCCTCTGGAGCCGACCTACCCGTCATCGTGAGTACTACTTGTTCCCCTCGGATGCGAGATCCGATGGACGGGATAGCTCTCGTTCCGTGCCCCCGAGTACTACACAATCGAGGACTGGGACAACTACTCTCCATAGTGGAGAACATTATCTAGTGTTTAAATAAGAAATTTAGGAATTATCTAGTGTTTAAATAAGTAATTTAGGAATTAGGATTATGTAATGGTTGTTTAAGTAATTATGTAATGGTTATTTAAGTAATTTAATTATGTAATGTTTTTTTTATTTATTTAATTTTTTTTATTTAACTTTTTTTATTTAATTTTTTTTTGTTTTAAACTAACCGGCCAAAAAAATAAAAGTATATGATTTTTTTTATATATAAACTAATAATTATACCCTACCCAATCATAAGATGACACCTCACCTCACCTCCACCCCAAGCCCACGCCGGTGACTCCCCCCACGCCCGCCCCCTCCTGCCCCTCCCACGCCACACCGGCGGCGGTATTCCCCCCCCCCCTTCCCGCCCCCACTCCGGGCACTCTTACTGGATTGAAAGAAGTACGAATAGGTCC
The DNA here is from genome assembly GCA_030844895.1 of Ambrosia x helenae. Taxonomy (NCBI): domain Eukaryota; kingdom Viridiplantae; phylum Streptophyta; class Magnoliopsida; order Asterales; family Asteraceae; genus Ambrosia; species Ambrosia x helenae. The sequence goes on from CM061233.1 coordinate 114,445,663, forward strand.
CTAGGTTTTAGTGCATTTGAAATTTGAATTGCTTGTGGTGGTACCAGATTAACGTTGTCGCAAATAGGTGGGGATCGTCCCTGGCCCGTCTTGGGCCGGCCGGGACGTCCCACACCGCCCCCGCCCTTCCAGTCTCGTCCTTTTCATCCCCATTTGGACGTTTGAGACGGCCGAAGGTGATTGTTGATAATGGTGTTTTGGTGTGGAGAGTGTGTTGGTTGAATTTTAAAAAAAAAAAAATATAAAAAATGGGAGGACTAGTCATGGAGGACTGCCCTTACACCCTTGGTTCATCCCCTTATGAAGAACTACCCTTCTAGATGGTGTGGTAGCTAAGGTGGCGAGTAGTCTTCTCTTGGAGGCTCATCTCCATACCCACCAGCCTATTATCATAAAAATTGTTCATGATGTTTTGAACAAACTACTTAAACATAACTAGACATCCATTTTTTTTACTGGCATTGCACCCTTGCCAAAACTTTTAACTTTGTACCTCCATCTTAAGAGACCTATACATTTACCAAATGAGCTAGCCCTACACTTTACATTGCGAATTAGCTATCCATGTAACTCAAAAAGAAATCCAAATGCATAAAAAAAATATCACAAATTACATCAAAATAAATGTGTTAATTAGCAGCGGTAGGAAATTTGGAATTGTTGGAAAACCCATAGCTAAAACCATATGTTAAGGGGGTTAAATTTGCAGCCCTTCACTTGAGCATTTTTTGATAAGTGTCATAATAAGAGGTGTAGTGTAGTGGTGTGGTGTGAGTGTGTATATATAAAAATATTAAATTATATTTGAATTAAAAAATGAAGTGGCCAGAAGTGGTGTGGTGTGAGTGTGTGGAAGGATTTGATTGGTGATTGTTTGCCCCTTCCCACGTGAAATTTTTCACGCTACAACCAACAAATACAATTAGCACCCCCATTAATAAGGTGGGGGCGGTGTTGGGGCTCCAAATCCAACGCGAAATGCCTCATTCACGTCCATTTAGGCTACCACTACAGGTGATCTAAGAACCTTCCAAAATTTATACCTTATAATATAACAGAAAAATCATACTTTTCAAAATTTAGGCATTCACATAATCACATCCTCTCCACCATTTTATACCCTATAATATAACAAAAAATCATACTTTTCAAAATTTATCTCTCATTTTAAAAACCTTCTACACCCCCTCCACCATATTTATCTTTATCTTACTCACAAACACTTATTTTATTATATTCCTCATTAAAATACACTCACAATAATTTGATGGGAGTGAATAGTAGCTTTTTATATATAAAAAGCTAGATGATGGATTTTTCAAAATATAAAGATGGGGTATAAAATGGTGGATGGGATGTACGGTATTTTTAGTAAGTTATTTTAAATTTTAAAGATGAAAGAAGGTTTGATGGAAGGGATGTGAATGCTTGAGTTACTGTATTAAAATATGAAAATGTTTTATGGTTTTTATTTAAATTTGTTTTACATTAAACAACTATATATTTCTCTCTACGCGTTCCTGTATATAGGAGTTACATCACGTAATACTACGTAACTAATAAGAACTTAAATTTAAAAACAAAAAACTTGCTACAGAATAATTTTGAGTTTTAAATCAAATGTATTAACAAGGAAATATTTATTGCATTTCTTTTAAATAATATATTTGAGAGGGATATATATAAGACCTTCCGTAGTAGGGCGTGGAGTCCACCTTAAACGCTTGAAAACGCTGGGTACACCGCCCCCGTGGGCGTTTTCGAGACAAAAGTTGCTTCAGGCGTGTAATATAAAACGCTCCCATCTTGCTCCTTTCAAGAATTGTGACCGTTTGACAAATCAACAAAAGTATTTAAAGTGTGCAGAGAATAGGGAAAATAATTTCTTCGGTGTATTTTCCGTCAAGGAGCGGCATCGTTTCAGAAATGTAAAGAAGAAAGAAGATGAGGGTAGTGGGTAAAAAGAAGATGAGCCAATGGGTACTTTTGTACTTTACAAATTTCATTTAGACTATAAGGAGTGGTGGGGGAAAAGAGGGGGATGAAGCGCCATGTGGCACTTGTGGGCCCCTTGTGGGGGGGGAAATAATTGTGGGGAGTGGAAGGGGGGGAAGAGGTGGGGGGAAGTGACACTTGGCATTTCTTTTTTCTTTTTTTTTCTTTTTTTTAATAATAATAATAATAATATAAACCGAAAAATATATTAAATTAATAAAAAAATAATTAATATTAAATTAATAAAAAATAATTAATATTAAAGTAATAAAATTTTAATTAATATTTAATTTGAAACTTTGAATTTCAAATTTTCCCCCACTGCTCCACACAGTACAAACATTAATTTTTCTCACCCATACGTTTGAATTTGAAATTTTAAATTTGAAACTTTGAATTTCAAAGTTCCCCCCCCCCCCACTGCTTCATACTTCTAACCCTATAAATACAACCCCTAACCAAATTCTCATTCACACCTATTCCTCTTCCCTAAAGCAATGAATAACATGGGTGACGGTTTTCAACCTCCTCTCCTGCAGTACTCTCGCCGGGTCCGGGGACGGGGCCACCCTCAGAGACTACCATTCACCTCCTCTCCCCCTCCTACTGCTGCACAACCTCCACTTTCTCCTCTTCCTCCTCCTCCACAACATTGGTTATTTCCCCCTCCTCCTCCTGCTGCTGCACAACCTCCACTTTCTCCTCCTCCTCCTCAACATTGGTTATATCCCCTCCTCCTCCTGCTACTGCTGCACAACCAACATCTCCTCCTCCTCCAGCCGATGATGACTGGACGGATGAGGAATTAGTCTGGGCCATGGAGTATGTAATGGCCCAGACAGGTATGGAGCGACTAAGGTTGTCTCCCCTACCACCTGGGCTGCTTCAGTTCAGGCTACCTCCACCCCCATCCCCCAACACCAGACTACCCCCATCCCCATCCCCCAACACCAGGCTACCCCCACCCCCCAACACGAGACTTCCCCAACTGAGGGGGACTTGGAAGCCCTCCGGGAGATTGAGGAGGAGGAACTCTACTGGAGCCGACCTACCCCTCCTAGTGAGTACTACTACTTCCCGTCGGATGCGAGATCCGATGGACGGGATAGCTCACGTTCCCTCTCACCCGAGTACGTCACCCTACCCTGGGAATGGGACAACTACTCTCCATAGTGGAGAGATTTAGGATTAAATAAGTAATCTAGGATTTATTTATGTTTAAATAAGTAATTTAGGAATTATTAGGATTATGTAATGGTTGTTTAAGTGTGTAATGGTTATTAAGTAATTTATTATGTAATGTTTTTTTATTTATTTTATTTATTTAATTTCTTTTTTCTTTTTTAAAAAAAAACCCGGCATTGGTAAAAAGATAATTAGATTGTTTTTTTTTATTTTTTAATGGTTATATCCCATCCAATACCTCGCTGCCACGTGTCCCCCCCCCCCCCCCCCCACGCCGGTGAAGCCCCTCCCGCCCTCCGCCCCACGCCACCTTTCCCGCCCTACCGGTGGCGGTGTTCCCCCCTTCCCGCCCCTCTTCCGCCCCACTCCTGATAGTCTTAGATAGAGGTAGGTGGTTTGTACTTTTATAATTCTTATTTTTAAAATTTATTCAAATTAATAAATAGGTAAGTTAAATTCAATCTATTGTCTAAGGATTTATTTTTATAGTCTTCGTATTAGTTATTTTACTTTCTGTTAAAAAATTATTATTAATATATCATATTAGGAAAATGAAGGGATAATTTTGATGAATTTATTTTTGGTTTTATTTCACATTTTTGTTAAGTATTTTTATTTTAGAAATAATCGAATTAAAACAAATTATAAAATTATAAGGTAATGATTGAAAGGCATAAAAGAGCCTTGAATCACTACACTATTTTTTTGACTACAAATGTTTATGGTGACATGACATCCACATGATAGAAAACACCATAAGAGGCTTAAACCTACACATGATCTAATTCTTACAAAGAATATGAGACAAGGTTCTTGAAAAAATGTTATATTAACAAAACACATACTTCTCTTTTTCAACTAGTACGTTCCCGATGCTCTCCACTACTCAAGATAAAATTGGCTCTAAAACACCGAAACTTAAGAGAAGACTTCCATTTTCCACTATTGTACAACTACCATCTATCGATTACTTAGGAATAACAATCTCGTCCACTTCCACCCAATAATTTCTCTCTACACTTTAAAAATGGGTGCTCAAATTATCAAAACACTTGAACCATGTGAAAATACAAAAATTAAATCAAGGTTTTTTTATAATTATCGTTTTTGAAAAGCAGAGGATATATACACACACGCACCCAACTAACAAGAAACTAGTAGGAGGGGGAAAATACAATTATAGAATTAAAAGTGTATTTTCAACCAATCCGCCCAACTATATTAACAAACTAGTTCAACTAATTATCAATTCCTATTCATTTCTTTGTTAAAGATATATAGAAAGACAACTATCAAAACAAACATATGCATGCTGCATGCAATACTGCAACCTAGACACGTCGATATATACAAACAACATATAAATATGAGTATATGACATATCCAATGGATATGACATATAGACATGACATATGCATTAAACTATACATATGCACATTTATATCCTTAATAATTTATCGCTAAAGATTTATTCACTAGTACAGAAGTATTTAAATGGTGCTGTGTAATTGTTTAAGTGGTGCGGTACATGAACAGCATCAAATCATAGAGCATCAACAAAAGTGTTCTTAGATGATGCGGCTGAACTATAACACCCTCTTTAAATTCTCAACAGCACCAACAAATACAAATCCAACAGCATGTTCTCAACAGCACCAACTTGTTCTCAACAACACCAACAAATACATATCCAACAGCAAGTTGCATGATGACACCTGGAACAACTAAACTGCATCACCAAATAACTCTTTAAAAACCTGCTGGAACTATTTTTCTTTCCAAATTACAGCCAATACACCTATTTATATACATTTCCAGCAACACAATTATTCATATATATGGCACAAGTTAGAAATAACATACCAAAAAGGCCAACTAATATTAATTAACGTATCAAAAAACATACGCGTTTTCTGAATGAAACACAAACGTATACATTACATTTTTTCCTAATGAAACACAAAAAAGTTTGCAGCCCAAAAATTCTTGACCCGTCCACTTCATACACTTAATAGCCACCGAAATCTTCAAACCTTGTAACCCGATCCGTAGAAACCGCCTAACAAAAAAATAATGTCACATTAACAAAGCTAAGAATCGAAGATTGATCAACTGAAACAACGAAGCACTGAAGCAGCATCTGACCCAAACGACCCGTTCTCAGGAAACCTAAACGACCCGCTTGACCCGTTCTTTTCAGATTATCAACCCAACTTGACCTGTTCGTATATATTCTACTAGCTGATTACCCCGGGAGGGTCCCGGGGTTAAAAAATCTAATTTTACGTGATAACCGATTGCAAATGCTTAAGTTAACTAACCACAAAATCTCTCAATCATTGCATGTTCATAGTATTCTAATCAGTAATAACTCATATTCCCTAATCTAAAACCTAATCAGTAATCATCTAAAAAATCACTTATGTAAGCTGCAACTATTTAAAAACTCATCACATCTCTCTAATTTCTCACATTCTAATGGCTCTTATAATTCCTAACATAATCAACTAAACAAACACTTAAGTTGGAAGTTGTAACCATTGCATCTCATTATGCCACGTGGCATAATCAAGAGATGGTTGAGGCCACAATTGAACGCTACGTCAGCAACTATCAATTCTTCCCGGGAGCGTTCCGGGGTTGAAAAATATAACCATTCTAATAATACTAATACCAATAGTAATAATTATTACTCTTGTAATTAAATAAATAAAAAAATAACCTTGCTATAAGGTGACACCATGTGTTGCAGTGTTGCGCGATTCTTTCTCCTAGCTTCTCTTGATGAAGTATATCTAGTAAAATTCCAATGATAACATGGCGATTGGGCTGATTTTCAACATCGTAGATAAGAACCTGGTTTAAAAGAAAAAACATGATTAATGAATAATATGAACACTTTGTGTGTTTTTTTTCCTGTATGAACGAAACCCCACAAAAAAATAGTCGATTTTTTCTCTGTTTTTTATATAGCACTATGGTACTCGTTGGAAAGATAATAAAACGCTCGTTAATTTGGTGTAATTTTTTTCTTTAAAAAATCCCATATATAAAAGATATAAACGTTTAAAAATTATGGGAGGAAACATGAGAGTGAAAATTTTAAATTTATTTTTAAATTATTTTTTCCTAAAATAACTCAATTTAATTTTAGTAATTGAGAATTTTTAATTAAAAAAGAAAATAATTCAAAAACACTAAAATCTTGCAATTATAATGCCACATGGCAGTTTCATGGAGAGATTGAAGGCACCATTGCACGCCACGTCAGCAATGTTCAATTCTTTTATATATATTAATAGATTTCTAAATTGAACCCTTTCGACCCATCCGATTCACTTATTCATGATGTATAGCAGAAAATGAAAATCATATCCAACTCTTAATGTTCGGCTAGCTCACCAACTTTTGTACCCCATTCTGTTTATTCCAAGCTTTCTTTTTTGCATGAAAGATACAATTTAAAGCTAGTATGTAGGGATGAATGTCATCTTATGTTTAGTCTGAATCGTTTGCCAAATTTATTCATTTATTAATTAGTGTCATTTCTTTTTCGCAATCTACTTCATTATAGCTGCAAAAATATCCCAGTTACATTAGTAGTCCACATGAAATTTATCTAATAAACAAACCAAGATCTTTGTTTATTTCTCATCTATTTACTTGTAACGGAAATTTAGCATAATAAAAAACAGCCTTTATGTAAAACCTACCCTTGGCGCTTGTTTAAGTTCACATCGCTTTGCTCCCTGCGCCAATTGTCCCGGTGCACTACACCTGTTCACCCCCTGTTCACCCTGTGAAACAAAAATCACGTTGAAACGAACACTAAATTAATCTGCATATTTTGGTTTAAACCTTCCTAACCACGTATAAAATTTCTTCAACTCAACTATATTATGCAGACTTTGTACTCGATTAAAGCTGCTAAGTTTAGAAAATTAAAAGCTTCCTACAAATCAAAAGAAGACTCAAACGCAGAGCAAAAAGCCATAAAACTTACCAGCTATAAAACATGAGCCTGAATTACTAGTAAAAGATGATATAAAAAATCTTCAAACAATATAGTAACATCACTAAATTACCAGCTATAAAACTTAACAAATTGTATCTAGTAATTTAATAGTTTGTTTCCAGATATAACTAGCAATTTAATCAAAGTATTCTAAACATATCCCTATCCACTTCATCTTTATACAAGTACAACCAGCTTGCTTATTCTTTTTACTCGTCAATAAGCTTACCAAAGCATACAAAAAAGTTAAACAGAATCGTGTGTTTAGAAGAGCTTGTTAACTGATTGTTCTACACATGACTGCCATATATGAAAGCATAATTACAGCTCTAGAAAAAAAAGTTTTAATAATGAGCAATCAAAAAAGAGGCTTACAATATAGAAATACTTAGACAATGATCCAAGGTATATTGATAGATCTCCTATGAAGTTTTTATATGAATCCCTGCATCTACATGTAGCAAGTTAGAATAGTGATAAAGCAATAAATAATATAAGAATCCTAGGCGCGAGGAGCATCAAGGCGCAGCTTAGGGCGCCTCAGGGCTTTGCGCCTACCCATTTTCCCAAAGGCGCAGAAAAAGCGCATTTTTGGCATTTTTCTAGTCGCAACAGGTAACTCCTGCAAAAGCAACAAAAAAATATCAATAGCACCAAGCAGCAGTTAACTAAATTGTCCAATAAGACAGGTAAAACTTTCACCGCCCATAATTTAAATGTAAACCCAACAAATTCACAAAAATGTTTATGAACCCAAAAGTTGTTCACAAACTTCCTTTACCAACATATATACATGGGCTACATTTTAATTTATCCCACAACCTCTAAGTGCTGATTGAATACCCAATTCAATGGTGAGAGGTTCAACATTAACATGGAGATATCAAGTGTATGATTTATAAATCATGAGCAAAATAAACCAACATCTAAAATAATAAACGTTGAAGTATTGAACAATTCTTTATACAAAGGCTTTAAGATAAGTAACATTGAATACCTAATTAGACAGTGAAAGGTTCAACACTAAAGCAAACAAGCGATAATTAGTGGGAAATCGAAGCAAAAAAACGAAAATGAACAACCGTATACCTGTTATTATGGACAACAATGGACAAAAGATCGCCAATGGTTGAGGGACCCATGGGGGGAATTGTGGGGAGTGGAGGGGGGTGTTAAGAGAGAAACAGAGAGAAGAAGCTTTAACAATCAAACGGTCCTTATTATCGTTACTTCCCGCCTATTATATAGACCGGTTATTCAGTTACAAGTATTACAATATTACAACTATAGTCCCTGAACTATTCTTCTATTACACAATAGTCCCTATTACTAATGCTATCGTAACAATACTTCCCCCTCTAAAACAACAGTCTTGTCCTCAAGACTCATAAGCAAACAGAGGAAAACGAAGCTTGAATTCAGAAAGATCTTCCCATGTAGCATCAGCAGGTGATAACCCCATCCAGTGAACCAAAACTTGCACAGCTCCCTTATTCCCTTTCTTGACCCATCTCTTATCAATAATGGCAGCAGGTTGGTACTGAAATCTAGGTTCTTTGGGTAATGGAATAACATTTGTGGGTGGACCAGAGGCTTTTTTAAGTAGTGAAACATGAAATGTAGGGTGGATTAAGGCATCTTCAGGGAGGTCTAATTTGTAGGCAACTGAACCAATCTTTTCAACAATTAGGAAAGGTCCATAGTATTTGGGTGAGAGTTTAGAATGTTTAGTGGGTCTAAGAGTGTTTTGACAGTATGGATGTAGTTTAACAAATGCCCATGACCCTACTTCCAGAACTCTTTCAGTCCTGTGCTGATCTGCTTGTTGTTTCATTCTATTGTTGGCCTTGTGCAAAGATTGTTTGAGAAGATGCATCATTTCCTCTCTGTCCTTGTAAAGTTCATCAACAGCAGCTACTCTAGTATCACCAGGTATGTAAGGAATAAAAATGGGAGGTGGATAACCAAAGAGAGCCTCAAAAGGTGACATTTTTATGGTGGTATGATGGCTTGAGTTATACCACCATTCAGCTAGAGACAACCACTTAATCCAATCTTTTGGTTTCTCCATACACATACATCTGAGATATGTTTCCAGGCATCTGTTTACAACTACAGTCTGCCCATCAGACTGTGGGTGATAAGCAGTAGACATTGCCAATGAAACACCCTGTAGCCTTGTAAATTCCTTCCAAAAATTACTAAGGAAGATGGGATCTCTGTCTGAAACAATTGTGAGTGGCCAGCCATGCAATTTAAAGACATTGTCTAAGAAAGCTTGAGCTACTGTTGTTGCAGTGTATGGATGAGACAATGGTATAAAGTGGGCAAACTTTGTCAATCTATCCACCACTACAAAAATAGAATCTTTTCCACCAGACTTAGGAAGCCCCCCAATAAAGTCCATGGAAATGTCAGTGAAAATATGAGTTGGGGTTGCCAATGGCTGCAAAAGACCAGGTGAAGCTGTGGTTTCATACTTTCCCCTTTGACAAATGTCACATGTTCTGATGAACTGCCTAACATGTTTAGTGACCCCTTTCCATACAAAAAACTGTTTAAGCCTTTGAAGAGTGACATGAACTCCTGAGTGGCCTGAACTAGGAGTGCTATGACATAAATGGACAATGTCATGCCTCAAAGTGGAATCTTGGCCTACCACCAATCTATCTTCTTTGTTAAGAGTTCACCATCCCAACTATAATTCTTGACCAATTTACCCTCCTCCAACTGAGCTATTACTTTTTGCAGTTTCTCATCAGCTTGCCAAGAGCTCTTGATTCTATTGAGGAGTGTGGGATCAAAGGTAGACAGGGTCAGGGGTAACAGGGTTGGACCATGTACCCTTGAGAGAGCATCTGCCACTAAATTTTCACTGCCCTTTTTATAGAATATCTCATAGTCCAAGCCCAACATTTTAGAGAGCCAAACATGTTGAAGAGGGGTATTAACCTTCTGTTCTAACAAGAATTTTAAACTTTTTTGATCTGTTCTTATAAGGAACTTCTTATGGGACAGATAATGCTTCCAGTAGTGCACTGCAAACATTATTGCCATTAGCTCTTTCTCATAAACAGATAAAGTTTGTTGCTTGGGTGAAAGGGCTTTGCTAATGAAGGCTATTGGGTGACCTTCTTGCATTAATACTGCCCCTATGCCCATAGCAGAAGCATTTGTTTCCAAGATAAAAGGAAGAGCTAGGTTGGGTAAGGCTAAAACAGGAGGAGAGCTTAAAGCAGTTTTAAGTCTTTCAAAGGCTAAAGTGGTGTTATCTGTCCACTTGAATGCATCTTTCCTCAATAGATCTGTTAATGGTCTTGCCATTACCCCAAAAGATTTTACAAACCTTCTATAGTATCCAGCTAAGCCCAAAAACCCTCTCAACTGTTTCACATTAGCTAGAATTGGCCAGTTAACAATAGCCTCTATTTTCTTTGGGTCTGTGGATACCCCTTCCTTTGAAATTAAATGTCCCAAATATTCCACAGTTTTTCTCCAAAACTACATTTAGATTTCTTTGCAAATAATTGATGTTGTTGAAAGAGTTTAAGTGTTACCTCAAGATGTACCAAATGGTCTTCTAAAGAACTGCTATAAATGAGAATGTCATCAAAGAAGACTAAAATGAATTTTCTGAGATGTTGTTGAAAAATTGAGTTCATTAGGGACTGAAAGGTTGCTGGTGCATTTGTGAGGCCAAAGGGCATCACAAGGAACTCAAAGAGGCCTTGATGAGTTCTAAATGTTGTCTTGGCAATATCTTCTTCATTCATTCTGACTTGATGATAGCCTGGTCTTAAATCAAGCTTAGAAAAAATGCATGAGCCTTGTAGTTCTTCAAACAATTCTTCAACTAAGGGAATGGGATATCTATTCTTGACAGTAGCATTGTTAAGTTTTCTGTAGTCTATGCAGAGTCTCCAACTCCCATCTTTCTTCTTGACTAGTACAACTGGTGAGGCAAAGGGACTAGAACTAGCCCTGATAACTCCAGTATCCATCATCTCTCTGACTGATTGTTCAATTACATCTTTTTGAACTGCATGATATCTATAAGCCTTCTCATTAATGACCAGTTTATCATCTTGTAAAGTAATCTTATGGTCACAACTTCTTTTTGGAGGCAACTTTGTAGGTGTTTGAAACACATCATCATATTTGAGTAATAGCTCATCAATAGCCTTACTCACTTCCTCATCTTCATTTGTTTTCATCACCACAGTTGAGTGCTGAAACTGATCCTCACTTCCACTGACTTGCAGACTTAAAAGTTGGGCTGCAACCACCTCATGCTCTTGTTGTAACAACTGATCCATTTTTTCTGCTGTACAAAGCTTAACCCCATTGGTTGCATAACCTTTTAACTCATGCCAAGAACCATTGATCTGATACTTCATGGTCAGATCTTTGAAATTCCAATTGATGTCACCTAAGGTCATTAACCATTGGATGCCTAGAACCATGTCATAGTTCTGCAATGGTACCACTAACACATCAGCTTTATACCATAAACCTTGCATTGACCATTGAAAATCAGGACACATTTGTACACATTCAATAACTTCTCCATTGGCCACTGATACTTTCATTCCAGTAATCTTGATCAGTTTATACCCCAATTTCCTAGCCAATTTCTCATCAATGAAGTTATGAGTGGATCCAGAATCCACCAATATGTGTAACTGTTTAGTACCAATAGTACCAATAACTCTCATAGTGGAGAATGAAGGGATACCTGTAATGGCATGAATTGATATTTGTGGTTTTTTTCATTCATTTCTTTTCTTGATAGGCTTCTAATGTTATCAGGTAATTTCTTGACATTAAGTGGGGTAGGTGAAGGTAACAAGGGTAAGTGATGTGTGTTGATAGGTGGTTTTAAGGTATTGTTGGTCAAGTTTTTGTTGTATTGGTTAGAATAGCGAAAAGATGGTTTAGAAGCCAAAGATTTATTGGTTTGGTTTTGAATTTTGGCAAGATGATAAGCTTGGCTCATGGTAACTGGTTGAAACATCTTTACAGGCCCACCAAGTTCTGGTTTCAAAGCTTTTAGAAAAATGCTTACAGCATAGGGTTCTGGTATGGTTACTTTCAAGAGATAAGAATCAAATAATGTACAAAAGTCCTCTAGAGAGTCTTCTTGAACAATTGAAGTAAGAGTACCCATAGCATCTTCATAAAGTATGTCTGAAAACCTAGAAACAATGGTTTCAGAATACTCTCTCCAACTAACCTCATTAATTGGTATTCCTTTAATCTTCATGAAGGATTGATGCCATTTAACTGCACTACCCTCCATGTGCAGGGCTGCATATCGCACTTTACAATCATCAGGAGTGTCATCAATGGAAAAGTAATGCTCACACCTATAGATCCAGTCATCCACATTGGATCCATCGAATTTTGGAAATTCGATTTTTCCCAATCTATGAGTTCTACTGGATCCTGCATGTTCATTCACAACAATAGTCTTACCACCATTACTCACTGCTGAACCATTGCTAGTGTTCAACTTAGTGAGTTCTTCAGTCAATTTAGCCAACATTGCATTAATGTTCGCTATATTCTGATCATTTTTCTGAAATTGAGCATTATTCTTTTGTAATTGTGAATCGATTTTAACAAGTGTCAAAGAATGTTCATCAAGAGTTTTCTTCAAAGTGTTGTCAGAATCTGAATCAGAACGATTTCTGGTTGTCATTGTTTTTTATATTGAAAGAAAAATAGGAATGAATTGAAATGAAATGAAATGAAAGAATGATCTGATTACAAATTAATCAAATCAAGAACAAATTATTATGTAATTTGGAATGATTTAATCACGAATTGATTAGACCATGGAATGAATTAATCACAATTGATTAATCCTGGTTAAGAAATGAATAGAGTAGAGATATGGAAAAATATTAGAAAGATTATGAATGGGCTCACCGGAGAAGACGACTTCACCGGAGAAGACGGTGGTTGGTGGCGGTTACTGGTGGTGGTTGATAGAAGGTATCGTAACTGGGGGGAGTGACACCTGGCACTAGAATTATCTTTTTTATATTTTTAATAAACTAAAAAAACACAATTTTAATACAAAAACATAATTAAAAATTCTAATAATTAATATTAAAAATCCTAAAATAATTAAAAAAATCTAAAAAATAAAAACCATAAAAAATAAACTTAAAAAAATAAAAAATAAACTACATATTATATTTTGCCATAAGTTCGCGCTTCAATTGTAGGGTCATCTCTAACTCCTAACCGCTTAGATGATCGGTATTCATGGCGATAAATTTCATATCTTCGCGCTTTTCTCGCTGTTCTTTCATAGTCAATAATGGGCGGAACGATCAGCTACAAAGCACCTAGAGCCAACCGTCAACCAAACCCGATCCAGCCACCTGAGACCACCACAATCGGTCTCCATCTACTTAGCCAGACCCAATACCCACCAACACAGCTCGCTCGGGCCTAAAACAACTGCGCCGCCACCACCCATTAAGGCCTAATATGGTCCATTTACGCATGTATTATCTACTATTGTCTTTTGTGATCGATTAAGGCCCAATATGAGCCATTAAGAGAAATATGATATGCTACTATCCATTGTGATCCATTAAGGCCCAATATGATTCATTAAGACATATATGATTAACTATCGTCCATTGTGTTCTATCAAGGACACATATTATCATTTAATACATATTATGATGTATTAATGCCGATTGTGATCCATTAAGGCCCAATGTGGTCCATTAAAACATATTTGATCTATTACTACCCATTGGGATTCATTAAGGCCCAATATTGTCCATTAAGTTTAATTTGATCTATTATTGTCCATTATGGTCTTCTAAGGTCCAATATGATCTATTAAGACATCTATTATCTGTCGCCACTCCCTGTCGCCACTCCCTGTTGCCACCCACCGCCCAACACCACCGTCACCGCTACTATCATGACCAAACATCGCCACGCACCCACCACCACCACCCATCGTCGTCGCAACCACTACCACCAGCGTCGCTGCTGCTATCGCTGCCACCGACCGCCACCACCCACCCACCGACCACCACCAACCACCATCGCCGGCACCCACAGTCAACCGTCACTGCCACCACTCACCACCGCCGATTGTATTTCTTCGTCTTTTCCTTCCAACCAAACAATACAAAGTAATGATTCATTTCATTCTTACGTGGTAACCAAACAAGACCATGCAATGGTAATCATCCATTTCATTCTTTTGTCCATTCCATTCCCTCGCCCATTTCATTACCCAATACCAAGCAGACCCTAAATGTTGTGTACAAAAATATTTAGAGGTTTGTGAATAACCTTATGACATGTTAAATTACCTCTTTTGTTATTTAAGGTTTATCATCGTTCATTCAAACGTCTTAACAATTAATTTTGTTTTTGTTATTATTTTTTGTGTTTTGGTAAACTATATTAATCCTTTTAAATGTTCATGTTCATTTAACTTCCTTTAGAATAACTATCTTATTATTCGTTTGATTTCATTATTTGTTTATAAATTTTGTCAAATCAAACTTTAGTTGGTCGATATATTCATAATTATTGCGTTGCATAAAAAGTCGTATATTGGAATGGCATGCAACCTAAATCCATATCAATTTGATCTCCTAACATTCGATACATAAAACAATTTGCATGCTAGAATATTGTAGGATCGACGAACGTGTCACCCGACAATCACGAGGGTTATATTCAAGGTGCGGAATCCCTTGAATATGTCTTAATAACATAAACTAACTTGAAACAATGATAAACGAGCAATTACAACATACAAACGGGTCAAAAGATTAACGTTTATATCATTAAAACAGAGCACGAGTGTTACAATGATCAAACCAAGCAATCTCAGACCTAGGGAGGGTGTTTGGAGAGTGTGTGTGGCAAAAACTTATTATTAGGGCAATGATTGGGCCTATTTATACCTCTCGTACTCGTACAGGTCAGTCTTACAATGGTTATAAGAACGAGTCCCACGTGCACGCCCCTCCTTCCCGCCCCTCCACTCCAGGTAGTCTTACAATGGTTATAAGAACGAGTCCCACGTGCACAGTTACTTCTAAGCTATTTCTAAGCTTGTATTTGTTTGAGAAACTTATTAAAAAAACATGGTTAAATTTTAACATATGAATATACTTTTTGTTTAATCCTCTTCTTACTTTTATTACACGACGTTATTGCCTTTTTCAAGTATAACGACTAGGCAATTATATAAAGATACATTTGGTAGATTTCTTTGTGAGAGGCCAATACTGTAGCTAAACATCACATCAGCTACAGTGCCGCATGGCAACTTTTGTAATTTCCAATGGCTGCTGCGACTATTTTCGTCATTTTATTATTTTCCTCTTTTCTAACTTTTGCACAGCTACCACGACACACAGACAGAAGGTTCAACGGTGGTGACGGTTTCAGCCAAAGCCTTCGTCTTTTGGGCGGATCGGGAAGCCGCTACAAACCAACCACGTGTCCTCCATTACAACCCGTCGAAAATCAGAAAGTCTCATGGAGCAACGGCAATGGTTGTTTGAACGCCGAAATCCACCGTGCCGAGAAGGAAAAACCGTCAACGGTGGTGAGGGGTCCTCCATCGCAACCCGTCCTGTGTCGCCGGCGGTGGGGACGGCAGCTGGCGACATCTGTTTGATTTGGCCTGCATGGGCCGTTTCCAGCTAAATCTGTTAGATTGAAGGCCAATCTCGAGTTAAGCCATCTCCCTACACATCTCTCCTACTTTCTCCCTCTAAACGAGGAGATGCATCTGTCGAGCTTCTTTCGCTGTCTAAGAACCCGCACTGTTGCTCAGACGATGACGGTTGTACAACCACCGAAGGTGACTTTGCCTTCTTCATGTCTTTCATCCGAACCTTATTAACATTAGCGGTTAGTCGTCGGTGGTGGTGGTGGGTTTTCTAGCAGTTGTTAGGTTGTCGTTCGGTGCTAGCGGTGTTGGATGGTGGTTGTTGAAGAGGGGTATTTGTTGGTTGTTGGTAGTTGTGTCGGCTTCAGCTTTTGGAATTGGGGGGGGGGGTGTTGAACAGAATGTAGAATCTCAGAGAAGGTTTCATTTTTTGAGAGAGAGTAGTGTTTCAAGTAGTTGGTGAATTGTAAAGTAGTTGATAAATGAGTAGTGTTTCAATTTATTATATATATTTTAAGTTGTTTTCAATGTATTGATATTAAAAGTTGTATAACTTAAATTGATAATACGGTGATATTAAAAAATTGTAAAATTATTGATATTAAAAGTTGTTTTCAATGTATTTGTGAGTGGATGTTTTAGACTATTAAATTCACTTGTATACCTCCACTAAATCTTTTTGTTTGCATTCTTCTAATGCTAAACGAAGATATATAATGTAGGGGTCATTGGTCTTTGAATGCGTTAATAATATGTCAGGCTCCGTGGCGAAGCATAAATAATGCCATCATAACGCATGTATTTTAATGTTATCATTGGACTTCGTGTAATGAAGCTAGGTTGTCGCCGCAACGCGCGACACCGGTAAAAAACTAGTTACCAAACAATTATAACAATGTAGGACAAATATAAAATATGCATGATTTCTTATTTTTCATCAAAATGGTTTGTTGGATCGTTTGGCTATGAAGCTTATTTTAATTTATGACGAAGTTCCATGATTGCGCTTTATACATGTGACGATGAATTAGATTGATTATCTAACTGAAAGTCTTTTCGTTTACATTTTCATTTTTTGCTTCGTTTAAATAAACAAAATAGAACTTGCGAGGGGATACGTACTTGGGTTATGGGCATGTTTAGCAATAAGCTTTTAAGAGCTTTTAGGAGCTTCAAGCATGGGCGAACCTTGAGGTGGCCGCCCACCTTGAATTTTTTGTGTTTAGTGTTACATGTGTGTGAAAGCCCCAAACGCCCCCCATAAAATTTTGCAATCGCCCCCATGAACCGAAAGAAAGAGGGTGAAACAGCGAGATCAGAAAAAAAAAATCTGAGTAAATGGGACGTGGCGAGCGAAGTTTGGCATTTGGATTGGGATTCATAAACATTTATTTTTCTTTCAATGTTATTCAAATGTTTTCCTTACGTCATTAACGAACCTTAAGGTTATCCAGAGTGGGGGCGGGAGAGGGGGGGAACACCACCGCCGCTATGGCGTGGAGGAGGGCGGGAGGGGGGGGGGGGGGGGGGGGGCGGGGGGAAGGCACCAGCGTGGGGCAAAAGGGTGTGACACTTGTCACTTTGTGATTGGGCCGGTTTTAATAAAAAAAATTAAACAATAATATAAATGTTTCAAGGGTCTTGCATAAAAAAAACAATAATATTGGCGGTTTTAACAAAAATAAATAAATAAATAAAATAAATAAAAAAACATTACATAATTAAATTACTTAATAACCATTACATACTTAAACAACCATTACATAATCCTAATTCCTAAATTACTTATTTAAACATAAATAAATCCTAAATTACTTATTTAGTCCTAATTTTCTCCACTATGGAGAGTAGTTGTCCCAGTCCTCGAGTGTGGGGTACTCGGAAAATTACTTATTTAGTCCTAATGTTCTCCACTATGGAAAAATTGATGTTTGTACTGTTTGGAGCAGTAACCGTTGGAATTTCAAATTTAAACGTTTGGGTTGGAAAAAATTTAAAATTTTTTATATTTTTTGTTAATATTAATTATTTTTTTATTACTTTAATATATTTTCGGTTTATATTATTATTATTATTATTATGTTTTTAATATATGAAGTTTTTTTATAAAAAAAAAAAAAGAAAAGAAAAGAAATGCCACATGTCACTCCCCCCCCCTCTTCCTCCCCCTTCCACTCCCTACAATTATTCCCCCCCCCCCCCACCCACACAAGGGTCCCACAAATGCACATGACACTTCATCCCCCTCTTCCCCCCTCCGGATAGTCTAAAGATGCAGAGGTGTGTTGGAGAAGAAAGAAACAAATGGGTTTAGAGTAAAGAGAGAGGTGGCTGTGATTTATAACTTATGAGCTTTAAACCCTAAAAGTTTCACAATTGTCAGCACCAGTCCTTAAAGTTTACATATGCTTCACTTAAAGATATGTTAATTGTATAATAAAAGCAATGATATACTTTAGTAGGTTTCAAAAACATTGGTTATTTATTTATTTATTTATTTACTAGCTTTTATCTTGGGAGAGTTCCGGAGTTGAAAAATATAACAATTCTAATAATATTAATACTAATAGTAATAATTATTACTCTTGTAATTAAATAAATAAAAAAAATAACCTTGCTATAAGGTGACACCATGTGTTGCAGTGTTGCACGATTCTTTCTCCTAGCTTCTCTTGATGAAGTATACCTATGCATCTTTAAAAGAGTAAAATTCCAATGAAAGCATTGCGATTGGGCTGAATTTCAACATCGTAGATAGGAACCTGGATTAAAAGAAAAAACATTATTAACGAATAACCTGAACACTTTGTGTTTTTTTTCCTGTATGAACGAAACCCCACAAAAAATAGTCGTTTTTTTCCTCCGTTTTTTAAATAACACTATTGTACTCGTTGGAAAGATAATAAAACGCTCGTTAATTTGGTGTAATTTTTTTCTTTAAAAAATTTCGTATATAAAAGATATTAACGTTTAAAAATTATGGGAGGAAACATAAGAGAGAAAAATTTAAATTTGTTTTTAAATTATTTTTTCCTAAAATAACTCAATTTAAATTTAGTAGATTAGGTTTTACATTATTATTTATTTTTTTATTTGCCACATGACATGACACATGGCACACTCAATGAGGAGAATGCCTCCTTGAATGTCATGTCATTAAAATAGCTTTCTTATGCCTTCATTGAATGACAACTTATCAATTTTCAATTCTTTTATTATAAGTTATAGATTTATTTTGAAAATTTTAGTCATAGTAATTAACAAACAAAGCAAGACAACACAAATTACATTTAGATGGTGGGTAAACGGGCAACAAGTTGCGCCGCTATCCCCTTTTGAATCGCAAAGCCTATCCTGCTAAACACAAACCCTTGGTTCCTAGGGCTATGCGAGTCACAGTGGACCACCTTTTGCACTCGTATCAGGAACCGTACTGCCTCAGGGGCTAGAGAGCCAAATGTGTCAAAAGCAAACGGCAAGAACACATGTTGATTCTCTAAATAGGCTGTTGCGTGCTTAGCGACCTTCTTAGCTTCTGTCTCAAAACTGCCTGCCCCGGTACAAAGCTGCTGTCTCGCAAATCTAAGCCAATCGGTCCAACCATTGTTATTTATTTTATTTTTTAAATATTTAGTTTGAGTATCTTTTTTATATGATCCGACCCAATACAACTTGAACCGGAGCGAAAAAATAATATATACCGATAAATAAACGACACCAAAAAATTTTCACCCCCATGAGAAAATTTTCTGGGTCCGCCACTGGCTTCAAGCTTTTAAGAAAAAACTCCTACTTAATAAAAAGCCTTGTTTGGTTGAAAGAGCTTGAAGCTTTTAGGTTGAGAGAAAAAAACTCTATATTGAAAAGCTAGTAGTATGTGTTTAAGAAAAAAGTTCCTACTAGCTACAAGTTTTTAATTAGTAAATGACACAAATACCTATTCTATTATAAAAATAAAATTAAAACATTCCTTACAAGCTTTTAATTATGTCCAGTTTGGTCATTTTATATATTTTATTAAAATCTCAAGCTACTTTACCAGACACCAAAATATATTTAAAAAAACTATAGTTACCACTTACCAGCTTCTAACTAGTTTTGCCAAACATACCATATATCATTAACCAAACAAAATGTCATTCATTGTTGATATTCAGATTAAGCAATTAATTAGTCAAAAATTAAAAAGATAGATAAACTAATTAAATCAAATAATATGTTATTGGGGTTGAGATGTACGAATACTCCATTTGCTTTGGTCAATTTTTATCTTTAGAGCAATCACAACCCATCACCAAATCCTCTCCATCAAATTACACTAAAAATCACTACTTCACCTTTAAATCTGCTCTCTCCTAATTAAAATAATAATACTTTTCATACTTTTATCATTATATTTTCTCTCTCCTCACTCACAACCACTTACAAAAATATTAAAATATATATAGGGGTGAACAGTAGCTTTTCAAATATAGGGGTGAACAGTGCTTTCACCAAATATTTTCTCTCTCCTCCACTCACAATCACTCACACTCACCCCATATAATTTGAGGGAATCCCTCACAAAATTTGATGGGTGGGTTGTGAATGCTCTTAGTTCTCATCTTTTGAAAATTACACTTCTAATTTCTAACGTTTGGTGAGTCGTGTAACTCTTCATATTTGAATTTTCTTTTATTTTTGTAAACTTGATATATATATATATGTATATATGTATGTATGTATTAAATCTCCGTTCGTCCATTTTGACATTTTCCTACGTCAAACTAATTTACTATGCTATTAAGATATATTAGGATTACTAGTTTTTATCCCGGGAGCGTCCCGGGTTGAAATATCTAATATAAAATAATAAAATATATTATTATTATTATTATTTTAAACAAATCTCTGCCATAAGTTATCATATTCAAATATAAAAAAAAAACCGAATCTCTGCGTCGAGGTATAAATCTAGTGCCATTACAAATGAATTCGGAAGTTTGTAACCGATCATTCTAAAAAGAACTAACATGAAATAAGAAAAAAAAAGTTAATTATTGAAATATCGAACGCATTAATCTAAGGGTTATGTGATGCGTTAAAAAAATCATGGGTATATGATCGGGTATGTAGTTCGGGTATTTGGGTATGTTGTTTCAGGTAATCGGGTCGGGTATCACCTAATCCCAGACCCGACCCAAACCCACAATTTTTTTAAACTAATCCAAAACCCGACACAATACGTGTCGGGTTACAAAAAATAGTCATTTTTTTCTCCGATTTTTATATAGCACTATGGTACTCGTTGGAAAGATAATAAAACGCTCGTTAATTTGGTGTAATTTTTTCTTTAAAAAATCTCATATATAAAAGATATTAACGTTTAAAAGTTATGGGAGGAAACACGGGAGATAAAATAATAAAGGTTTAATATTTAGATTTAGTAGATTAAGTATTTAATAGATTGGGTTAAAGATTATAATAGATTAGGTTAAATCATATCTATTTCTTTTTTTTAATTGGTTTAGAGTTGCCACATCACATTCTATGTGGCATCTCTCAAAGGAGAGATTGCATAAGAGTATGACATGTAGGATTAATCCCTTTGCAATATATATATATATATATATATATATATATATTTAAAGAAGTAACATTATCAAAATCTTATTTAAAAAAAATGTTCCAAACCAGACTCGAACCCAGGCTTCAGGCCGGTTCAAAGTCTTATACAAACAACACCACCACTACACCACTTTGGGTGTTTGTGTATTTTATTAAACGAATTAATAATAAGCCTTTCTTATTATTGAACTCAAACTTTCAAAATTCAAACCAAGAAGTCAACAGCTGCAAATCACCTAAGAGGGTGTTTGGGATTGAGTTTGGAAATGTAAAAGTGCTTTTGGTCAAAAGTGGTTATTGGCTTATGACTTTTTGAAAAGGAGTTTTAAAAAAAAATGTTTGGATTAGCTTTTGGGATGAGAAACGTCAAAAAGTCAATAGATTGTTTTTTTTAATTGTTTCACTTAAATTATTGTGAATATTGGTTGTATGAGTGGTAAATTTGTAATTTTTTTCAAAAGTCAAAAGCCAAAAGCCAAGATTTCTAACTTTTCAAAAACAGTTTTCCACCCTTAACTTATTGGCTTCTTGGAAAAGTTAATAAGTTGTTTTGAAACTCAATCCCAAACACCCTCTAATTAATGCATATTCGTTTATGGTTTTGGAAAGTTTCCATCCATATGTGATCGACATAAGGATCCTTACCATCTGTTCATCTATTACGCGTTATTAGGCCCTAATTGATAGGTAATTGATTTGTTTGAATACGATTAATAAAACCCGACTCTAATCACTCTTAAATCATCAACCTTTGTTACAATTTATATAAGAATCCAACCCAGACATCATATGTGATCACTTCTGCTCATAAGAACACAACCAATTCACACTAATCCAGCCTCTGTAAATGGATTATAACCAAGGAGCCGTCGAACGCCTCTAACACTCCAATTCGTTTCATCCGTGTATGTTTCTAGGTATTTTTTTTATGTTTCGTGGTCGTTTTAGGTAGTAGAACAAAAGCCCTAAACATTCATTTATTAACTGTAACGGATTAAGGGTCAATTGATTCAATTGGTGGATTAGGGTTTATATAAGTTAATTTGGGGATTTTGTTGTTTTCAGGAAAATTTATAAATAAAACGTGAAACAGAATCAGACATCAAACAAGGTTTTCACCTCACATGTCACTGGTTCGAGCCCAGCAGTGGCCGGGGTTTTGGTATTTTTTTTCAGCTTTTCTTTATATATATTTATATCTTATATAAATACAATTAATTATTAAAAATAGCAAATTTAGTCCAATATTTTTATAAAAATTATCATGGCTTCACAAAACTCTAAAGTTTATGTTTATAATTTTATTTTTCTGAAAAATATTTATTTATTATTTTTAATTCATTTGTTTAGATCGTAATTAATTCATAAAAAATCATTTTTAAGTATTTTAAAACCAAAATTTTTGTGAAGACATTTCTAATCATATAAAACGTTTTAATAACTTTATTTTCTGTAATAAAAATATTATTTTTACAATTTAAATAGATTTAATTGATTTAATTCAATTAAATTCTATTTTAATTAAAAATAACATGGAAAAAAAATATATAAAATTATTTCCTACTTATAACACATGTAAACCACTGTTCAAAAATGAAAATAATGTTTTTGCACTTTAATTATATTTATTTTTTAATTATTTCATTATTAATAATAATAAATTAATTTAAAATACTAGAATATTAAAATTTTGAGTTTAAAAATTCTGAAATACTGTTTTTATCTCAGAATAAACTTTACTTGAAATTTTTATATTTATTTGGTTTATTATTATTCCACTATTAATTCATATTTATTTAATTAAAACCAATTATGGTTTAATTCAAAAACCCTACAATCCCCAAATTTAGACTATGAAACCCTAAGTGCCTATCCCAATAACCTTAGATTTGAAGTCCTCATAAACTTAGACTTTGTGTTTATCGTTTAGGTGATTTCTTTGGGAATCTCACTATTATCAACTCATCATAACTTGGGTGATTACTTGCTTAGCTAAAGGTGAGTTTACATAGCCCATTTTTACTGTTTTACATTTTTGGGGTGAAACATGTTTAAACATTTTTATGCAACAACAATTACTCATTCTCATTATGTTAAAACTTGTGGATTCATTTTGACTGTAACAAAAAGACACAGTACAATCATTAAACATTGATCAAGTGTAACACCCCAACCGATGGCGAAATCATCGAGGTGTCACGTAGTGACGATTGTTCAAAAGCACATGGTACTAAAATGTAAATATTATTGAATAAACCATAACTGTCTTACATGGAATTGGAAAAAAAAATACATTGGCTAAATGAAATGTAAATATTGAAATAACTGAATTAAAATAAAGCACTAAATGTCTCTTACTAAAGTACTAGATCAAACTGCACCTGAAACATGTACAAAAAATGGGTTTGGTCAACATAAGAAATGTTGGTGAGCATTCCTAGTTTTGATATATAATATGTTAAAAAGATATACAATTCAAGTGCATGCTACAGTGCAAATATGTAAACTATGTATCATACAAATGAGCGAAATCAACCCTGTGACTGTATAATGTACTGTATGAACGGTGGTGTACTCATCCAATAAATGGTGATAACTTAACAATGGCCACGGATTCTCCGATGAAAAAGGGGGAGAATCAATCTAGGCGGATTGTCAATCCAAATAGCGCTATCCAATGTTAAGGTCGGCTTGTACATGGTTAATGATTTCACTAAGTACAAATGTATTCTACATGTAATGTCTAAGCATAAAGCACGTTTGTAAGCAAATGCACATAGTACTAGAATTGTATTGTAAAAAATGTGAACTTGTATTTGTAATTTGTATAAGTGTACATGTAACACCCCAAAAATGAATAAAAGCAAAAAGGGGATAGGAAATACTCACTGTCTATGTAATAGCTTGAAATTGAACTGGACAAAGATATTGAATTGAGATTATCCCCAAATGATCGAATTGGGGATAATCGTTTTATTTGATTAATGAACAATTTGTTTATTAAATATAAGAATTTTAATAAATAAATAAATAAAAGTCTCTTTGTAAAATTTTAAGTTGGATATAGTCACAACATAAGGTTTTGAGTATGAAAATAATTTTTATAAAATTATTTTCTTGAAAATAAAATATTTAATTTAATTATTTCAAATTGTCAAAATATGACTTTAATATCTAAAAATATTAAAATTAAAGAATTTCTGAATTAAAAATTGTATTTCAGTTCTAGATAGTTAGAAATAATTTATATAAATTTTGGTGCAAAAATATTAAAAAATGAATTTATTATGATTTATTTATGATTAAAACTAACAAAAATTAATTAAAAATATAAAATAAACGGTTTTTCTGAAATAAAAATATTTTTCTGGAATGTTTAAGAATATACAAGTTTAGGATAATTTTTGTGAGATTTAATAAAATCGTTTAGATATTTTTATAGAATTTAATAAATATAATGAATAAACTAGTATTATTAATAATATATATTAAATAAAGTATTTTTGAAAACTAAAATTTGGGTGATGAACTTTATCATTTGGAGATCATATGATAATTCTTGTGGAATTTATAAACCACTTTTAGTATTTAAAAACTATTTTAAGAGATTAAATATGTTAAGTACATATATAAAATGGCAGAAAAAATATATGTTGGTTATGGGAATCGAACCCGGGCCTCTGGCCGGTTCGGGTTTTATCACAAGCGTGGCCACCAACTGAGCCACACCCTAAGAACGAAATATATTGGATTGTAATTAATTATATAAGTTAAATGTTTGGTTTTTGAATTAAATAGAAAAATAGGATGTTAAAAACGGGATTCGAACCTTGGCCTATGGCCGGTTCATGTTCCAGCTGCATGCACGTAAACCAACTGGTCTATACCAGTTGGTTGCGCATTCATTGATTCGTAATAATTATATAGATTAACTATTTCATGTGTTCTTCCCAAAACTATATCAAGCGAGCCCTAATTTCCAAAATCAAACAATTCGTGTTCAATAGCCCCTAAATCTTTGGGGCTATTGTTCACCAAGTCCCGAATATTAAAACCACAAAAAAAAAGAGAACTTACAAAGACTCGTGATCGGTATTAAGCCTGGTCAACGAAAAAAGTCAATCGCGACTCAATGCGTGTTTGCAGGTTGTTTTATCAGAAATTGAAGGTAAGGGAATGCTTATCGGCCATTAGGGATGGTGTAGTGATGTTCAATTTATAGTATAAGAGTCGGATTAAAGATTTAGCAATGTTTGACCATGTTTAATGTGATGACGCGTGAATGATAATAGGAATGGAAACTTTTGACTGTGATTGAGCATAATACACGTTTATTTGGTCAAAAAAAACGCGTTTGAATGATGATTATATGGTGATTACAAGCTGGTCAACAGCATTGATGTTGTTTCCTTTTCCTCTGCGTCGCACAACAGGAAGTTCAAAAGGAAAAGGAAAGGATCGCAGATATCAAGGCTTTTATATAAATCGCGTTGAAATAAAATCAACAGAATAGTGTAGCTCAGATGGTTAAGTGTGGTGTGGTGTTTCAGCTTCTGCCCGGGTTCGATCCCTGGCAGAGGCATTCTTTTTTTTTTTAACAGATTAAAGGGGGAAGGGGAGATGTTGGGCTTGGTTCTGCTGGGCCTGCTGTCTGGGCCGGTTTCTTGGGCTCAGATAGTGGGCTTCAGTAACCTTCCAAGAATAAGTGATTGGGTTATGTTGTGGGTTTGGTAATGGGTTTTCAAGTGAGTGTGTTTAAAAATATATATATATATATATAACCTGATTTTTTTTATTACTAATATTATTATTATTATTATTATATAAAAATAAAAATATAAAGAAAAAGTGACGGATGTCACAGCATCCCTACTTTTAGAAACTTCGTCCCGGAGTTATTAGAAACATAGGGTTATGGAGGTCTGGGTAAAAATTAAAGTAACCGTGGTTTGGAAAATTTGAATGATTTGGATATGAGGTTTGATAGGTGTGAGTTAAGGATTGGATTAGGTTCGTCTCGAATAATAAGGAAAATAAGAATCTAGTAAAACATTAAGCTTAGAAATCCTAAAATAATTGTATGAGTTGATTGATTATAAAAAGATCAAATGAACTATCAAATAACCAGAGTTCGTTCCTGGTCCGACTTCCAGTCTCACTTTCAATGCATCATTAGTGTTTGTATACAGGGTGTACCGCAGCTAACCCACCACACCTTTGATACCTCGAAAACGTACTGGACGCCTACCAAAAACTCTAATAGAATTTCACACTACCCTAACGCACCTGTAAATTCATGATTACGTTCTGGACCGAAATCATCAATTTACCTTACATTAGGGTTTTATGTCCTTCTATGATCCTATTCTAACAACACATTAACACAAGTAAATTTCACAAGAAGATGACACAACAAACACGTTTATCAATAAAATAAGGCTATGTAATAACGAGGTCAATTGCATTGGTTTGCAACGATTTGTAAGCATAACAGTATGTATCTAAGTATGGGCTACCACTCGTCCGAGGAGCCCTTTAAATGAAATGTTTATCAGAGTTGCGTGGGTAATACACACACGCAAGTAAGTCTACAAAGTGTTATTTTAGTGGCGAGTATCATGAATAATTAAATGTCCAATGGATAGTCAAACTAAGGGAAAAATCAAGTTTCATATGACAAACACATGATGTTTTTAGAAAAGCTCTGTAGGATTAAATAAGTATTTTGATTTTCATGGAAGTCAAGACCAAATGTTTCAATAAAATGTAAGGTAGAGTCGGAAACTTATACGATATAAATAAACGTAACCGAATTTGATAAATTTCCAATCTATGTTCGTACACAATAGTATGCAAGGAAATTTCTAGATGTTGTATGCTAACGAGTGCGACAAAATTGGGTACAAAATGATAATAGGATCAAGAAAATGAAAACACGAGTATTGGATTCTTGAGTCTTGGGAAGATATCATCCATGGCTTAACCAGTGGGATTAACGTCATCCTGATCAGTTGTTTCGTTGGTATTGATATTGAAAGCTCGTCCATGTGCCACCAGGTTTACATTGTTCAATTTGGGACATTGAGGTAGCATGTGATTAGGGTCTCTACAATGATAACATGCCCGACCGTTAGTAATCTGTAGTGGTCCCTGGGCAGCTGTTTGATGATTACTCTGTGTCCCAACCATTACTCGACAAGTGGTAACAAAGTGTCCAAACCTTCCACATCTAGTGCATTGACGGCATGGAAGATTTGCAGGGTGATGATATTTGCAGGTGTTGCATTGAGGATGGATTCCCGTGTAGGCTTTCTTGATAGGAGGCTGAGCCACCGGATCAACAACAGCATGGTTCTGATTATCGCCCATTCGTTTCTTAGAGTTCGAAGCAGTAGTGGCGGCCTTTGCTAAAACAGTCTTAGATTGTTCAACAACATTGGTGGTTTTCTCAGTAGGTGTCTTGGTGCCCTTCCTAACCAAGTTTCCTTTCCTTACGTGTTTATCTGTTAATGTGGCTGCAAGTTAGATGGCTTCTTCTACCGTAGTGGCTTTGCCTCCAGTGACAACGTCTTGAATCAGGTCAGGTAATCCCTCGATATATTTTTCGATTGCTCGAGAGACTGGGGTGACCATGTGTGGAACCAGTATGCTAAGTTCGTGATATCGAGTATTATACGCAAGATTCTCACCACTGTCTTGTTTCAGTCCATGGAACTCTTCCTCCAGTTTCCTGATTTCGTTCCTAGGGCAGAATTTGGCGATCATGAGTTCCTTAACATCTGCCCAAGATAATGATAAAGCAACATCAGCTCCTCGATTGCGCTTTTCGCCATTCCACCAGGTTAGCGCCCCCTTTTGAAGGACACTAGTAGCATAGCGAACGCGGAGTTCATCAGGACATTCACTGTTCACAAAAGTACTCTCCATGCTTTCAAACCATTGGAGGAGGCCAGTAGCACCCTCCTCACCAGTGAATTTTGTGGGGTTGCAGGAGTTAAAGTGTTTGAAAGTGCACCGAAATTGAGTCGTACTCCCTGTGTTGGCACTGTTACTATTCTGGGTTATCTCACTGACAAGGTTTGGGATCACTGCAGCAATTTGCTCGGCGACTAAAGATGCGAGGCGACGATCAGAACGTCGTCCAGAAGCACGAACAGGGCGTTGGCTGGCATCACGGAGCATGCGGCGAGCAGACATCTATGAGGTAGTCAATTAATAATCATGAGATTAGAAAATGTAAGTGTATAATCGTACAGATGATTATGAAGATATGATCTTGTAAGCAATCATGATATGCAAAGTATTGTATATGAAACGAGAGGGTATTATTGAAAAAACTTGTACAAAATGCTTGGAGTGCCCTTGTCTAGCTGTAAAGCTCAACAAGAACGTTGACTTTTCAAAGGAATTGAACCCAATAGTGATCAAAGAAGACATGCTTTAGCCTATAAGTGGACACTCACTCCAGGAATCCCCAGGTAAGCATAACAGGTCCGTTATTGGATTTATGCGCTATGCTTGCCTATGCCAGAAAACCCAGTGTACAGGCGTCCACCCTTCCAGATTGCACATGTTCTATCACACTCATTAAAGCTCAACAACTTTGAAGGAGCAAAATAAGAGTAGGCATTATGCCTATGGGTGTCTTCATGAAAGGTACTGTTCCTGTTCCATGATGATGTAGACTTTCCATTCCTTGTAGGACACCATCTCTATGCACCATGATGAAAGATGAGGAGAAATAGAAAAGAGGGAAAGATAGAGGAAGGAAGTAGAGGGAAATGAGGGGTAAGGTAATTTAAGAAATATTATGCATGAAGGTTCGGTTTATAGTCTAGGCCATTTTATCTAATAACCTAGTTCCCTATAACCATGGCTCTGATACCAATCTGTAACACCCCAACCGATGGCGGAATCATCGAGGTGTCACGTAGTGACGATTGTTCAAAAGTACATGGTACTAAAATGTAAATATTATTGAATAAACCATAACTGTCTTACATGGAATTGGAAAAAAAATACATTGGCTAAATGAAATGTAAATATTGAAATAACTGAATTAAAATAAAGCACTAAATGTCTCTTACTAAAGTACTAGATCAAACTGCACCTGAAACATGTACAAAAATGGGTTTGGTCAACATAAGAAATGTTGGTGAGCATTCCTAGTTTTGATATATAATATGTTAAAAAGATATACAATTCAAGTGCATGCTACAGTGCAAATATGTAAACTATGTATCATACAAATGAGCGAAATCAACCCTGTGACTGTATAATGTACTGTATGAACGGTGGTGTACTCATCCAATAAATGGTGATAACTTAACAATGGCCACGGATTCTCCGATGAAAAAGGGGGAGAATCAATCTAGGCGGATTGTCAATCCAAATAGCGCTATCCAATGTTAAGGTCGGCTTGTACATGGTTAATGATTTCACTAAGTACAAATGTATTCTACATGTAATGTCTAAGCATAAAGCACGTTTGTAAGCAAATGCACATAGTACTAGAATTGTATTGTAAAAATGTGAACTTGTATTTGTAATTTGTATAAGTGTACATGTAACACCCCAAAAATGAATAAAAGCAAAAAGGGGATAGGAAATACTCACTGTCTATGTAATAGCTTGAAATTGAACTGGACAACGAGATTGAATTGAGATTATCCCCAAATGATCAACCTAAAGAATTTGATAACGTGTAAGAGAAATTACTCTAGGACACATGTATTTCTAGGGCTTCGAATTGGGGATAATCGTTTTATTTGATTAATGAACAATTTGTTTATTAAATATAAGAATTTTAATAAATAAATAAATAAAAGTCTCTTTGTAAAATTTTAAGTTGGATATAGTCACAACATAAGGTTTTGAGTATGAAAATAATTTTTATAAAATTTTTTCTTGAAAATAGAATATTTAATTTAATTATTTCAAATTGTCAAAATATGACTTTCATATCTAAAAATATTAAAATTAAAGAATTTCTGAATTAAAAATTGTATTTCAGTTCTAGATAGTTAGAAATAATTTATATAAAATTTTGGTGCAAAAATATTGAAAAATGAATTTATTATGATTTATTTATGATTAAAACTAACAAAAATTAATTAAAAATATAAAATAAACGGTTTTTCTGAAATAAAAATATTTCTGGAATGTTTAAGAATATACAAGTTTAGGATAATTTTGTGAGATTTAATAAAATCGTTTAGATATTTTTATAGAATTTAATAAATATAAATGAATAAACTAGTATTATTAATAATATATATTAAATAAAGTATTTTTGAAAAACTAAAATTTGGGTGATGAACTTTATCATTTGGAGATCATATGATAATTTTTGTGGAATTTATAAACCACTTTTAGTATTTAAAAACTATTTTAAGAGATTAAATATGTTAACTACATATATAAAATGGCAGAAAAAATATATGTTGGTTATGGGAATCGAACCCGGGCCTCTGGCCGGTTCGGGTTTTATCACAAGCGTGGCCACCAACTGAGCCACACCCTGAGAACGAAATATATTGGATTGTAATTAATTATATAAGTTAAATGTTTGGTTTTTGAATTAAATAGAAAAATAGGATGTTAAAAACGGGATTCGAACCCTTGGCCTATGGCCGGTTCATGTTCCAGCTGCATGCACGTAAACCAACTGGTCTATACCAGTTGGTTGCGCATTTCATTGATTCGTAATAATTATATAGATTAACTATTTCATGTGTTCTTCCCCAAAACTATATCAAGCGAGCCCTAATTTCCAAAATCAAACAATTCGTGTTCAATAGCCCCTAAATCTTTGGGGCTATTGTTCACCAAGTCCCGAATATTAAAACCCACAAAAAAAGAGAACTTACAAAGACTTGTGATCGGTATTAAGCCTGGTCAACAAAAAAGTCAATCGCGACTCAATGCTTGTTTGCAGGTTGTTTTATCAGAAATTGAAGGTAAGGGAATGCTTATCGGCCATTAGGGATGGTGTAGTGATGTTCAATTTATAGTATAAGAGTCGGATTAAAGATTTAGCAATGTTTGACCATGTTTAATGTGATGACGCGTGAATGATAATAGGAATGGAAACTTTTGACTGTGATTGAGCATAATACACGTTTATTTGGTCAAACAAAACGCGTTTGAATGATGATTATATGGTGATTACAAGCTGGTCAACAGCATTGATGTTGTTCCTTTTCCTCTGCGTCGCACAGCAGGAAGTTCAAAAGGAAAGGGAAAGAATCGCAGATATCAAGGCTTTTATATAAATCGCGTTGAAATAAAATCAACAGAATAGTGTAGCTCAGATGGTTAAGTGTGGTGTGGTGTTTCAGCTTCTGCCCGGGTTCGATCCCTGGCAGAGGCATTCTTTTTTTTTTTTAACAGATTAAAGGGGGAAGGGGAGGTGTTGGGCTTGGTTCTGCTGGGCCTGCTGTCTGGGCCGGTTTCTTGGCTCAGATAGTGGGCTTCAGTAACCTTCCAAGAATAAGTGATTGGGTTATGTTGTGGGTTTGGTAATGGGTTTTCAAGTGAGTGTGTTTAAAAATATATATATATATATATATATATATATAATCTGATTTTTTTTATTACTAATATTATTATTATTATATAAAAATAAAAATATAAAGAAAAAGTGACGGATGTCACATCAAGCCGCCTGTTTAGATTATAGCGCTATAGGTCTGACAAACCCATCCCCCCGTATAAATTCGGGATGATCGAAAACAGTTACACTTTTACTAACTTGCGAGTTAGATCTCAGTCGACACAAGGTTTGGTTGTACAAAAGACGCATTGTTACATGTCGGACTCATTACTCATTATTATACTTCAACTATGATTGCTATATAACACATTGTTTTCAATTACATGCAAAATCTATGTATGCTCACCAACTATTTATAGTTGACCCCCCATCTTTCCAACTTAACATATTTCAGGTTTTATTAGCTATTGGAAGTTGTACAAGTCTTGGAACACGTAGGAGCTTTGGACCTAGTTTATATGAATCAAGTTTATGTAATCATTAATTTGTATGACAGTTGTAAATGATTTAATTATATTCAACTTTCATTTAGTACCCATGAGCTATTTGAACAATCATCCATACGTGACACCTCGATGTTTCTGCCATCGGTTGGGGTGTTACAAGTCGTTACTCAGATAGTTCCTAAAGTTTATGGAGGTTAAATTATCCCTATTAAGTATGATAAATAGAATAATTAAAATGTTTAAAGAAAAAGGTGTAGGGTCTATTTAATTATTTAATTTTAGAAAAAAAAATCATAATCTTTAATATACTAAACTTGCTAAGTTACATCAAAATAGAAGGTAGACGGACAACAAGTTACGCCGTCACTCCTTAAAAAAAATTGGGCCCACCTTCCACTTATTCTTCTTCATCTCCTTACCCTATCCTTCTAAGAATGGAGTGGGGGCGTGGGTTGAGACATGAGTTGACACTTGTTTTGAATAAGTTTGTATGAACCAAATAACCCCATTACTCTAAAACCATCAAAATTCAAAAGAGATGGAAGGGTAGATAAGTAATATGGTCTTTCTCTCTCCTCATATATCATGCACATGCTGTAACAGTACTGATTTTTAAGAGATTAACATGGACCTTTGTATGACACTCTAGGCAAATCGCACATCAGCCGTGACCAGGAGAGATCCTTGGTTCATAAGTAATCCAAAGCCTCTTAAATCACCAACGCGTTTTGGCTTAATGCTAGTGGATGAGAGGAGAACTCCACAGTTAAACGTGCTCAGGTGGGAGTAGTATCAGGATGGGTGACCTCCTGGGAAGTCTCCACCGGGCGACCAAAAACAAATCCGTGAGCTCTGGATGGGCAACCCATCGGGCAAAGCGGACAATATTGGTGGTGAGAGGGGCCGGATGTTACAAATGGTATCAGAGCCACTCCTGTGTCGTTCGGGATGGTGGGGCAAACCTCATCGAGGACGATGAGTCCCTAAGAGGGGGTGATTGTAACAGTACTAATATCTGGGAGATTAACATGGACCTTTGTATGACACCCTAGGCAAATCCCACATCGGCCGTGGCCAGGAGAGATCCTTGGTTCATAAGTAATCCAAAGTCTCTTAAATCACCAACGCGTTTTGGGCTTAATGCTAGTGGATGAGAGGAGAACTCCACAGTTAAGCGTGCTCAGGTGGGAGTAGTATCAGGATGGGTGACCTCCTGGGAAGTCTCCACCTGGGCGACCAAAAACAAATCCGTGAGCTCTGGATGGGCAACCCATCGGGGCAAAGCGGACAATATTGGTGGTGAGAGGGGCCGGATGTTACAAATGGTATCAGAGCCACTCCTGTGCCGTTCGGGATGGTGGGGCAAACCTCATCGAGGACGATGAGTCCCTAAGGGGGGGTGATTGTAACAGTACTGATTTCTGAGAGATTAACATGGACCTTTGTATGACACCCTAGGCAAATCCCACATCAGCCGTGGCCAGGAGAGATCCTTGGTTCATAAGTAATCCAAAAGCCTCTTAAATCACCAACGCGTTTTGGGCTTAATGCTAGTGGATGAGAGGAGAACTCCACAGTTAAACGTGCTCAGGTGGGAGAAGTATCAGGATGGGTGACCTCCTGGGAAGTCTCCACCGGGCGACCAAAAACAAATCCGTGAGCTCTGGATGGGCAACCCATCGGGGCAAAGCGGACAATATTGGTGGTGAGAGGGGCCAGATGTTACAAATGGTATCAGAACCACTCCTGTGCCGTTCGGGATGGTGGGGCAAGCCTCATCGAGGACGATGAGTCCCTAAGGGGGGGTGATTGTAACAGTACTGATTTCTGAGAGATTAACATGGACCTTTGTATGACACCCTAGGCAAATCCCACATCAGCCGTGGCCAGGAGAGATCCTTGGTTCATAAGTAATCCAAAGCCTCTTAAATCACCAACGCGTTTTAGGCTTAATGCTAGTGGATGAGAGGAGAACTCCACAGTTAAACGTGCTCAGGTGGGAGTAGTATCAGGATGGGTGACCTCCTGGGAAGTCTCCACCGGGGCGACCAAAAACAAATCCGTGAGCTCTGGATGGGCAACCCATCGGGCAAAGCGGACAATATTGGTGGTGAGAGGGGCCGGATGTTACACATGCACTTTCTCCACCATTATTAAACGTTAATAATTTTTTCATACGACATTTTTTTGTTTAAATTACACCATATTAACGAGTTTTTTTATATCTTTTCAACGAGTATCATGATGTCATCCATGTAAAGAGGGAGAAATATAAGATTATTATACTAACTTTCCACCAATTTTGGATAAAACCCACGTGTCACATCTGTATTGTTTCCTACCATTTATATGATTTTATCATTTGTACTATATCATCACCCTATATGGCTATATTATACTTATTAAGCCTGGTGCAGAATGAAGCCCTTAGATGTAAGATAGGAGGGTTTATATAATTATATCAAAAAGGTTTTTAAAAGGGCTTCAAATTTTTAGTACGTTTAGGGTTTAAAAAACGGTAGACCGCTCTTGCCTATTACAAACGTGTGTATTACTAGTTACTAGAATTAAACAAGATTGGGATTTTTGCTAGAATACATGTTGCATAATATGTTTGATATTTTGTAGTACAAGAAGAAACATGACTAAAATTGTGAAATTACATGTGAAACACGTGCAAAAGTATACAAGAAAAAGAAAAAATCTAGAATTTTACATTGACATAATGTCGAGAGCTTTAGTGTCATTTTATTTTTCTCACACATTATTTCGGTGACATAAATTACGCCTAACTAGTGTAACGTGTGAACTTTTACATACATCATACCGGAATACGTTCCTAACCTATAACTATAATAACACGTTTTAAATTAAGGGAGTTAATATTCACACACCCCTCCTATTTTGTCTCTCTACATATCTACATATACGTATGTCTACATAGAGAGATAGAGTGAGGCAAATCCTCTTATGGTGGAGTGATACCATCTTTGCTTTTCTTATGGGAGGTGGGGAGTTCGAGTCATACCGGCAGCAAAATGCTGCTGGTGGGTCGGATTTTATCAATTCTCTACTGTCGTGCCTTCGGGCGGGTGGAGGTTGTTAGGTTTTTCCCCGGTTTCAGAAACTACATGGGCGGGGCCTTGGCTACCCAGCTGCTCCAGGGACACTAGGGGGTCGCGGGGGCCTATCCATAGTGTGAGGGCTCCACTGGGTAGTTAGGCAGAAATGTTAGTTGGCCATTCTTAAAAAAAAAAAAAAAAAAAAAAAAAAAAAAAAAAAAAAAAAAAAAATTTGAAAGAGTGTGTGGATATTAATTAGGGGTATCCTATTAAGATCACCCTAAATTAACCCAATTGTTTATGCAAGTGTCTTTTCTCTAGGTTTTGGGATGTGTCACTATGGCAATTTTGAGTTTGCTAGTCGTTGGGATATGTACAGAACAACATATCCTTTTGTTAGAAATTTAGAATACACCGGTGTCGTCCTTTTAAGGGGACATAAACCGATATGTAGATCCCCTTACTTAATCCCTCTAAAACAAAATATACACGGGGTGATGGTGTGGACGGTGGCTCAGTAGCCTCCACATCACCTCAATCTTTTTTACTCTATAATTAAAGTAATTAAATAACACATAACATTTTTATATAATAAACGTTACATTAAAATAAAATGACATTACATTACAATTTAAACATAATAAACATAAACTATAAACCTAATCTAAGGTCGGCCGGATCATTTACCATGCCGATACATGAGAAACTCACCAACGTGGCAAAACTCATACTCAGTTTTAGTGAGTTCAACAGCCTCATGTTTGGGGGTATTGGAGGAGGGGTACTTGTTGCAAGGTTGCTTGGTGGACTATCTCAAAATGTTTGCACTTATATCGTAGGTTGGCCCACTTGCGGTTTAGTGAGTCAGTGGTTCGGTTTGAACAACCGACCAAGTCCTTGAATTCCTGAAGTATGTAGGGCCAAATCAACCCTCGTCATGGAGGGATGTTGTTTATTTTTGTCCACGCCGTACATAGGGCGATCTCTCCCTCTTCGAACCAATGAGTCATGGTTTATCAAAAGATTTTGGGATATTCAGGTGGGTTAGGAAGACGATTTGGTATGTGGTAAACAAAACAGTGGAGTGAAAAAAGTTACAAATAGGTAAATATAAATTAAATGGGTAAATTAAAATAAATGGTAATTTTTAAAAACATGAAATGCTTTACTATTGTGAAATGGTCCACATAGTGGGCACAATCAAAGCCCTCGACGTTATCGTCAGGCGTTGCCCCACATCGATCGAAATCTCTACCTGATATGCCTCACGCCTGGGTCCACGCTAGGCGCAAGATAGTAGGCTAGCGTGAGAGGATTATTGATGTGTTGTAAAACACATCTATTTTCCTATGTATTTTGTATATTATTTGGTCTAGTTTTTATTCGTTTTGTGTCAATTTTATTAGGTATTTATTTATTTTATTATTTTATAGGTGTTCGTGGAAAATGAGCTCAAAATGAAAGAATTTTAATTGAGACACGGACACTTGAAAGCATGTGTTCATGGACGTCGGAGCGTAAACGAAAAACTTTGGTCGAGCCAAGAACAACCGAGCCAGGAACATAGAGTTATAATAATAATAATAATAATAATAATAATAATAATATAAAAAAAAAAGAAAAGAAATGGAAGTGACTTGGGCCGTAGCCCAAGCCAAAAACAACACCAAAGTCGAAGTCGGTCAACAAATGGGATGGATATATTATCGATGACGGCAGCAATTATTTAAAAAAAAAAAAAAACAAACAAATGTGTCTAAGCTCATAAACTGCATCCATCATCCATCATAAATTTAATTTCTAATACATTAGGGAGTTTAGTTTGCAGTGGTTGGTAAATCTATATGGTTTAACCTTTGCTTCGAAAGCTTGAGGTGGGATTAGGTGAAGCTGGATATCTTGAGTGTGAGACCCATAGATTGATTGTAATAATATGAACTTAATTGCTTTACATGATTGGGGCCTGATTAGCTAGTGGTTGGGTTTAGGTGGACAACAATACCGACAGTTTTGGTTGATGCGTAATTAGATCTTAATTAATGAACCTAAAAGTTTTTGAAACCAAAAATTCTAATTATGATTCCATTGCAGTCTTTTTCAGGGACGAAAAAGGTTTAAGTGTGGGGATGTTTGATGTGTTGTAAAACACATCTATTTTCCTATGTATTTTGTATATTACTAGCTGATTACCCCGGGAGGGTCCCGGGGTTGAAAAATCTAATTTTACGTCATAACCTATTGCAAATGGCTCAAGTTAACTAACCACAAAATCTCTCAATTATTGCATGTTCATATTATTCTAATCAGTAATAACTCATATTCCCTAATCTAAAACCTAATTAGTAATCATGTAAATAATCACTTATGTAAGCTGCAACTATTCAAAAACTCATCACATCTCTCTAATTTCTCACATTCTAATGGCTCTTATAATTCCTAACCTAATCAACTAAACAAACACTTAAGTTGGAAGTTGTAACCATTGCATTTCATTATGCCACGTGGCATAATCAAGAGATGGTTGTGGCCACCATTGAACGCCACGACAACAACTATTAATTCTTCCTGGGAGCGTCCCGGGGTTGAAAAATATAACCATTCTAATAATACTAATACTAATAGTAATAATTAATACTCTTGTAATTAAATAAATAAAAAAATAACCTTGCTATAAGGTGACACCATGTGTTGCAGTGTTGCGCGATTTTTTCTCATAGCTTCTCTTGATGAAGTATACCTAGTAAAATTCCAATGATAACATGGCGATTGGGTGATTTTCAACATCGTAGTTAAGAACCTAGTTTAAAAGAAAAAACATGATTAATGAATAACATGAACACTTTGTGTGTTTTTTTCCTGTATGAACGAAACCCCACAAAAAATAGTCGATTTTTTCTTCGTTCTTTATATAGCACTATGGTACTCGTTGGAAAGATAATAAAACGCTCGTTAATTTGGTGTAATTTTTTTCTTTAAAAAATCTCGTATATAAAAGATATAAACGTTTAAAAATTATGGGAGGAAACATGAGAGAGAAAATTTAAAATTTATTTTTAAATTCTTTTTTCCTAAAATAACTCAATTTAATTAAAAAGGGAAATAATTCAAAAACACTAAAATATTTCATTTATGATGCCACGTGACAGTTTCATGGAGAGGTTGAAAGCACCATTGGACGTCACGTCAGCAATGTTCAATTCTTTTATATATATTAATAGATTTGGTCTAGTTTTTATTTGTTTTGTGTCAATTTTATTAGGTATTTATTTATTTTATTATTTTATAGGTGTCGTGGAAAATGAGCTCAAAATGAAAGAATTTTAATTGAGACACGGACACTTGAAAGCATGTGTTCATGGACGTCGGAGCGTAAACGAGAAACTTTGGTCGAGCCAAAAACAACCGAGCCAGGAACATAGAGTTATAATAATAATAATAATAATAATAATAATAATAATAATAATATAATATAATATAAAAAAAAGGAAAAGAAAAGAAATGGAAGTGACTTGGGCCGTAGCCCAAGCCAAAAACAACACTAAAGTCGAAGTCGGTCAACAAATGGGAATGGATATATTATCGATGACGACAGCAATTATTTAAAGGGAATGAATATTATTCGTTCAAAGATATAGAAGAATTATCATTCATTCATTCAACAGAATATTGAAGCCAAGTGACCGGCCAGAAGCGGTGACGAGCAGAAGGGCACGGAAGGAGAAAAGGCCCCGGGCATGTTAAAGATCAATATTCAAGGGGCCTTGGGTTAGGTTTAGTTTTTATTTATTTTTTTCTATAGACATGATTAAGAGGGTGTTTGGGATTGAGTTTGGAGATGCAAAAGTGCTTTTGGTCAAAAGTGCTTATTGGCTTATGACTTTTTGAAAAGGAGTTTTAAAAAAAGTGTTTGGATTAGCTTTTGGGATGAGAAACGTCAAAAAATCAATAATTGTTGTTTTTTTAAGTGTTTCGCTTAACTTATTGTGAATATTGGTTGTATGGGTGGTATATTTGTAATTTTTTTCTAAAAGTCAAAAGCCAAAAGCCAGGATTTCTAACTTTTCAAAAACAGCTTTTCCACCCTTAAAAGCCAAAAGCTAAAAGTCAAAACAGAAAGTGCTTTTGGGTTACACAAACAGCTTATTGAGTTATTGGCTTTTTGGAAAAACCAATAAGTCAATAAGTTGTTTTCAAACTCAATCCCAAACACCCTCTAAAACTATATTTAATTATTTTGTGATGATTTATAAAACTATGAGTGGCTAAACCTTTTGTTGGTAACTTGGGATGATGAACTAGATTTTGGTTTTAATTAAGGACCTATGTTTCCCGTTTTGGATGTGTTGGGTTACATGACTTAATTTTTATGTTTAACTTTGAATATTTGTGTGCTGGCGCTTTTTGATTTGATTACTTATTTGTTGATTTTAATGTTCTAGGCACATAGGAATATCCCCTAGATCTAGAAATCATTCTAGTTTGATTAACTTTTGTTGTCGAGCTAGTTCTTGCAGTTAGGAATGACGCAAGTTTAACAGGTTTTTAAGGTCAATTAGCTAAGGTGTGCAATCCCTTCCCGAAGGTTAGGAATATAATTCGGGATTGCTAGGTTGACTAACTAGGCATTGTTTAGTAGTTTGGTTATCGCTGGGGCGAGACCGGTTACTTATTCGTGTTTAGAGTTTTCCTAGGATTTCATTCGTAATTATTGAGTCTGCTTCACAGTTTGGGAGTTTTCGATCCAAAAGTGGTTGATTAAAGGATTACTGTGGGATTTGGTTTCGCTGGGGCGATCCACTTTCATTTTAGCATCTCAATACTTGTCCCGCCTTGAGTCTAGTCGACTATCCTTGACAGGAGGTTTATTAGGTGAGAACAGGGTCTCCAACCGGATTACATAGGTCAGTTTTTTAACCAGAGTCTAGGGATTCTACCCAGGTTACCAGTTTTCTCCTCATTAGAGTTCCAACCCAGTTCGTCAGTTTTCGTTTATTTTCAGTTTCTTAGTTTAATTTAGTAATTTAGTTTTAATTAATTTATTTTAATTTCAGTTTAAACCCCCCAATCAATCCATTTAATAATAATAATAATAATAATCATATTTTATCAGGTAATTCATTAGGAGTAATTTCAAAAGTGTTAGATAAAGTCCTTAGGTTCGATACCTGGTCTTGCCTACTTGCTACTTGCGATCGGTACACTTGCCGATAGTGTGTGGTTTTAGAAAAGTCTAGGATTTTAACTTGATCAATTTATTTATATACTTAATTGCACACATCAATTATTAACCGAGATATATTCTTAAGAATATTCCATAATGATTACAATTATTGTATGATCTATTTTCTAGTTTAGATGATTGTTTTTACCTTTCAAAAAAAGAAAAAAAAAACATGATTGTTAGTTAGGGTTCTCATGTATTTATTCTTGTATCATCTCTTGTGAATAATTAATCAACATTCAAGAATTTACATGGTATCAGAGTAAGATGAAACAAAAGGTAATCGTTTATGCTTTGCAAGTTGACAAAGAATATATGTTGCGGAGTGGCTAATGCCGTAGCTGAAACGACCGGCTTCGAAACTTGCTTCGTGAGCGTCATTTTCCTACACGCGAAGCCATAGTCATATTTTGTGATAATATCTCCACGGTGTCTCTATGGGAACCCGGGTGCAACATCAACGCACCAAACATGTGGAGACTGGTATCCACTTTGTCCGCGAAAAAGATACGTATCGGGGGCATACGTGTTCTACACATTCCAGCGGATTATCAATATGCAGGCATTTTTACCAAAGGTCTACCAAAGCAACTCTTTAGTCGTTTTAAATCCAGTCTTTGCATTAGGCTACCCGGTATGGAGACGCCCCCCCCCCCCCCGTCCCTTTGCTTTTTGCCCCGTCCCCCATCCCCACACACCGCCCCTGCCCCCGTCCCCTTTCCCCCCGTCCCCCACGTCCCTTGGAGAACGAACAAGACGAACCAATCACAATTTTTTCTTTTTTCTTTTTTCTTTTTTTTAAATCCAACGGCTATATTTGTTTTTTTTTTTTTTTTTTTAAGCTAAAACCAAATATATAAACCCAACCATCCAAATAAACCCACATAATCCAACCCTAAGCAGTTAATACGGGAAAATATCGGTTATCGGTCGAGGACCGATATTTGATATATCGGTTTTCGCGGTGAGATATCGGTAGTTTCATAAAGTGTGTATTTATATATATATATATAATATATATATATATATATATATATATAATGTAAGACACTAAAACCTATATAGTAATAATAATACTAAGATCAATAGTCTAGAGGTTCAAAATTTAAAAGTGTCCAACTAACAAGCTAACATAAACTAATCGTAAGCCATGTAATCGTCCTCCGAGTCCACATCAATCAATCCATCCAATTGTTTTTCAAGACCTCCCACTTCAGTGGTAGCATCATCATCATCATCTCTATAACGCTCTCTTTTGCTCCTAGTACTTGGCCCAACTTGTTCATTTCCTCCCATCGCTTCTCGCGCATCGACCAAAGAAGACCACCATCTCTACCATCAACAAACTCTTGAAACTCATGTTCTGTTGGTGTAACCCAATCATCATTTTCCTCTACATCTCTCAAAAAAATAGGATTCAAAGATCCATTTCCTTTTAATGACTTGAAGCGCCTTTGCAACCTTGTGTTGTATTGGATGAATACAAGGTCATTGAGTTTTTGTTGCAAAAGACAATTTCTTTTCTTTGAATATAACTGAACATGGAAAATAAAAAAAAGTACTTAATGAAGTAAATAAGTTAAATACTTGAATATATATGACTTATAAAAATATATGGCAGAATGAACTTACATTGTCAAATGTACTCAAATTGCGTTCACAAGGTGAAGCACTACAAGTTTGACTAAGGACACTGATAGCAAATGTTTGGAGAAAAGGTGTGTCGATCCCATAAGTACGCCACCATATATCTACATTTTATAAATAACTTGAGTGGTTCAATACTTCAATCTAAAATTAAGCAATAAAACATGAGAATGTTTATAATGTTTTGCACTTTTACTTACATGGTGCGACTTTCGTTCTACCCCTTACAGCAGCCGAAGTTCCAAATTGCCCAATTGAATCAATGTATAGATTCAAGTCTTGTCTCACTTTATCATTCTCATCTTCATCAGGCACTAGACGGTCAATAGCAAGATAAAGTCCGGTCAAAACTTCTGCGTCCTTCTTTTTGACAGACGAATTTTCACCATGTAAAATGGCAGGGTTTAAGAAATATCCAGCTACACATTCAATAAAGAGTTAAAATTAAAACTAAATATTTATAATAATTTAATTATAAACTAATAAATGTAAAGTTGCGTAACCTGCATGTAACGGGTGATGAAGTTGGTCGGACCATCTGTTTTGGATCATACCCCAAACTTTAGTGACAAGTCTTTCATTGGTTACATTTTTTTGAATTTGATCCTTCGCTTTTTTCATGGCATCATGGATGTAACCCATACTTGCAAACCTAGTAACACAAGACCTGTATAGCTCGTTGCCTTTCGTCAACTTCCTCATCAGATTTATGTTAT
Organism: Ambrosia x helenae; assembly: GCA_030844895.1. Lineage (NCBI taxonomy): Eukaryota > Viridiplantae > Streptophyta > Magnoliopsida > Asterales > Asteraceae > Ambrosia > Ambrosia x helenae. Next base: position 114,488,780 of record CM061233.1, read on the forward strand.
CTGTAATAAACTATAAAAAATAATAAAGAATTTAATCAATAAAACAAACACAAAGTAAATAACTAAACATAACAAGTAATAGTTTACATGCACAATATTCGCTTCTCCAACATCTTTTATCACCTCATTTATCATCTCCACAATTAAATCAGCGTTCTTCACATGCTCCGATGCATCAATTGATTTCAAAAATATCGTTCCATGAGGACAATTGACTAAAAAGTTTATCAAACACCTTCCTTTCCCATCTGTCCAAAAATCAGACATAATGCTACATCGATATTCTTCCCAATGTGGCCGGAATGAATCCACAAACTTTTTCGCTTCTTCTAATTTTTTTTTTTTCATTAATGTCACACGTATATTGTGATAAGATGGAGCCGGCATACCTATCATAAAGTAATAAATAATATAAGAGGTAAATAAGTAATAATCCAATTAATAAAATATCAATAAATCTTAATCACATTTAAGTATTTAAATACCTTTTCCATATTCTCCAATAGCATTTATCATATCTTGGAAACCTTCGTCACGTACGGCATTGAAGGGTAAACCAACCGAGTAAGCCCAAGTTGCAAATTTATCCCAAGCCTCTAACTTTAACTTCTCCTTTATTGGATTATTTCTATCCAATGTAGTTTGCTTTGTTTTTCCATGGTCGGTCTTTAACATGCTATCAAGAGAACCTCGCATGTTGCTAGAACCCACAAATTTCTTTTTCTTTGAAGCATTTCTCATTCTACTAACTTCTTGTACATCCTCTTGACCTTCTTCATCGTCATCTTCATCATCAAGATCAATTGCGTTTGATCTAAGAATCTCCATATTTCTTTTCTTTTCTAGTTGCATCTTTTCTTTTTCTTTAAGTGTTGCCAAGACTCTTTTTGAGATATCCATGGTTACTTTCAAACAACCCTTGACTTGTCCTCCGGTATGAGTAAGATGTTGCTTTAGTCGTGTGATTCCTCCACTCATCTTATGACCACAAAGTTTGCACCAGACAACTTGTTTTTTCAAGGGATCTCTGCACTCTCCCCATTCCCATGCCATATCTCTATTTGTAAATTTTGGGGCGGTGTTGGCATCAGAGGACATTGTATTAGCATTTGTAGGTTTTGCAGATGCATGTGAGGATGGAGTTGGAGTTGGTCCATCCATTATCAAATCTGTAATGATGATAAGTTTCATTAATCATTAGTTTGCCTCAATGGCAAAGCTATTCAAAAACATAACATTAACAATAGCCAAAAATATTCTAAGTTTCTAACATAATTATCAATTGAACATTAACTGTTCAGTCATACAATTTTTTCAGTCATACAATGTAACAATCTATGTAACATTAACATAATTATCAATGTAACAAACTAACAATCATACAAATAATTAACTGTTCAGTGATTAACATTAACATAATTTTCAGTCATACAATGTAACAATTGTAACATCGCGCATTTTTTTTCCCAATCACCCACTATATACTTGTATATACACACACATATATATATATATATATTCTTTTAATTATTTAGTTATTTAATTATTTATTTATCTTTCCACTTTATATACTCCTAATATATATATATATATAAAAACAATAATAATAATAATAATAATAATAATAATAATAACAATGATAGTAATAATAACCTTTGCAATGTTAAACCCACCCCTATTATTGTTAAATCTTAAGCCCAAAACTTTTTTTTATCTTTTAAAAACCGGAGCCCAGCAAGAAGCCCAAGTGGCCGGCCCATTCCTCCTCACCCTTCACCCTAGTCCAGCCCAAAACCCACCCTCTTCTTTCCCTTTTTCCTTCTGCGCGACTAACAACAAACCAGCAGTTGACCAAGGAAGTCTCACCTTTGACCATTCAATTTGCCTAATTTTGGAAGGCTAAATCAAATTAACGAATGACATATTGTTTGACTGATCATTACGCATCTACATCAGCTAATATAGCCGCGATTACAGCTCATAAATGAGCGTGATTTGATCTTTTTAAACCGACTTTGGTGTCTATAAATCGAACCATTGACTCGAAATTAAGGATAAATTCACATCTAAAACTCCATATCGTCATCCCCTTTACAAGAATCAGCGACTAATTACATCAAACACACACACACATCAAAGAATTGAAGTTTTGTTGACCTTTGTTTGACTCGACGTCTGGAACCAATTTTCAACCGGTAAGTTCAAATAAAACTCACTTTTATGTTTTCCATACTGATCCGAACCATAGCCCCATGTTAGATTCGGCTATTGATCAAGCATTTGAAATAATTAATAACTTAGGGTTCTATAGTTCTAAGGTTGAAGAAGAGGATGTAACTTGCTTATATGTTAAATAGAATTTGTCTTAAAATCAAACACAAATCAGTTGCAGAGCATGTGGTCTGTATCTGTATTGGTAAGTCAGGGGCCGGGTCTGGACCAGGGTTCGAATCCTGCCCAGCCCTTTTGACTGTTGTTTTTCATTTTATAGAATTTACATTGTATAGATGTATATTATTTAGCTTTTAAGCATTTAAAAATATCAAATTAACTTTAGAAATTTTGTTCAAGTTATTTTAAGATATTAAAACTTGAAACTTTTATATTGTAATTATTAATATCAAAATTAATTACTTATTTATTTATCCTAAATAATGAAATTTTTTTTCAAATAAATATAAAAATAGATTTCTTTTATAAAGAAAAATAGATTATTTTATGTCATCTCAATTAACAAACAATCTTTCCTAATAAGATTTGTACAACTATTCATGATAAATTTTACCATTTCAGATATTTATAAACTATTTAATATTAATATTAGTTATCAATTATTCATGACGATTATTTTCAAACAAAACTCTAATCCCCAACTAGAACCCTGCAATGCCCTAGACACATTTAAGTCCCATAACCTAATTGTCCTTTTTATTAGGTTAAACGTCTCAAGATTTATTGACGTTGCTATCAAGCTCAAAAACAAAACAAAACGTATTCAAGGTGAGTTTACATAGCCCCTTTTTCTATTTTATATTTTTGGGGTGAAACATGTTTAAACATTTTATACACTATCATTTACTCATTCTTACATTGTTGAAACTTGTGATTCAATTACACTATCATTTACTCATTCTATCATTTGACTGTAACAAAAAGACACAGTACAATCATTAACATTGATCAAGCCGCCTGTTTAGATTATAGCGCTATAGGTCTGACAAACCCACCCCCCGCATAAATTCAGGGATGATCGAAAACAGTAACAACATTAGACTAACTTGCGAGTTAGGCCTCAGCCGACACAAGGTTTGGTTGTACAAAGACGCATTGTTACATGTCGGAATCATACTCTATCATCATACAACTGATTGTTGTACAGACTATTGTTATCAACTATATTCAAAAACCTATGTATTCTCACCAACTTTTGTTGACCCAAAATATTTTCAACTTAACATGTTTCAGGTTCTACTTGCTTGAAGATTCGAATTAATGCTTGAAGATGTGTGCATAGTTATATTCAATTTGATGTACGAATTCTTGTAAGAACAATTGTATGTAATTTATTTAAATCATTTAATGAAATTTATTATTCACCATGAGCTACTGAACAATCATCAATACGTGACATCCCGATGTTTCCGCCATCGGTTAGGGTGTTACAACAATCATACAAATAATTAACATTAACTGTTCAGTGATTCTAATGACTAATATACAAACATTTGAACTTAACTTACTGAAGCTGTGAGAGACGAACAGCTGCTGTTGCGAGCAGAGGAGCAGAGCAGCAGCCGAGCAGAGGAGCAGAGCAACAGCGACGAACAGCTGCTGTTGCGAGCTTCGTTCTTTCTTCACAGCAGCAGCTGCAGCAGACGCGTGGAGGAGCAGCAGCCAGCAACTTCGTTCTTCAATCTTCACTTCTTTTTTCAGAGTAGCAGCAGACGTGGGAAGCAGCAGCCAGATTAGGGTTTTTTTTGTGTAAACAATATGCAGACAAGTTAAATTGGACTTGGTTTTTAGAAGTTTAAGTTTATATTTGGGCTGTAGTTATTGGGCTGAAGTTTAGTTTTAAGTGTTTTTTCAAATGGGCCCAAACAAATATGTAGACAACAACTATACCGAGATTACCGGTATTTATACCGATATTTTCTATACATATCTCGGTCGATATCTCGGTCATATCGGCCGATATTCTCGGTACCGAGATTATCACCGATATTTTACACCGATATAGACCCGTAACACCGATAACCGATATCTCGGACCGAGATAACCGAGATCTCACCGATATTAACTGCTTAGAATCAACCAAAACCAACATAAAACTCTCTTCTACTTTCTTTAAAAAATACCCAACAATGTCATACCTACCAATGATTGATTCCTCATCTTCGTCGAGCGAAGAAAACCGGGTTTTGGTGTTCCCGGTTCCAATAACGACCTTAATGTTCTTAACCAATCATTGGTGTTTGACGATGTTAGAAAGGAAACCGGTCCGGATTCAAAACTCACAGTTTCGGGGGTGGAGTACAAGCACGGGTATTATCTTGCGGATCTAATATACCCAACCTATTCTACACTTGTAAAAAGTATTAAGCACCCTCACGACGAAAAAAGAAAGAAATTTGCAAAGTTTCAAGAAGCGGCGCGAAAGGATATCGAACGAACTAATGGGGTTCTACAAGCGAAATGGCACATCATCGCAAACCCGGCACGTGCTTTCACACCAAAAAAACTTTGTTATTGTATGTATGCTTGTATCTTGTTGCATAACATGATCATCGAAGACGAAGGCCGGGCTATTTGTGAGTTCGATGAAAATGCCGTGGAGGAGAATACTATTCCGGATGACGAAGCGCAACAAGAGTTAAACGATTTCGCGTTACGTAACGAACACATCCATCATCATCTACAAGCCGACTTGATCGAATATATATGGAACAACGGAATCGACGATTAGTATTTTGCTACTTAATTTTTAGAATGGTTTGTTATTTTTTTTTTAATTTTTAGGATGATTTGTAATTTTTTTTAATTTTTAGGATGGTTTGTAATTTTTATTTTAAATCTACTATTTATTTGAATTTTATTTTGTTTATTTGTTAGTTTTTATAAAACTAGTTAAAATTAATATTCATAAAAAAATAATAATAATAAATGCTTGAGACATGGGTTTCTCATGTCTCCACACCCCACCCATGTCTCAAGCATATTAAGACATCACCTTGCCTAGGTGACATCCTAGATGGCATGAAGACATGACATTTCTCATGTCTTCACACCTCATAGCCTTAGTTTCACAAGTGTTGTGATTGTGGGGAGTATTAACCGAAATATATTCTTTGGAATATTTCAGAATGATTACAGTTAAATGTGTACAATTATTGTATGATCTTTTTCCTAGTTTAGACCAAAAGAACTAAAGATGTCATAGACATACAAAAGAATGAATACAATTAAATGTGTACAATTATTGTATTATTATTGTACGATCTTTTTCCTAGTTTAGACCAAAGAACTAAAGATGTCACAAACATACAAAAGTGACGTGTGATTTATGGTAACGAATAATACTCGTTTTCTTTCTCTCTTATTAGAATTTTTTTTTTTTGAAAGATTTCTCTCTTTTTAGATATGAAGAAGGTATGGAAGTAAAGTAATAGTATGAGATTTATTTAGAGAGAATTGTATAGTTGGTTCATTTGGTTTTTCAATATTGCGGTCTTAATCTTAAGGCTTCAATAATTACATCGTTGGTCTCGATGGTTGTAAACTTATTACTAACATGATCCAGATACATTAATTTTGTTACCGTGTTGGTCCATATCTTTAACAACGGTTAAAAATATATGTTAAAACCTCACACATTGCCATGTGACACATTGTGGGTGTAGATGAAATGGAGGAGCAATGTGGGAGTGTCATGTGTCCCACATTGCTTTCTTTTATTATATGTATATAGAATATATATAGATTACATTTTCTATCTCCTCTACTCACAACAACTTTTAAAAATATTAAAAAATCTTGGATGATGAGTAGTGTCTCTCCAAATATTTTCTCTCTTCTCTACTTATAACCACTTATACCCACTATGTATAATATAGAGATCACAATCACACCAGTATGGAGGAGCTGATGTGAATGCTCTTAGTTATTAAATTATAATACCCCCCCCCCCCCCTCCACCATTCCCTTCCACCCCCCCCCCCCTCAACAACCCTACATTTTCATCCACCACCACCCCATCTTTCTGCAAAATTTCACACACGGCAGACTCGGTTAAATGTTCGACAATCAACATCCACACCTCCGTTCACGGACCTACAGAACCATCATAGCTATCATCTCAAACACCACCTTTAACCTCATTTCTTACGCATGTACACCATCAGCTCCCCCATGGACACACCGCTACCACCGTTCCTTAACCCGTCTCGATACTAGAATTTCAACTAAAGGCAGGCCTTTAGAGTTCTTACTTGTGGCTACAAATATTTTGCTTATATACGTTTGTTTATGGATCAGTATCGAAATGCTCTTCATTTCTCAATTATCTTTGTTTCTGCTTCGTCAATCTCTCGATGTCAAAGAGTCCCATTTGCAAAAATGGAGAATCAATCAAAAATTAATATTAATGATTGGAATGGGCTTGAAAATTTTCACATACCACCACACCACTTTTTCATTTTAAGCCCTTAAAAGGCCCCCACATGCCATGTGTCGTTTCATGCCCCATGAGGCTTGAAAATTTTCACATACCAAATTATAGGAAATCATGTTGTAACACCTCAACCGATGGCGTAAACATCGGGGTGCCACGTAATGACGATTGTTCATAAGCTCATGGCACTATTAAAGTTGTAACATTATTAAATATCGAATTAAAGTTTCATACAAGATTTTCAAAAAAGAAAACAAACAATACATTAATCTGATAATTAACTAAATCCAAAGCCGTAAGTGATCATCAAGCAAGCTTCTCTTGAAACATGCACGAAAACAATTTTCGTCAACAATAATGTTGGTGAGCATTACCTAGGTTTGTGTGACACCCGACAAACTCAGGATAGTAACTTTTGTTAAACTTGTAAGTCTACCTTAGCGAGTCATGCATACATTATACTTAACTGAGTCAGTTGAGTCGTTTCGATGGTTCTGGGAATCATCGGAGGTTCTTATGATGGTTCAAGGAATCATCGGGAGTCGTTACAATGATTCAAGGGATCATTGGGAGTTGGTCCATGGCCATGTGTACAAAGATGGGTGATTTGTAGAATCGCCGGATTTAATGCACACACGCGAGTCTCGAGTCCCGGGGATTGGTGAACGGATGTGAACATGTTACTTATCAAGTATTATGTGTTTATAATCATTATATAACTTGTCGGTATGTGAATATGTGCTTATATGTGTTAAAATAGTGTTTAACGCGCCGAAAACTCACAACAGCCTGTAGGGGCGATTAGGATTCCTAATAGCCACCTGCAGGGGCGAGTCTACTCGCTTGTAAAGGTAGCCATTAGGATTCCTAATGGCCATCTGTAGTTCCTACTCGCGTGTAACATCAGAAACGACTAGAAACAGATATAAATACCATACTTGACTTGAAAAACGTCATTTTTGAAACCCTAACTCGCCCCAAACCTCTCTCACACTATATTCAAACTCTGGAACCCGTTTTTCCCTAAATCTACCATTTCCAAGCCTTAAGCATCGTTTCTAGCAAAATCTAAGGTGTGTTATTCATCCTAAGCTTTTGTAATCTCGTTATTTTGATCCCTAAAGGTCCAGACCTGGTTTTGTGAAGTTTGTGTCTTTGAAAACATTTGAAAAACAGTTTTAAAACAAGTATATTCCTTTATATGAGTTCTATGTGATGGATTCATGCAAATAACGGTTTTTTTATGATTAAAACATGGGATTCTTGTGTGTTTAATGTTTGTTGATATGAATGAGTTGTTAGGATCATCTAGAAGTTTGAAGGTTGTTTGATGTGTTTTGATGATAATATGCGTTTTGACCCTTTGAGTGATTTAGGAGGATTTAGGATGTTATGGGTTGATTTGATGGTTGTATGATGTTAGGGTTTATACTAGAATGATGTAGTAACAGTAGGATGATGATTTGCAACGTGATTATGTGACGAAATCTGATTATTTGCCATTTAGAGTAACTTATGCATGCTTTGATGTGATGTTTTCATAATATTATTCCATTTTGGGAAATGCTTGCAATTAGGGTGATAGACTTATGATAAATTGGGGGTTTTCATTTAGGATATGTTGCTTGATGATTTTGGATTGATGTTGGGTGTTTTTACATGTTTCGGATATAATTTAGAGTGTTAAACGCGCGAAAAGTGGCTCCTGGTCTGCAGGGGGCAACAAGGATTCCTAGTCGCCTGTAGAGGTGGCCATTAGGATTCCTAATGTCCAGTTTGATTCCTAGTCGCATGTTTTGATGCCTAGTCGTGTGTTTTGCTGCTGTAAGTATATTTTGAGATCCCAAAACATGGTTTGACACCTAGCAACATATTGGGAAGCCCGTGACATGTCTATAAACCTGATAACACGTGTTTGGACTCGTATATGCAGTATATGGACTGTATGATAGACTTGGTGAACTGTCGTGCGTATTAAGTGCATGTTTACACGTGATTGCTTGGTTACTTGTATTTGGCTAACACAGGGGATGTCGGGTCACCAATGGGATGTCGGGTCTTGTCTGGTGTGGTCAGATTAACGTTCAAACATCTTTTCAAACGTACACGGTTATGGTCTGGACATTCATGGACTAGTTGACCTACGGGTTAATAGTCCAGGTACTTATATACATCTTATGATAGGTCGCCGATACTAGGGACTATCATTGCATTGTCTGTTGTCTTTTAAGAAGAACGCAACCTAAGGTGAGTTTCATGGCCCCTCTTTTAGTGTTTATGTTTTTTTGGGGAGAAACATGATACGTACTTGTATTCATGCATATCATGTTATACTAGTGTTATCTTGTGTTTGCTATACGATTTGTGTAAGCCCCAGTTCAGTCAGCCGTGGATCGGCAGTTCGGTTAGCCGTGGATTGGCAGCTTGGTTAGCCGTGGATCGGCGGTTCAGTTAGTTCATTGGGTGGTTCATACGTGGTATCGTATTAGTGAGTTCACACGCCTAGCTAGCATCCTTATAACATAGTAGTAATGTGATCGGCCTTTCAAAACTCAAGGAACGTTTTACTTAAAAACCTGTGAACTCACCAGCATTATTTGCTGCGTTTTTAGCATGTTTTCTCAAGTCGCTAAGGTAGCAGCAGTTGATAGCCGCACGGAGTCGCACGACGTCTAGGATTCACTTACATGGTTTTAAACATTTTCAGACTTATAACATTTACTTTTTGGGTTGTAAAGATGTTTTATGCTCACTACAACAAAAATGGTTTTTAAGGACCTTTTTTGTGAGACGCTTGTAAAATAGGGTCCTAAAAACTATTTAATAGGACAAATGAACTTTTGGGGTCCTTTTATAATATACGCTATTAAACTGGTGTCCTAAAAAGCTATTTGATAGGATGGATGATTCTTTGGGGGTCCTATTATCATATAACTTAATAAGACACTTAAAATGTAGATCCTAATAAAGTAATTTATGAGACATTTAGTTGTTTTGTCCTATTTAACTTGTTAGAGCATTCTAAAAGTGTTCCAATATGCTTTTCTTAGGACGCTATATTGTTTGTTCATTGATATATTATGCAACCATAAATTGGTTTCATAATCTTATTTGAGATATTAGGACCCCTTTTTTGGTACTAATGCTCGTATAATGTTACATCATAAGGGTCCTATAAATTAGTTTTTTAGGACTCTTGCATGTGTATTAAAAGATTAAAACTAGGTAAGCACATGTTAAAACCTTGTAAAAGTGTCCTAATATGTTTTATTAGGAGTTTTTTTTGGGACATATTATGCGACCATAAACTTGGTTTCATAATCTTATTTGAGATATTAGGACGCTTTTTAAGTTTCGTGACTTATTACGACCCCCTTACATGAAACGCTTTTACTGTTGGTCCTATTAAATAAAAGGTCCTATAAAATAACATTTTAGGACGCTTTTTTGCGTACTAAAAACCCATTTTTGTTGTAGTGGCTTCCGTTGTTGTTGGTTACACTTTGAAAACTTAATGCATGGTTTACGTATCTTTTACATTTATATGTCATTTATTGTGACCGTTGACTTGAATCCTGGTGTGTCACGTGATTCACGGTAAAACCCCACACGTGGAATTTGAGGGTGTGACAGTTTGTACATATAGTATAAGTTTAAAAAGAGACATAGTTCATGTGTCATGTAATATCGATACGTTATGTAAACATGTAAGTAACATATTAGTAAGAATCAAGAATATAGTCACAAATGTATATCGAGCACCTCAACACGTGTAAAGTCTAATAGAGTATCATAATCAAAGTTATGCCTGATAGAACACCATAACCAAAGTTATGTCTGATAGAGCACCATAACCGAAGTTATGTTTGAGTTTAAGTATAAGCATGTAAGCTCCGTTCATGTTCAAATACAAGCATGAAGATATTTTCAAGGTCCAATGGATGCAAAACCCATTGGACCTTGAAAATATTGTTTGGGCATGCTAAGTAGTTGCGAAACGCCATTGTATTTGGGTCACAGTCTTTATAGTTAAAGGTTGGTAGCGGTTGGGTGGTGTTTGGGCGATACACGTTTGGGTTGGTTGAACGAGATGGAACACAAAAGAGGGGCGAAATAGATGCATGATATTTTTTTTATAAAGATAAGAGTTTATAAAAAAATTGAGAGAGAGTATAAGATAGGAGGAGATAGTGTATAAATATGGATTGAGTTAGGGTTTAGATAGGTAAATAAATTGAATTAAAAAATTGATTTTTTTATTTAACGTTAATATTATCATTGAACGGTAATACGTTTTGAAAACCACAAAATCCACGGTGTGTTCTGCACAACGTCATCACCGTTTTAGGTTCATAATGCCCTTGGGCGGTGGTGGCAAGCGTGGTGAGGCGTTGTGGGGGTGATTCACGCCCAATTACCGCCCCACTACGAGTGATCTAACGATAAACATTTTCTTCTTACTTCATTACCATCCCAAAATACATAAATAAACACACACAAGTGAGTGCAAGCTGATCGATCCATTCCCCCTCCATTCATCGCCCCATCAAACGTGCTTAGATTGTGTGTTGTGACTCACATTGAGCACACTCTATTCTCTAATATTGTGCCAACTGGACGATGATGCGGCAGTGTGATAAAGCTGCAATTCAGTCACTTAACCCTATTGTGGCTCAAAGTGAGCAATGACTTTATCCAGTTATTTTATTTTATTTTTATTTTTTATGCTTTCTAAATTTCTATAATGTAATATTAATACAAAAGTAAAATTAATAGTTGCCTGCTCATTCGAAAACGTCGCCTAAAATGTTCTTCATTGTAGAGAGGATGAGGGCTAAAATAGTGTCGTATCAAAGTTTCGTTTGCTCCCTCTCTATCACGATCAAGAGGTGGTTGTCTCATTAGCACGGGTTGCCTTTAAGACCGGGCAATTATGTGGTTAACCGTTATCCTGCCCACTTCCATAATCAAACCGTCTTCCTTCGAAGAGTCGGACGAAGAAAAGTCATTCAATTCTATTTTTTGTGTTGAGAGTGGTTGAAAGTGAAAGTGAAAGTGAAGAAAATATAATGTATAATGTATAATGTTTAAAGGTTTATATAAATAAATTGGTCGCCAGCCCCCAACGGTCCAAAATTTGATATCCAACGGTCGAATTTTCTCCGCTAGCCCACACGAGCATGGTAGCATGGGCTTGCTCGCAACCACATTCATGTGTGTATGTTTTTGTGTTCGCGAGCCACGTGGCTCGACTGCCCGCTCGCGTCCCACAATACATAGTCATATGATACATTCATTAGCCCGAGTTTCAAATACTATTATGCGAATCTGTTAGATAGGTATTATCAATTATTATTTTCTTTTTACAACTAAACAATCGACCAAAAGGGATGATGTTTTTATAGGAAAATAAAGAAAACATTTTTGAAGATGAAGTGACATGACAAAAACTCCACCATATATCGTGTACTATATGTCGCTTAACAAAATGCATATGATGGTGTAGATATCGGGACCAAATCGGTGCAATGGAACTATTTTGGACCATAAGTCCAAAAGTGTGATTTTGAACTTCTGGTTTGCATTTGTAATTTTCATTCAAACACATTAATTTTGCATATTAAACGCCTATACCATTGATATAGTCACTGTTTTTATTCCTACAATCCTATCTTGTTCATGTTGGTGATATATAACACTCATATGTATTTTTTTTATACTTTCTAACCGATAAATTTTTACATATTAATTAAACTTACTTAGCATCTATAAAGTGCAAAAATATTAAATAATCTATCGAAAAAAAACTTTTATCCGCACGAGAGTCAACGGTTCTGGTTTTACCCATACTCATAGTGTGATATGGTGTAGATAATGATTACATATTACATCAAGTTAAATATAAGGGGGTATGGGGCGCTATCAGAATTGGTCACGGGTATCTCACTACCAGCATGGTAACACCGTCACCACCCATGCTGGTATTGGTCCCGTGAACCAAATTCGGGTTCTAGTTACCGTGCTGGTTCACGGATGTGACACAAACTTTCACACAATTTTATTATTTTTTATGTTTTAGTCTCTTCTTTCTCTCTCTCTATTTCTTTAGGTGCAGGGTTTTTTTTTTTTAACTTTAAAAGCTTGTAGGTTGAAGGTGAGGATGAAGCTGGTGATAGATATAAAAGTTGTGTATGTATAGATATGTGTAGTGTGTGTAAAGTATAAAGAGAGAGAGAAAAATAGATTAAAATATTATTTTTTTTCTTTCTTTGTTTGCAGGTTCACGAGAGCATGTGCTCATTTCTTAATTTCATATTATTATTATTATTATTATTATTATTATGTGTGAAAATAATTAATAGTTGGGTAAAGAATTGTCACACCCTCAAAATCCACTTGCGGAGTTTTACCGCGAGGCGCATGACAAACCAGGATCCAAACCAACGATCACAATAAACAAGTCTAAATGTAATTAATGCAATACCAAAACATAGTTTTAAAATCCCGTTTACAGCGGAAGCTTAATCAAAGTAAAGTTCAACATAAATAAACCGAGTTCAATGTTTGTGAAATCATGCAACTCTATCTAGACGCCGTGCAGACGCGTGCGCCCTAGTTCCCCTGTGCTACCTTAGCGACCTGAGAAAACATGTAAAAGTTTACGTCAGCACAAAAATGCTGGTGAGTTTACAGGTTTGCAGTTCACGTACCAAGTCCACCTGTCCATACTATAACAAATAGAAAACCAGTATACGCTAGCTAGGCGTACGTTTTGTTACTACCACGATTGGAAAACCATTACTAACTCGAATACCAGTTTTGTGCCCGAATAGTTCCAAATGTTCCTGTTGTTCCTGTTTGAGACAATATGCACTCGCCGGCCCTCCAAGCCGACGAGCGGGGTTGGTCACTCCCAATAGCGCTATTCACATTTCCCCGTTGTGCAAACCCGCACATTCATGGTTCCCCCCGGGACTTCCAAAGATCGTGTAGTATACGTTAGAACCCATAGTATGACAGTAGTTACCAAATAGTTTTAACACATGTTTTCTCCCCCGAAAGTATAAAACCAGTTTAAAAGAGGGGCCGTAAACTCACCTTAAGTTGCTTTACTCCTAATCCCGAGTAAACTCAGCTGCTATGTTAGTCCCGTACAGTGGCGACCTAACATACGATAGTTACAAGTACTTAGACTAATAACCCGCAGGTTAATTAGTCCCTAGATGTCCAGACCATAACCAAGTTCGTTTAAAAATACCGTGACTGTTTAACCGACCCAAAGTACAAGACTCGACATCCCATTGGTGACCCGAGACTCCCCGTGTTATGTTTACGCTCCAAACCATACAATAACGCAAGTATACTTAACATACGTTAACACACAACAAGTTATAGCACATAGTTCACGTATCACCGAAATACATCCAAATATATGTTACCAAGTTATTAGACATGTTACAAGGTTCCTAGCATGTTACTACATGTCAAATCGGGTCTCGGAATGCTAATTTACACTTACAGCAGCAGTACACGCGATTAGGAAAAGTCAACTAGTGATTAGGAAAGTCAACTAGTGATTAGGAATCCTAATCGCCACTAATATATGCGATTGGGGCTATACCATATGAAATTATTAGCATTTAGGGCTAATCACATGAACTTACTAGCAATTGGGGCTAATCACATGAACTTACTAGCAATTGGGGCTAATCACATGAAGTTATAGGCGATTGGGGCTAATCACATGACATTATTGGCGATTAGCACCCCAATCGCATGAGTTATAGGCGATTAGCATTGCTACTCGCCTGTAACCATGCTGTTCCGGTTTTTCGCGCGTTTAACACTCCAAATCAGATCCAGAACGTGTGTAACTACCCAATATCATCCCAAACACTATCCTAAACATGTTTAACCCAAAACCCTTCGTTCAACCTCGTATAATCAGTCCTACATGCAACCAAAGCAATCCAAACATATACACATAGCATGCAACATTCAATTAACGCATGTAATCATAACCCTATTGTCCAATTACTGAGATTTCTATCATCATACTAACAATATTAATTCTGACCTAGCATGATAACACATCAAAACATCATCAAGATCCATAAAAATCCTATCTTTCTAATCATACATACCCATAACGCATGTATATTAGTTATAATCCGATTAACAACCATTATTGACGATTTTCAGAAAGCTTTTTCGTTTATGAACAGGTCTGGACCATTAGGGATTTATTAAAAACGTTTACAAAGTGTTATGGATGAGAATCAAACCTTGGAATTGTAAAAGGATGATGGTTAGACCTTGAAACCTTGTGTTTTTGATCAAAATCGCCTTCCAGAGGTTGTTTAAGTGTTTGGGGCGGTTATGGGACGACTAGGGTTTGTCTAATTGAGTTTAGGAGGTTAAGTATGGTATTTATAGGCGTTTCTAGTCGTCCAGCCCGTTCCATGCGATTGTGCAGGTTTATACGCGATTAGGAATCCTAATCGCATGAACAGTAACGCGTTTGGGCCTAATCGCATGAACAGTCATGCGATTAGTCCCAGTCGCACCACATGAACCCCAGTCACACCACATGATCCCCAGTCACACCACATGATCCCCAGTCACACCACATGATTCCCAGTCACACCACATGATTCCCAGTCACACCACATGATTCCCAGTCACACCACATGAACCCCGTTTTAACATATGTTAACACATATTAATGTACCGACAAGTCACATAATGATTGTAAACACATAACACAAGTAAATACACATATTCACACTCGTTCACCAATTCCCGGGACTCGAGACTCGTACGTTCCGTATGCCCTGACGATCCTACAAATCGTCACCGTTTGTACACTTGGTTAAGGACTGACATCTACCGAACCTCTAGACCAACATCCAATGATCTTCTAGACTAACCAATAGTTCCCGAACCATAACCCGACTTAACTAACCCAGTTAAGTACAATATACACGTGACTCGCTAAGGTAGACTTTCATCTAGACAACGTTGTTAACCCGAATTTGCCAGGTGTCACATCATCCCCACGTTAAAAGAATTTTCGTCCCGAAAATTGCGTAAGTAACAAAAGAAACAACGAAGGGAATAAACAAACAGATAGGAATCAATAGAGAGTAGAAATCAAGAGAGAGATTTACCCGAGTTGTCACATCATCCCCACGTTAAAAGGAATCTCGACCCGAGATTCATTCAGCTGCCGATGAGACATGTCTCGACTCGAACGCTTCCTTAGGAAAGAGATGAGGATACTTAGACTTCATCTGATCCTCCCGTTCCCATGTATATTCCGGTCCCCGGTCCGAGTTCCACCGAACCTTAACGATACGAATCTTGCTGTGACGCAGGCTACGAATCTTGTAATCAAGGATCTCTACAGGTTCTTCCACAATCCGAAGACGATCATCAACCTTGATCTCTTCCAATGGAACAATGAGAGACTCGTCAGCCAGACACTTCTTCAAGTTTGACACGTGAAAGACGTTATGTACGTTGCCGAGCTCCGTCGGTAGATCAAGTCGATATGCCACCGGCCCAATCCGTTCCAGGATCGTAAATGGGCCGACATATCGCGGATTGAGTTTGCCACGCTTTCCAAAGCGTATGACGCCCTTCCACGGTGAGACTTTTAGAAGTACCTTGTCATTGACTTGGAATTCCAGTGGTTTGCGACGCTGATCGGCATAACTCTTTTGCCGGTCCCGTGCCGCCGCCAACCGATTACGAATCTGTACGATCTTTTCCGAAGTCTCGTACACTAGTTCGGGCCCAGTGAGTTGACTCTCACCCACCTCAGCCCAACAAAGAGGAGAGCGGCATTTCCGTCCGTACAGTGCCTCGAACGGAGCTGCCTTGATGCTCGTGTGATAACTGTTATTGTACGAGAATTCTACCAACGGCAGATGAGCTTCCCAACCCTTCCCAAAATCGATCACACACGCCCGCAGCATGTCTTCTAAAGTTTGAATCGTACGCTCACTCTGACCGTCAGTCTGCGGATGGTAAGCCGTACTCATGTCTAGTTGGGTACCCAAAGCCTTGTGCAAAGACTTCCAGAAGTGAGAAGTAAAGCGAGAATCGCGATCCGAGATAATAGAAACTGGTACCCCGTGCTTAGAAACAACTTCTTTCAAGTAGAGGCGAGCTAAACGATCCATGGTGTCGGTCTCCTTAATAGCAAGAAAATGGGCTGATTTCGTTAACCGATCGACAATCACCCATATCTTGTCGTTCCCGCTTGGTGACTTAGGAAGTTGTGTGACAAAATCCATAGTAATCCGTTCCCATTTCCATTCCGGAATTTCAGGTTGTTGCAGGAGACCCGACGGTTTCTGGTATTCCACCTTGACCTTAGCATAGGTCAAGCATTTGCTCACGTATGAGGCTATGTCCGACCTCATGTTTGGCCACCAGTAAAGCACTTTCAGATCTTGGTACATCTTATCCGAACCAGGATGAATATAATACCGGGACTTATGAGCCTCATCAAGAACAAGCTCCCGTAGTCCCCCGAATAAAGGAACCCATATGCGTTCTGCGAAGTAGTGCAGGCCATCCGGTCTTCGCTCTAGGTGCTTGTCGGCACCGTGCATAGTTTCAGCTTTAAGGTTTTCCTCCTTCAAAGCTTCCGATTGGGCAGAACGGAGTTGATCAGGTAACGATGAATGGATAGTGAGCTGCAACGCCCGAACGCGACGAGGTTTAGAAGATTCCTTCCTGCTCAAGGCGTCTGCTACAACATTCGCCTTGCCAGGATGGTACTTAATAGCACAATCATAATCGTTCAAAAGTTCGATCCAACGGCGCTGCCGTATGTTCAAGTGTTGTTGGTCGAAAATGTGTTGGAGACTCTTGTGATCGGTGTAGATGGTGCATTTGGTACCGTACAAGTAATGTCTCCAAATTTTCAACGCGAATACCACGGCACCCAACTCCAAGTCATGAGTTGTGTAGTTCTTCTCGTGCACTTTGAGTTGACGAGAAGCATATGCAATCACTTTCTCGCGCTGCATCAACACGCAACCGAGTCCATGAATGGAGGCATCACAGTAAACGACAAAATCATCAGAACCCTCAGGTAAAGACAGAATAGGAGCAGAACACAGTTTAGACTTCAGTTCCTCAAACGCGGACTCTTGTGATTCACCCCAGTCGAACTTCTTATCCTTCTGAGTGAGAGTGGTGAGGGGTTGAGCAATCTTCGAGAACCCCTGAATGAAACGACGATAATAGCCCGCAAGGCCTAGGAATTGCCGCACCTCAGTTGGCGTCTTTGGTGCTCCCCAGTCCTTGATCGCTTCAATTTTTGCTGGATCGACATGAATCCCTAGTTCATTAACCACATGTCCTAGGAATTGGACTTCGCGTAACCAAAAGTCACACTTTGAGAACTTGGCGTAAAGTTGTTCCCGTCGCAAGAGTTCCAAAACTAACCGCAGATGTTCCCCGTGTTCGGTCTCGTTCTTGGAGTAGATCAGAATGTCATCGATAAACACAATGACAAACTTGTCCAGATACGGTTTACAGACGCGGTTCATCAAGTCCATGAAAACCGCCGGTGCGTTCGTGAGACCGAAAGGCATGACCAAGAATTCGAAATGGCCATAACGTGTTCGAAAAGCAGTCTTTGCAACGTCAGCCTCCCTGACGCGCAGCTGGTGATAACCGGACCTCAAATCGATCTTGAAATAATAACTAGAACCCTGAAGCTGGTCGAATAGATCATCGATACGTGGAAGAGGATAACGGTTCTTGATGGTCAACTTGTTCAGTTCTCTGTAGTCTACGCATAATCGGAAACTCCCATCCTTCTTCTTGACAAATAAAATCGGGGCTCCCCAAGGGGAAGAACTTGGTCGGATGAAACCCTTGTCCAAGAGTTCCTGTAACTGGCTAGACAATTCCTGCATCTCGGGAGGTGCAAGACGGTAGGGGGCCCGAGCAATAGGAGCAGCCCCCGGTACAAGATCAATACCGAACTCGACTTGACGATGAGGAGGAAGACCAGATAAATCATCGGGAAAAACATCAGAAAACTCGCGTACCACCGGAATGTCGTCAATCTTCTTCTCATCACTAGTGGAAACAGATAAAAGCGCCAATACCGCTGGATAACCCTTTCGAAGACACTTAAGGGCTTTCATGCTAGAGATGATTTTTAGCGAAACACCACCCTTGATACCGTACACAGAAAGAAATTTTCCATCAGGGAGAGGAATCCGAATAACCTTATCGTAACAGACAATCTCCGCGCGATACAAAGATAACCAATCCATTCCTACCACAACGTCAAAACTACCCAAAGGTACCGGCATAAGATCGATGGGAAACGATAAACCCGACAACTCTAACTGACACTCCCGAAGAACACTAGTAGCTTCAATCGTTTTACCGTCAGCTAACTCAATAATATACTTGGTCTCTAATGGTACAGATACTACATCTAGCAGTCGACTAACACCCATAGATACAAAACTCTTGTCGGCACCAGAATCAAATAACACGCTAACAGAATGATTATTGAGAAGAAACGTACCGGTGACTGTATCAGGGTCCTGCCTAGCCTCAGCAGCTCCAATGACGAAGGCACGTGCATTTCTGCCGCCGCCCCCGTTGTTCCCATTCCCGTTGTTTCCACCCTGTTTCAGTTTTGGGCAATCCTTCTTGTAATGTCCAGTGTCACCACAGTTGTAGCATCCCTGTTTCCCTGTAGTACCCTGAGTAGTCGGAGCTGAACTGTTGGTCGGAGCCTGAGTCGATGGAAGTGTAACCCGACAATCTTTAGCATAGTGGCCTGTTCGCTGGCAGCGGTGACAACGGTTACTGTCGCAGTTCCCTTGGTGATGGCGTCCACACTTGTTGCATTTGGGCAGTTTTCCTGCATAACCACCCTGCTTATTACCCGAAGACGATGAACCCCCATTATCAAACTTTTTACCCTGCTGCGTAGACCCAGATCCCTTCCCGTCGTTTTCCCACTTGCGCTTATTGTTCTCTGGAGCCTTAGCAGTCGAACCTTTCGCCGGCAAAATCCCCTCGTTCACCTTTAAATTAGTCATCCTATGTGCAGATCGAACTACCTCCGCATAAGTAGGATGATTTCCAGCAGCCACTAAACCTGCAATTTCCGGCACCAACCCTGAGACATAATGTTCAATCTTACGATACTCTGGCACGTGCAAATCGGGACATAGCACTGCCAACTCATTCCTCCTAACCGTATACTTCTCGATTTCCGACCCAGTCATCTTGAGGTTCCACACCTCATGCTCCAGCTTCTGTACCTCTTCTCTCGGGCAATACTCCCGCTTCAGCAACTGCACAAAGTTCTCCCACGGCATAGCATATGCCTCCCCAATACCCATATTCTGGGTGATACCATTCCACCAAGTCAATGCCACGTCCTGAAACAACGCAGCCGAATACTTCACCCGATCTTCTGGGAGACAGTTACACATCAGGAATACCGACTCCACTTTCTCCAACCACCTAAGCAAACTGACCGCACCCTCGGTGCCAGAGAATTCCTGGGGTTTGCAGTCCCGGAACATCTTATAGGTGCACATGGGTGGGGGTGGGTCAACAGGACCACCTGAAATGAAACGTATAAGAAACCACGAATAACGTACACAAGGTTCACCAATGAGGCAAAGAAAACAGATAAAACAACTTACCACCACCGTTGTGCCCTAACTGAAAGGCAGCCTGGAGCAAGTTGTTCAGATCAGCCTGTGACAGGTTAATACCTCCACCACGACCACCAGCACCACCACGACCACCACCGCGTCCACCATTGCGACCACCTCCTCGTCCTCCACGCACTCCAGACATGATTCTGGCAGAAAGAACGAGAAAATTTAGTTTCGCAGTTAAAGATAACCACTAATGTTCACAAGATTAAAGCCAGATCCAATCCAGGACTATCCTCTCAAACTCAGAGCTCACTAGTGCTTCCATGCATTTCGTTTTATGACTTTGTGTGCACCCAAAATGATAAAACGCTCTACATGGTCCTCCAAGTGTTCTCCTAGTTTCAAGATCAAATCACCGAACATAGACTCTCAGCTACACACCGTAATACTACGGTAGTTCATGACAAGTGTTTCTATTGGAATACGAAAGGGAGATGTCCGAGCCTTGGACAAATCTCAAGAGCACACGAGTTACCCCAATAGACCACACTGTCTAGAAAACAAGTAACCCAACCTAAGATAGAACGGATGATGTAACGTAGAAAGACCAACGATTTAGAGACACCCCGACAAGACCATACGTAAACCACTATAACGTTTAGTACCATGTGATCGTCTAGTGTGTGCGACTCGGCTATAGACTAGACTCTACATGCAGTCCTAGTTCACTATAACCATTGGCTCTGATACCAATCTGTCACACCCTCAAAATCCACTTGCGGAGTTTTACCGCGAGGCGCATGACAAACCAGGATCCAAACCAACGATCACAATAAACAAGTATAAATGTAATTAATGCAATACCAAAACATAGTTTTAAAATCCCGTTTACAGCGGAAGCTTAATCAAAGTAAAGTTCAACATAAATAAACCGAGTTCAATGTTTGTGAAATCATGCAACTCTATCTAGACGCCGTGCAGACGCGTGCGCCCTAGTTCCCCTGTGCTACCTTAGCGACCTGAGAAAACATGTAAAAGTTTACGTCAGCACAAAAATGCTGGTGAGTTTACAGGTTTGCAGTTCACGTACCAAGTCCACCTGTCCATACTATAACAAATAGAAAACCAGTATACGCTAGCTAGGCGTACGTTTTGTTACTACCACGATTGGAAAACCATTACTAACTCGAATACCAGTTTTGTGCCCGAATAGTTCCAAATGTTCCTGTTGTTCCTGTTTGAGACAATATGCACTCGCCCGGCCCTCCAAGCCGACGAGCGGGGTTGGTCACTCCCAATAGCGCTATTCACATTTCCCCGTTGTGCAAACCCGCACATTCATGGTTCCCCCCGGGACTTCCAAAGATCGTGTAGTATACGTTAGAACCCATAGTATGACAGTAGTTACCAAATAGTTTTAACACATGTTTTCTCCCCCGAAAGTATAAAACCAGTTTAAAAGAGGGGCCGTAAACTCACCTTAAGTTGCTTTACTCCTAATCCCGAGTAAACTCAGCTGCTATGTTAGTCCCGTACAGTGGCGACCTAACATACGATAGTTACAAGTACTTAGACTAATAACCCGCAGGTTAATTAGTCCCTAGATGTCCAGACCATAACCAAGTTCGTTTAAAAATACCGTGACTGTTTAACCGACCCAAAGTACAAGACTCGACATCCCATTGGTGACCCGAGACTCCCCGTGTTATGTTTACGCTCCAAACCATACAATAACGTAAGTATACTTAACATACGTTAACACACAACAAGTTATAGCACATAGTTCACGTATCACCGAAATACATCCAAATATATGTTACCAAGTTATTAGACATGTTACAAGGTTCCTAGCATGTTACTACATGTCAAATCGGGTCTCGGAATGCTAATTTACACTTACAGCAGCAGTACACGCGATTAGGAAAAGTCAACTAGTGATTAGGAAAGTCAACTAGTGATTAGGAATCCTAATCGCCACTAATATATGCGATTGGGGCTATACCATATGAAATTATTAGCATTTAGGGCTAATCACATGAACTTACTAGCAATTGGGGCTAATCACATGAACTTACTAGCAATTGGGGCTAATCACATGAAGTTATAGGCGATTGGGGCTAATCACATGACATTATTGGCGATTAGCACCCAATCGCATGAGTTATAGGCGATTAGCATTGCTACTCGCCTGTAACCATGCTGTTCCGGTTTTTTCGCGCGTTTAACACTCCAAATCAGATCCAGAACGTGTGTAACTACCCAATATCATCCCAAACACTATCCTAAACATGTTTAACCCAAAACCCTTCGTTCAACCTCGTATAATCAGTCCTACATGCAACCAAAGCAATCCAAACATATACACATAGCATGCAACATTCAATTAACGCATGTAATCATAACCCTATTGTCCAATTACTGAGATTTCTATCATCATACTAACAATATTAATTCTGACCTAGCATGATAACACATCAAAACATCATCAAGATCCATAAAAATCCTATCTTTCTAATCATACATACCCATAACGCATGTATATTAGTTATAATCCGATTAACAACCATTATTGACGATTTTCAGAAAGCTTTTTCGTTTATGAACAGGTCTGGACCATTAGGGATTTATTAAAAACGTTTACAAAGTGTTATGGATGAGAATCAAACCTTGGAATTGTAAAAGGATGATGGTTAGACCTTGAAACCTTGTGTTTTTGATCAAAATCGCCTTCCAGAGGTTGTTTAAGTGTTTGGGGCGGTTATGGGACGACTAGGGTTTGTCTAATTGAGTTTAGGAGGTTAAGTATGGTATTTATAGGCGTTTCTAGTCGTCCAGCCCGTTCCATGCGATTGTGCAGGTTTATACGCGATTAGGAATCCTAATCGCATGAACAGTAACGCGTTTGGGCCTAATCGCATGAACAGTCATGCGATTAGTCCCAGTCGCACCACATGAACCCCAGTCACACCACATGATCCCCAGTCACACCACATGATCCCCAGTCACACCACATGATTCCCAGTCACACCACATGATTCCCAGTCACACCACATGATTCCCAGTCACACCACATGAACCCCGTTTTAACATATGTTAACACATATTAATGTACCGACAAGTCACATAATGATTGTAAACACATAACACAAGTAAATACACATATTCACACTCGTTCACCAATTCCCGGGACTCGAGACTCGTACGTTCCGTATGCCCTGACGATCCTACAAATCGTCACCGTTTGTACACTTGGTTAAGGACTGACATCTACCGAACCTCTAGACCAACATCCAATGATCTTCTAGACTAACCAATAGTTCCCGAACCATAACCCGACTTAACTAACCCAGTTAAGTACAATATACACGTGACTCGCTAAGGTAGACTTTCATCTAGACAACGTTGTTAACCCGAATTTGCCAGGTGTCACAAGAATCAATGGAGTGTTGCCTACAAAAAAGTGTTTCAGTGAAGAAATCAATGAAGTGATGTGGCAGTGCAGGATTGGTAGAAATCAGTGAAGTGAAAACATGTTCAGTGGAGCACCCCTTGTGCCCTAAGAGTATCCGGAGTGAGGGCGGGAAAGGGGCGGGAAGGGGGGGAACACCGCCGCCGGTCCTGGCGTGGGGGGGGGGGAGCAACTCACCAGCGTGGGGCAATGGAAGTGGACACGTGGCGCTTCATGATTCGTGGGTTCTATAATGGACCGTTTGAAAAAAAAAATGAATATAGCCGTTGAAATCAAACGGTCAAAACCAAATTTTTTTTTTTATAAATTACCCCCATTTCACTACAAAACACCCACTTTAACTTATTTATTCACAAATTTTATACACTTCTTCAACCATTTTTTATACAATTCTTCATATATTTTTCATACTACTCATCATTCTTCAACCAAAAATGAACCCATACAACCGAGGCTTTGACCCAAACAACCCATACGCGTACGTCCCAAACCCGAATACACCACCGGTTCGCCCGATCCCAAACCGTCCACCCATTCTTTCACCTTGTCCCGACTACGCGGGTTATGCGGGTTACATTAGTGGGCAAATGTATCCTAATTTCCCATTCAATGATTCTCCCGTTCCTTCACAACTTCCTTTAACGCAAACCGTACCCGAAACACAACCCCAAAATGTTGCGGGATCATCTTCGGGTAAAAACCCCCTGCAAAAAGAAGTCACAGGAGGAAGACGCCGGAGGAGAAAGCATTAGCCGCCGCTAACCGCCAACCAATTAAGTGGACACCCGAAGAAGAGCTTGCGATAACGAAAGCGTGGATAAGCGAGTCGGAAAAAGAGCAAGGTATTTCTAATAAATTTTTTAACATGATTTTTTTTCTAATATTGCTAATATTTTCTTTTTTGTAGGAACTAGTCGCCACAAAAACGACTTTTGGGTCGACATAAACACCGCGTTCCATGGGTTGATGGGAAGAGAGTTCTATCGAGCAAACGATAGTCTCTCGTCCAAGTGGACAGAGATAAACAGGGCAATGAATGCGTTTCACCCGCATTATTATTACGCAAGAAACAATCCAAAAAGCGGTGAAACAGACACCGACAGCCTCAGCCGGTCGCTAGCAGCGTATCGTAACGAAACTGGTCTCGAATTCAAGTTTCTTCATTGTTGGGAAGTCGCGAAGAACCATTCAAAATGGGCGTACGTCCCCACTGCAACCAACTCCGCAAAAAGGTCGAAAACAAATTCGTCAATAAACCGTCAAATTGATCCTGAAAACGTAGAAGCCGTTAATTTGGATGAAGACGAGTTCGAAGAGGAATTGAGTCGCCCACCCGGTCGAGATAAGTCAAAAAAGAGGTCGCAAAAATCTACTGCTTCGGGTCGGGTTCTAGATCAACCGGCGCCTACAGCGCTGACTTGCAAGATTTAAATTCCACCATGATTCAGTTCAATACGATTCAAGAAAAAAATGCTCGAGGAGAAAAAAAAACATTCGCGAAGCGTTTGAAAAAAAGTTGAGTATGAAAGAGCGAAAGTTGAGTATCAAAGAACAGCGCGAAAAACGCGAAGATATGAAATTTATCGCCATGAACACCGATCATCTTCACGAGCCAGAGTTAGAGATGACGCTACAAATGAAGCGTGACCTTATGGAAAAATATAATATTAATTAATTTGTTAGTTTTTACTTTTTTTCGGTTTTTTTATTTTTGTTACGTTTTTTTAATTTTATAGGTTTTTAATTTTTGTATTTTTCTAGGTTTATATTAATTAAAAATGTTATTTTAATTACTTAAAAAAAATAGAAATGCCACATGTCACTTCCCCCTTCCACTCCCCACAATTCCCCCCTAAAATGGTCCCACAAGTGCCACATGGCGTTTCATCCCCCTCTTTCTCCACCATTCCAGATAGCCTAATGTTTTTAAATTCTCTCATGAGATATATATTTTCATCTAATCATTTTTTTTATCAAGAGTATTGTAATAATTTTTATGCGTTAGTCAGCTAGTGAGGAACCGACTATCGATTAATCGTATTAGTAAAGTTCCATTTGCACCAATGTAATATGGTGTATTTCGTTAGCCTGAGCTTTGACCATTAAATATATATGTGTATCTATGAAACAAGTATTATCAACTATTATTTATTTTTTAAGTGTGGGGTTGATGTTTTTATAGGAAAATGGAGAAAAAAACAAGTTGGAAGGGCTTGACAAAAACTCCACAATGTATCGTGTACGTAATGTGACTTATAACAAAACAAACATGACGGTGTAGATGTTGGAACCAAATGTGTGCAAATATAATTATTTTGGACCAAAAGTGTGACTTTGAAACCTTTGGTCGGCATTTGTAATTTCCATTTAAACACATGCATTTATTTGTTATTAAATTTTGCATGTTAGACGCCTTCGCAGTTGATTTAGTCACTCCTTATATCACTCCAATGTATTTTTTTTTTTTTTAAAACAAAATAGATATTGTTATATTTACTTTTAATTAACTATAACTATTTTACCATCTATAACTTTAAAGATAAACACATTCTATATTTGTTTATTTATTTTAAAATGCAGATAAACACATTTATTAATTAACTAATAATAATAATAATTAAAAACTTTTACTATTATCCACCTACGATTTAGATGATAGACACAAAAATTTAATAATTTTATAAGGAAGTGTTTAGATACTCTTATGGATAAGGTAAAAAGTAATATTAGTATTAATATTAATATTATTAAGGGGGTGTTTGGGATTTATTATTCAAAACAGATTATGCGTTTTGAAAAAACAGAGGTGGAGCTGCTTATAGATTATTGCGTTTTGGTAGCCTAAAAAACTGATTATCTGCGTTTTCAAAACGCAATCCAAACACTAAAAACGCAATAATCTAAAAATCAGATTCAAACAATCCCAAACACCCTCTAAGTTATCGTATCCTATTTTATCGATTCAATGCTCATAGTATGATCCTAATCCCATCAATTTAAATAATTTTTTATAAGGATATTGTTTTTAGATATTCATCAATAAGGTAAAATTAGTATTAATATTAATATTAATATTATTATTAATATTACCAAGCTATCGTAATAGTATCCTATTTTACCGATTCAATCCTCATAGTATGATCGTACAAGTCAAACATTAATTCCATCGATCCCTCACACCATCTCTTTGCCACTCTCCACTTTAATTGTCTATATATACCACATCCTTCCTCCCTATTTTCTCAAACACTCTTTCTATTCTTCACCACTCGATCCATACGTCTCTCAATAATTTCCTAGAGCTATGGGAACACATCAACCAGACCAATTTTATGGTGGCAACAACAATAGTCAGAGCGACAAGGTTCTTTTCTTAATTTATGTTTCTCTTTTCATTCGTTTTGTGATCCAGTTACACGCATGGTTCGTTTTAGACGTCGTTTTTTGAGCTTTTGTTTGATCCGTTAATTGATCCGTGGTTACAAAACATGTTGTAACATTATATTGTTATTATCCGGTAACCATTGCATGAGATCTGTATTTGTTTTTTGATTTTTACGATTAAAAATTTGTAACGTCTGATCATGAAGCCATTGGTTCGGTTATCAGATCCGAATCTTCTCCAAAAGTCTAGGAGGCTTATTACTTATTTTTTTATTTTTTTTTTGTTTGGTTTAATAGAGGGGTAAAAGGAACATAATATGTAAAGTATGTGTACCAAACTGGCACAAACTTAATCTGCATGGGCTAAATAGATGAAAAAAAATCGTTATTTTGGGTAAATCAGGATAAAATAATTCTGTTTTTTTTTTTTGGTTTTTTTTTTTGTTTTTTTTTTTGTTTTAGCTCTTTTATTTATTTTTATTTCTTAAAATTAGTTATGAATTTAATCTGCCCCTCTTAGTGCAATGATTATTTTGATTCATGGGTTGGGAATTCTGAAACCAAAATTTATTTATCTTAAATAATTTTATTTCTTACTTGATTTAGTTGTTATTGGTATTAGTTAGATTGTACAGGATTCACAGTCACCGCCACATCATGCCGATGGTAGCTGAGTGGTGAGGCATGAAGGGGAGGTGAGTGTTTTGGCCGACGTGGATGTGGTAATGTCCTCGGTGTTAATCGGCATTCGGCTGTACATAATCTTATGGTTGATGAAGCAAATTGGATAAATTAATTATGTTAGATCAAGAAAAATTATGTTAGATCAAGAAAAATTATGTTTTTTACACATGATATTTTATAAACAAATTATAAAACTTATTAAAGCTTTTAAGGCCTAATAATATGTTAAAAAGAAAAGCTAGCATTAATTGTAAGATCCTAATAAATACTAAATGGCGTTACGCTTCCTAGGTGAAATTTTGATTTTCCATGTTCGTAACGGTACAAGTTTATTAATCTACCTTAAATTAAAAATTAAAAATTAAAAATTGTTTAAATATTTATTGTAAGTTATTATATTATATTATTTTAATTTTAAATAAAGTCACTCCACGTCTTTAATTCGGAATTCAAATATATTATGCATTTATTATATTATTCTTTAGTTCCTTTCAATAGTATGACACTTAAAACCCCACTAATACTTGCTTGTTCTCCATTTACAAAGGATGGCATTCGAACCCGAACTCGATGGGCAAGCCTGTCAAAACATTCGGGACGGGTATTCGGGTATGGAATATGTATCGGTTCATTAGCCCTAATCTAGTAATAGTTCATGTTAGTATAGTTTTATTATGTAAAAAAGAAACTTTTTTAATGTGCGTTTATCACTCGTTTATATTTTTTATTATTTGAACCATTTTGTATTATCATGAATTTACATATATTTTATATATTTCAATATTTTATAAGGATAATGATATGTTTGTAGTTTATCATATATAACTTTATATATAGTTGCTAAAAACATAAAGTTACATAAAAGTTATTTTAAAAATATTCCAATGCGTATTTTTTTTAACAAATTAACGGGTATACCAAATAAGGGTACCTACCCGACGGGTACTGGCCGGGTATGGGACTGGGATTATCAAACCCGCCCCATTGACATCTCTACATTAACTTGTTTTTATCATGTATGCATTATGCTAATGGATTAATATGTATAACAGGTTGACACGAGAACAGAAAGAGAGAAACAAATAGATGAATGGCTTCCGATCACTTCATCAAGGAATGCCAAATGGTGGTACTCAGCATTTCACAATGTAACCGCCATGGTTGGCGCCGGAGTTCTTGGCCTCCCTTATGCACTAGCCCATCTTGGATGGTCAGTTGTTCTCCCTTTAATTATACTTCCCTTTGTAACCTGAGCTAGATCATGTGTTAACCATTTGATCTTCTTGAACTGCAGGGGACCTGGATTAGTCGTACTGTTCGGGTCATGGATTGTAACTGTCTAC
Source organism: Ambrosia x helenae (assembly GCA_030844895.1). Taxonomy (NCBI): domain Eukaryota; kingdom Viridiplantae; phylum Streptophyta; class Magnoliopsida; order Asterales; family Asteraceae; genus Ambrosia; species Ambrosia x helenae. Next base: position 114,517,988 of record CM061233.1, read on the forward strand.
ACATTATGGCAAATGGTTGAGATGCATGAAACCATACCTGGGAAACGGTTTGACAGATACCATGAGCTAGGACAGCATGCTTTTGGGAAAAAACTTGGTCTGCTTATAATAGTTCCACAGCAGCTAATTGTTGAAGTTGGCTGTGACATTGTGTACATGGTCACTGGTGGTCAATCCCTTAAGAAGGTCCATGATTTGCTTTGCGAAGACTGCAGCGACCTTAAGCTCACTTACTGGATCATGATCTTTGCTTCTGTCCACTTTCTCCTTTCCCATCTTCCCAATTTCAATTCCATCACGAGTATCTCGTTGGCCGCAGCCGTCATGTCCATCAGGTATGTCGTTACACATGCGCAAACGACCCATGTATAGACTAGGCTCGTTTGCAGCAGTATGTTAAATGTATAATGCTAGTCACTATCTTGGTTTTAAAAAGCGCGCTTGAGGCGCGCTTAAGCGCAAAGCGCACCTAGGCGCAAATTTGTGTGCCTTATGTAACCCTAGGCAAGCAGTGTACGAAAATCGCAAGAAAAGCGCAAAAAGCGCAAGAAAAGCGCGCTTTTTGTACATATGATGTTTTTGTGCTTAAAATTGTTATACATGTAGCTAAAAAGGTTGTACATTTTAGTTAAATCATATATATACCTTATTTGTTTATGTATTTTGAATAAATAATGCTAAAAAAAAATTATATAATTGTTAAATCATAAAAACCTATAGCATATATAAAAAAAAATTATATAATTGTTTTGCGCCTCGGTTTTAGACCTCGTCGCTTTTGTGCGCTTGCGCTTTTTAAAACCAAGGTCACTATTCATATATATGTTGTATGGTGCATAAAAAACTAGAAAAAAAACATAACTTATGAAACACAAACCAAATTGCGCAAACTGACACGACTTGTATGTTGCAGTTACTCTACAATTGCATGGGTGGCAGCAGTGAACAAGGGTGTGCAACCAGGCGTCGATTACAGCATAGGATACCAAGAAACTACCACAACAGGGACAGTATTAAGCTTCTTTAATGGACTGGGCGCAATGGCTTTTGCATACGCGGGTCACAATGTAGTGTTGGAAATTCAAGCTACCATTCCGTCAACACCGGAAAAGCCTTCAAAGGGCCCAATGTGGAAGGGAGTCATGGTTGCCTACACAGTGGTGGCCCTCTGCTACTTCCCCGTTGCCATTGCAGGATATTGGGCGTATGGAAACCGTGTCTCAGATAACATCTTGATCTCTTTAGAGAAGCCCGTTTGGCTCATTGTGTCGGCAAATATATTTGTGGTGGTTCATGTCATTGGAAGCTATCAGGTTAATATTCTTGATCTCAACTTTGTCTAGAGGTGGTAAAATGGGCGGGTTGGTACAAAGAAACACATCAAAACAAGTGTATCTTTGTATACTACTAATCCGACGACTTTAACCAACGTGTGATATTTAGGAATTAGGATTCACCATTTTTTGTCGTTTTTTTTATAAATCTAAAATTTCGTCTATTTGTTTTCTAGGTTTATGCAATGCCAGTATTTGACATGATAGAAACTTTGCTGGTCAAGAAACTGAACTTCGCTCCTACTTTTATGCTTCGCTTCGTCACTAGGAACATATACGTTGGTAAGTAAAAATTTATTTTAACGATTATTTCATCATTTTAATTTACTAAATTATCGCTCTTTGTTGCGCAGCATTTACAATGATTGTTGGCATTTGTGTCCCATTTTTTGGTGGACTTCTAGGCTTCTTCGGAGGATTCGCCTTTGCCCCAACAACATATTTCGTAAGCAACTTTTTATTGACAAAAGTGTTACGGGTCAGTTTGACTCAGTGGCGGATCTATAAACATTTTACAGTAGTAACGTTTTTTATTTTTTTCATTTTAGTAGTAACGTTTTCCAAATTTCGTAAAAAAAAAAATCAAATTTTCTACTAATTTTCCACTACGCGCGCGAAGTTGAGCTGCAACGTCCGCACCCCCTGCTAACAAGCTACATCCGCCCCTGGTTTGACTCGACCAATGTTGATGTGTTAACTCACTTACACTCTTCTAATTTTGATCTTAATGGTTCAGCTACCGTGCGTGATCTGGCTTATAATCCATAAACCAAAGACATGGAGCTTATCCTGGATTATTAATTGGGTATGTAACATACACACATTATGCAATTTGATGTTTGATAATAATAATAATATTCATTGACACTGGTTTTGTGGTTACAGATATGCATTATATTGGGAGTTGCTTTGATGGTGGTATCGCCTATAGGAGGATTAAGGCAGATTATTCTTGATGCCAAACATTATAAATCTTTTAGTTGAATTATTATAAAGCTTAATGGATTGATCACACATGCTGAGGTTTCGTACAAGTTTTAAAAGGTCGAAGTAGCTTGTGGTGATATGATTTCTTTATTTATTGAAAGGCGTTACTATGTTTAGATTATAGAATTCGTGGGATTTTAAAACGTTTCCTTTTGTTCGTTTCTGCTTCCAAAGAGAAATTATTTGTGTGCATTTTGGGTTTAATGTTAGATATATTGTGTTTGTTTCTACATTTTCGTAAGATGGTTTCGTCAATAGTTGTGACTACTTTGGTAAATCACACATAACCCGTCGAAAGTAGAGATGTCGGGTCATGCCTCATATGGAATGTCTGGTTTCATATGACATCGACATGTTATGGGCGCGCTAATTGTAAATGAAAGAACTCACAAGTGATTATGTTTGGGTGTGAGTAGTTCAGAATATGTGACATCAACTTCTACAACAATTTTGTGCAATGTTTCTTTATTTCTAGGCTGATTACTAATATTCGGACTTGTAGTAATTTTTTTTTGTACCAGCATGAGCCATATAGAGGTCAGAGTCAGTCCTATAAGGTTTCAGTTTCAAAGCTAGGCAAGGGCCTAAAGCCCCAAAAAAATTATGGGCACCCAATTATTTAAAAATCTTTTATCTATAACTTATAATAAAAGAATTGAATTTTTATGAGGTGACATTCAATTGAGGCCTCAACTCCCCATTGAATGTGTCACGTGGTATGTTGAGGTGAGAGTTTTTAATTTATTTTTTTATTATTTTGTTTTCATCCCTTCTCCTACACTTATTTAACCCTAATCTCTTTAAGAATTTAAAAACAAATTTAAAATTTTCTCTCATGTTTCCTCCCATAATTTTAAACGTTAATATATTTTATATACGAATTTTTTTAAAGAAAAAAATTACACCAAGTTAACGAGCGTTTTATTATCTTTCCAACGATTACCATAGTGCTATATAAAAAACGGAGAAAAAAACGACTATTTTTATGGGGTTTCATTCATACACGAAAAAAACACAAAGTGTTCAGGTTATTCATTAATCATGTTTTTTCTTTTAAACCAGGTTCTTATCTACAATGTTGAAATTTAGCCAATCGCCATGCTATCATTGAAATTTTATTCTTCTAAAGATGGATAGGTATACTTCATCAAGAGAAGCAAGGCGAAAGAATCGCGCAACACTACAACACATCGTGTCACTTTATAGCAAGGTTATTTTTTTTTATTTAATTACAAGAGTAATAATTATTACTATTAGTATTAGTATTATTAGAATGGTTATATTTTTCAACCCCGAAACACTCTCCGGATAAAAGCTAGTGGTATATATGTATTATTAGGCCCAAATGATCAACACAAAAACTATATTTATTGCGAAGTCTAACTAAGGAACCAATTTTAGAATAAAAAGACCCAATTCAACTCCAAGCAATTTACAGTTCGTCTTTAGTTTTAATCGCCATTGTCATTCTCGCTAAGTGTAACGCCATGCGCGCTCATTCTGCGCAATGACGTCACCGATTAGGGAGAAATTGGAGGCAAAATTAAGGAAAATAAATGGTGTCGCAAGGATAATCCAGGTTGGTTAACAACTATTTTTTTTTCTATTAATGTCTATATATATCGGTTTACTTAATCACTGTTTGCCCTGAATTCCTAATTGATACTTTAAATCTTTGAATTTTAGACTTGGAAGGCAGAAAACAAAACCATTGTTGTCTTTACACCACTTCAAAAGGGCCCCAACTTTGTAGTTGGCTTAGCGCCTCTAATCTATTATGAAATGTTATAATCTTGTGAAGATCCACTATCAGTTTATGTAATAACATGTTTTAACTGCAAATGGCAGATTTAATAAAGGAATGATGGTTAGTGGTACAGTAAAACCATCAGAAAATGTAGAGCTCTAATAATAATAATCCATTTATACATGGTGTAATGTAACTAGAGTTTCCATAATGAGGATCCATGTGAGATAAGGCCAGTAGTATATAAAGTTAGTTGGGCAAGGCCGGCCCCTTAAAGATTTTTTTATCAGGCCTTTAATACAACACAAAGAAGTGGAAGCCTGTGATCCCTAATTTCCAATTAGCCGATTCACTCTCTGGTGTGAAGTGTGAACCACCCCATTTACTCTTTGTGTGAGTAGTGGCTGAGTCCCCATCGAAGGTAAATCATTGATGATAACTTTTTGTCTAAAATATATGAATTATGAACTAGGGGTCGAGTTCGATCAGGGTCGAACTCGAGATCAATTAATTTATAAGCGCTCGAGCTCTGCTCGTTCGGCTCGTTTGTAATTTCTCAAGCTCGGCTCGACTTGTTTATTATTTATTAGTTAATATTTTAAATATAAATAATAGTTCGTTTAGGCTCGTGAGCTTGATAAGTGAAGATCGAGCTCAGGGCTCGTTTACTAAACAATTTTAAATGAGTGGTAAATATTATTAAATATTAAAAAAATAATATTACACTAGGCTCGATAAGGCTCGACGAGCCTAACGAGATTCATATGTCAGGCTCGAGCTCAAACTTAATAAATAAACGAGCTTTGTTTTAGGCTCGAGCTTGATAAAACTCGACTCGTTTTGAGTTTTTTGCCGAGCCGAGCTCGAGTAGCTCGCGAGCTGTTCGCTAGTTTGCACCCTAGAATTATCTATCGTTAACCACGATGAGGGATATGTAGGCCTTATATTTTTAATATACTGCTGAAAACCAATAAATATATTTAGTCACTATCTACTTTTAGAACTTTCCCGCCAACCCCTTTCTTTTTAACCTCACCGAGAAGGAACAAAAGAAACAGAATTAGGCGCCAAATCGAACCGCGTAAAGAAATTCAAATCGTGTGCTTTAAGTAGTTAATTTTAATCCTCTCACAACTGGTATTATAATTATGTTATTTTCCCTCTCTATTCCAAACTAACTAAGGTAAGCAGCACGATTTAATCAATTCATTAACTTACTTATCTTTGCTTATTATTTGCTGTTTAATCATATCAAATCTTTCTTTGCATTTTGATTTCCTATTTCGCTAAAATATTTTGATCAGTTTGTTTACGCTCGTTAGTTCGAGATCTTGAAGTGTTCTTTTATCTAGTGGAACAAATAGCACCCACCAGGTGTTCGATAAATTGTCACAAAGAAATCTAGGTATTTTTAGAATATTAGGTGTAACTACAGACCTTATTTAGTTTATGCACCCAGTTCAGGGGCATAGTTAAGCTAGTAGTAACGTTAGCAGTTTGCTTGAAAGAAATTATTGAGCGGGGAAGTCGTTTACTCTGTATGTTGTGTGCACCGCTTTTTGTTTGTTTAAGTTACTACTACAAGTGTAATTCAGATAAGTTTTCAGTTATCTGAAGATGAAATGTTTTATATAAATTCAGTTTGTGGGGTTTGGAGAACAAACATGCATGCTTCCCATTTCACTCTCTCTAAGCTTTTGTAAGTTCAATTTTCTTTTATTTTTAAATTATAATTATAATAATACATGCATCATTTTGGTTTACACTACATTTTAGCTTACATCAACTTTGATTTTTCAACTATTTATACCATTTTCATTTACGTTTTGTGCGAAAGACCTAGGAAATTAAACCGTATGGTGAAACTTTTATCTTAGTAATTCATTTGAACCGTAGACGGATGAGAGATTTTTGGTTTAAATGTTATAGGTTAATCAGAGGAAAACCCATCTACTTGAGAACACTTTTGAGTTTATTACTCATTTTCTTTTTCTTTTTCTTTTTCTTATAAAAATTATATGTTTTATTGCTTGTCCAAGTTTTTTATCATGGTTAGTTATGTTTTTCTCAAAGTAAAATGTTGAAGCTTTAAACGATAAACTTTCTGTGTGTAGAAATTTCGGGGCCGTAGGTGCACAAAGATCATCAAACCTCCGGTTTTCATATAAGTGTGCTTCAAGAAGAGTTCACATGGAAAATAATAACAAAAGTGATAAACGAGGTGCTCTTATTGTTCTAGAAGGTTTGGATCGAAGTGGGAAGACCTCACAGTCTGGTAGGCTTGTCTCATACTTAAATGGTCTTGGGTATCCCGTAGAATCATGGCGGTTTCCAGATAGAGATACTGCTGTGGGGAAAATGATTTCATCGTATCTCTCCAATCAATCTCAGCTGGATGATCACACAATTCATCTTCTGTTTAGTGCAAATCGTTGGGAGAAGAGGTTAGTTAGATCCTTTTCTTCATGTGATTGGATTGTATCGCAAAACTGAATTTATCCCTTGAAGTTGTCATAATCATTTTTGTTATGGAAACGAACCGAAAATGAGAATGAATCAGCGGGGTATCAGTTTGGTTTTTAACCTCTATCTAGAACTTTTTTTACTTAACCGAAGCATGAACCAAATACGTATATTGATTTATCTTCAACTGAAAACTACAAACAGTAAACATCATCCTTAAAATACATTCTTGAAATCAGTTAGGCTCTAATTGGAACTTAGAATTGATTTTTACAAAACCCTTGAACTTATAAGTTATAACTGAATTAAAAAACTGTTATATTATTCAGTATTTGAAATCTGAAATTATATTATCCGGCGTACTGAGTTAATCTTGTTGCTAATGTCTACTTGGAAGGCATGTGCAAATCAAAGTATGCGGTTGTGTATTTGTATGTTAAAAAAAGGGCAAAAGGTGTCTAACACCTTCGGTGTTCCATTTCTAAAGGCTGTGGCTTTATGCGTTTATCATGTTCTTATAGAGCTTTTACCCATGATTTTCAGATCATTGATGGAGACTAAGCTAAAAAGTGGTACTTCCTTGATTGTTGACCGATATTCGTATTCAGGGGTGGCCTTCTCATCTGCCAAAGGTTTAGATATTGAATGGTGTAAGGTGTGAATCATGCTTCAACCTGCTATCTTTTCTTATAATTGTTAGTGATATTTGAATTTTGAAAAACATTGTTGTTATTGTTGTGCAGGCCCCAGAGGTGGGACTGCTGGCACCTGATTTGGTGGTGTACCTTGACATACCTCCAGAAGTAATATTCTTTGCTTGTTTGTAAATAAGGTTTTTAATAGTACCCTTCTGTTCTTTATCGTGTGAATTTTTCAATTAATGAATTTTGTAGAAAGCTGCTGAAAGAGGTGGTTATGGCGGTGAGAGATATGAGAAGCTGGAGTTTCAGAAGAATGTTGCTCAGTATTATAAGAAACTTAGTGATGCATCATGGAAGGTATTAATTTTTAGTTTTGAAAGCCTTTGCTTTTGCACAACTTAAGGCGTGGCTGACATTGCGTTCTGAAACTCGCATTCTTTATGACAAAAATAATGAGTTAGCCGTGTTTTGGTGAAGCGATTTTGATTCTGATTAAATGATTATCTAGGGTTCAGATAAACGATGTTACATGTAAATCTTTAAACAAACACAAAGCGCTGAAGCAACCAATAAAACAGATCATCACAACTTCAAACATCAGCATCACACCCAAACACAATCCTTAATAATTTTTATCATATTCATTTTCTAAAGCCAATGCCAAACACTGAAACACCCCTTTAATTATTGAATTTTGAGTCCTGAAACCATCTCTGACACGTATCTAATGCATATGTTGGCACAACTTACAACTAAACCATCCATTGATTTGTGACCCCATTCCAGATAATAGATGCATGTCAACCTATGGAAGATGTTGAAAAACAATTGAAAGAGATCGTGTTGGATTGTGTGAAGTCCTGTGAAAATGGTAAATCGGTTTCGCAGCTTTGGCTGTCTTAATTTTAGATGCTGTTAAAGGATATATCAAAGTGGAACTTGGAGATGGCTTTAATTATTACAACTTTTACAATACTTACTGTTAATTTGAATGATGTGTTTTATACTTTTCCCTCATTGGAGGGAGCCATTTCCGACTGTGGAGCTCCATCATGTCACTTTATCAACCCTTTATTATATGTGTGACTATTTGTATTTCGGTGTGTTTAATACATAATTCTTATTTAATATACAACAATGAGAATCATAATCGTTTATACTAGGTGCCAATCAAATATGTTGTATTATGTATGATAGTTAAAGCAGCATGTATGTGTTTACGTAGTTATTTACTTATATCGAATAATTGATGTTGGCAATATATCTTGGTACATGCTGATGATTCATACCAGCCCAATCTCTTTGAAATCAATGGTTTTTTTTTTTTTTTTGCTATCAGCAATAAGATGGGGTTGTTGGTTAGCTTCCTAGCAAACCATAGGTTAGTTTCTGCTATTAAATATAGTGAAACTTCTTACAAGATTCAAGGTAATCTTAAAAAAAACATGGTGTAAAGTGCTTTAAGATATTCATGTATACCCTGTGCTTTTTAAAATTGTCTTTGAGATTGTGTATTTGATATGACAACTTAAATTTGACATTATACTAAGAGGGAAAAATGATGTTCTGTTCATGTGGTTAATATGTAAGATTTTTCAAATTGATGTGATATCCTTTCAAATTGATAGATGATAATATGTAAAAACATTGCCAACAATACGCTGCACACGCATTGGCATAGGGTGTATTGGATTGAACTATAAAGATGATATGGATACGAATGTGCATGTTGGCATTGGAGTGCAACAAAAACCAACTTTATTCATATATTGAGTTTTATTTTCTTTTTTTTTTTTCAAGGCAAACCAACCTACTTCAAAATTCATACAAGCTCATTGTAAGATTTAGACACTCCACCTCTTAGACACCACAAAGTCAAAAAGAGAGAAGAAAAAGGCAAAGTGAGAGATACGATACGATACAATGCAATCCCCTTATTTGCTTCAAAATTCCAAAATGGAAAACCAGTGCCGTAGGAACCAAAACAGCACGCATGCCAATTTCAGTACAAAAAATTCATATCCAATTCTTTTACAGAAACAATTATTTTTCAATTTCAAAGTTGTTTCTTGAAGATATAAAGACGCCTCTAGTTGACGACATCAAGAACAAGCTTACGTGACTTCAATACAGACCACCTTAAACGCCTGTAGTAAGCAGCTTGAAGCAAGGCCAGTGACAGTACAAATATCCACTTGAATCCCATCTGCATCCCCAAAATCACATTATTATAAGTAGCAATTTTAATTACATTTATATTGGTGAAACAGTTCAGTCTGAGCTATATGCTCAACCTCTGAATGGGTCATATAAAACTGTAAATTACACAAACCATCCACACCATTTGGTGTGAATCATTTTGTCGTAACCATTAGCTTAAGAAAACAACGAAAATAGGGATGGAGCTTGTAAAATAATTTCGACCATAAATGAAACATGTAATTTTACAGCAAACCACAAGGATGATTTATATAATTTACTCTAGATATTTACCTAAATAAAAAGCATGTGTCAAAAACGGGTTGGTTGGTTGGTTATTGTAGAAATATTGTTTACCTAAAATCATATTTCCCACATTGATTACCTACGTGAACTTTTATAAATAAATGAAACAACTCAACAAGTGTTTGTGGGTAAACCTCACATGGCCCGACCCATTTTGACTTGTTACCCGCAATGCCCAATTTGCCACCCGGCCCATTTTAGGTTTTAAAGAAGATTTACCAGTTTCCTTTCTTCCATTTCTGGTTCTGCAGCCCAACTCAAAAACGAGACGACATCCTTTCCCATCTACAAAAGTATAAAACAGAAAGAAATCTGAGTATGAGAGCAAACAAATACAAGCAGCCCATTAACCCCCGTTACCAACCTGGGCCTCTGTTGCTGGAGTGCCGTCTTCATATTCAACAGCACCATCAATAAGCATTTGAGGCATTGCTATGGCTCCCCCAGGAAAGTACGGATTGTAGTACAAGCCTTCCCTAATCTGCAATAAATTCATAGATTGGTTATTATCTATTTGTTACATAGCATATGTTTGCAACTCTAATATAGGTTGCAAAACATTAGCATCTAAAACTAAAGACAAATAATGTAAAAACAGGGGGCTGTCATTCAACCGACTTGGAAGATATACAACTTGATTAAATACATCATTTTTGCTTTGCAAACTTATGTTTGAACAACTTAATGATTGTGCCTATTCTATAAAAATAAAATTAACCTTGTAAGTAAAAGCAGCATAGCAAGTATTAGAGGAGTTACAAATGAACTTAAAACTGATAAAACAAGCTACTAAACAAGAATTTTCTCTGGGCGTGAAATGGAATGCGTTTTTTTTATGACATACAGATACAATATATAAATCTAGTAATATAATTCTACCTTGATTTTATTTTTATTTATTTAAAGAACAAAAAAGAAAACTCACTGCAACACCAGCAGGAGGATCACGATAGCCAGTCAGAAGTGCAAACACATAGTTCTGTCCATTATGACGAGCCTGAAGTAAGAGAAAAATTGTAAGAATCTAGCAACACACCAAAAAAGTAAAACAACAATCCTTAAAAACTGAAATAGGCATAAAAGTTTACTTTGGTAATAAGACTCAAATCTGGAGGGTAGGCCCCACCATTGGCAAACCTAGCAGCTTGCTCATTTGCATAAGGCTGAGGAAAACGATCACTTAATTTTCCAGGGCGTGTAAACATCTCACCCTCATCATTAGGACCATCAACCACTTCAATTTCAGCAGCCATTGCCTTTGTTTCCTCTTCAGTATATGCCACACCCACCAAATCACGATATGAAATCAAACCCATTGAATGGCATGATGCACATACTTGTGTGTACACTTGGTGTCCACGTCGAATACTGCACATCAAACGCCAAAATGCAAAAAGTCAACTGCTGAAATACGTTTTATGTGTTATAAAAAGTACACGTGCTGCAGTGCAGCAGTGATGATTGTTTTCAGAGGATAGCATGAACCACAGTGAATTGTTATGATTATGTGATGTCGCATGATAATAATTACTGAATCAGATAATCAGTTGTAACAAAAAATGGGTTGTAGTCTTGTAGAAAATAGTGTTTGGATATGCTTATGCTATTTCAAGTTTTAAATATCAGATTATCAAATGTCTTGAAGAGTTTGGAATTTTTTTATTGTTAAAAAAAAAGACTAAACTGTCATAATTGTCATGATAAACGCATTGGAGAAAATAGTGTTTTTATGTGCTTTCTCTACATGTAAAAGAATCATGTATACGGACGCCTCCTATGTATTCGACCTTTTCACTTAGGTCACACAAGTACCCAACTATGTATCTTGTTCCATTTATGCCAAGTTCAACCACCAAACAGACGCCGAATGACGGAAATGCCCTGGAGTATTTTCTAAAAGATAATATCTATGATTATGTGTCAGCTTGTTATAGAAAATGTTTTATCTACAAATATATCAGGCGTTCTCGTCTCGTCACTCGGCATGTTTTGGTTAATAAAGAAATAAATGAAACAAAATACATATTGTAGCCTATAATATAGTTTTAATATTTGAATGACCTTAATGAAAAGTTGAGTACTTTGGTGGCTTACACATACATTATCCTTTTGAAAAGTATGATGAAAGAATGAACTTAGGGATTCTTAAGTTTTGACCAAATTAAACTTCAAATAGATTTCAAGGCTCAAGATGACCAAATGGTATGAACTACAATTAAAAGAAATATCACTGCATGAAAAGGTACAAAAGGAACTAACGATGCATGGTCATATGAACTAAGAATGCCTTGGTGAGGCCAAGGGTAATTTGGACTTTCCAAACCATGCTCAGCTTCATCAGCAGCTGCAATAGTTGTATAACTTAAAATCCCTGATAGACCTGCTCCAAGCAGAGCAATTGCCCTCAGTGACTTCACGCCAGCAGATCCAGCTCCATCCTGGTCTCCCTTTGAAATCAGAGACGATAAAGCTGGCGGTGCCTGGAGTTTTAAGAAGATGTCAGCAATCAGTAGTTACAATTTCAGTAAAAGCACAGATGAAACTGTTATCCTACACACAAACTCTTACGATGCATTTCATCCAAAATCTAACTTAATTCAGGTTGTGTATGCGATCTGCTCAACTTGCTAAATTCGCTCTTACCTGGTTAATACCTGGTTGTGTATGTGATCTATTGATCTACAAAAGCTCATAAAATGATAGGCTGATAAATCAAAGTATTTGGCCATACACAGCATCCATATGAGGAACTGGCTGAATAACAAATATGATGTTATGTTGACCTAATCTCCTCTAATAAAACCAAGGTCAATTATGTCCCTTTATTAAATAGATCTCATTCAAAAGACTTAAATAAAAAAATAAGAATAGATGCTGGTATTTGCTACACATTTCAAATGTGCAGAAAAGTATGTAATCCATAACCGAAAATCAATGTTCCCAGATGAGAAAACATAGCTTAATGACTTATGATTAGTTTACCCAATATAAACGATTAGTTGCAAATTAGATACTTGTAAACACAAAATGGATAACGCCCACAAACAAAAGAACACTCCTGCCCTAAATGACAAACAAGCAAAAACTTGTCAATAACTAAAGAGTGGGCTTCACCCTGCTCCCTTCCCTCCCTCCCGCCCTCCACTCCGCACACATAGGCAATATAGTTAAAACAAACGATGTATGCAAAAGATAATGAAGTAAATGATAATACTTACATCGATACGAGAATGAAGCCTCCCCCTCAGCAAGTGGTAAAGTCCCCTACCACCAGCCATTTCAGATAATTTCCTGTAATCCCATTCCCATTCATTAGATTAAATGTATAACCCTCTAATTCTAACATTTCCTTTTTTATTACTTTTAATTATGCAGTTATTCCATATGGGTTCCTAATTTAGTTCGAGTCATGTTATTTCATTCTGTTTGTAAGCCTAAAAATGGCTATGTATGTTGATTGGTGAGTATTAAGTATGACAGAATATGTAATGAATTCCCTAGATGATAGATCTCATCTTATCTTCTGTTTCTATCTATGCTTCCTATATCTTCTCTCTAGTTTCTAAATGGTACACAACACATTCCTCGTCTTGGTTTAAAAAAGTGCGCCTGCAAGGCGCCCAAGGCACTAGGAAAAGCGCTTTTTTTGGCCTGAGGCGCGAGGCGCCGGCTTAGTCAAACTTAGGGTTTTTTGGGCCACAAGTCAAAATCAGGGTTTTTTTTTTTAAAGATTTTTAAGTGTGTTTCGGCTTCAATGTATGTTTAATGAAGTGTTTAAGTGTGTTTTATAATTATGGTATTGTGTTTAGGATTGATTAACAAGTAGAATATGTAGTATTGGCTTGTATAAATATTTTTTACTCTTTTTTACGTTGGGCGCCTCACATACGTGAAGCTCTCGCCTCACGCTTTTTTAAACCAAGTTCCTCATAAGCCTTGAATCTCTCTCGTGTGAATGAAGGATGTGTGATTTGCCTAAAACTTGTATGTTTGCCCTAGCATCTTAATATAGGACAAGAGTAGAGTAGCTTTGATACCAGTGTTGTAAAAGGCGCCCTAGGCGGCCGCCTAGGCGCTAGGCTGAAGGAAAACTAGGAATTATGCCCTAGGCGGATTCCTGGGCGATTTGGGCCAATTTGGCAGTTAGGCGGAGCCTAGGCGGTGTTATTTTTTTTTTTAATTTTTTTTATTTTTTTATTAAATTTCTAAGTATTTCTAGGTATTTCTTAGTATTATGTGTATATATCTAAGTATTATGTGTATATATCTTAACATATTTTCAAAAAACCCCTAAATTTGTGTGTATATATATATAATACGTATAAAATACCAAAACGCCTAATTCCGCCTAATTTTCGCCTAGTCCCGACTAGTCCCTAGGCTGGACCTCACCGCCTAGCGCCTAGCGCCTTTTACAACACTGTTTGATACCATTCGTAATATCCGCCCCCTCATACCAACCAATATTGCATGTTTTGCCCAAGCTCCCAGTAGTTCACACGTCCTGAACTCTCATGTAGGTCAACTACATGAGCTTTGCCTAAGGTCTCACTCTAGATCTCGAATCAGTTTCTAAGCTTCAAAACTAATCTAATTTTATAAAATTATTTTTATAATTGAGACAAATCCATATCTGTTTGATTTGAAACATAATCGGGACAAATCAATTAAGGCAAGGTGGACTAAACAAGGATATTGTTTACATCTAGGACATAAGATTAAACCCTAGAGCAGAAGAGCATGAATTGAATGTAAAAGATGATAAAGTTTAGGTCAGACACTTACAGGTCGTCGTCGTTGGTTGATAGATATTGAAAATAAATAAACAGCAGGCAGCCGGTGCAGAAAGAAACAATGAAATGGAAAACAACCAAAGAAATTTCAGATCTTCGATCTCGTGGCTCGTTCTACCATCACGGATTTTGTCTGGGCTTTTAGAGTTGGGCTATCGTTTATGGACATGTTTGAGTCCAATCTCACACATTGGGCTTCTTCATTGCCTTTCTTTTTCTTTTTTAATCTTATATATTTATTTTTCTTTCAATTTCAATTTCAACTAAGTATATCGACAATCACGCGTTGCGCAATTTGGAAATTCGTTTGTTACAACTCATATAGATAGCTACTAACACCAAGTGACTTACATAACGTTAAAACATAGCGGGAAATTAAGTCGTAAAACCATGTTAAGTACTAAACGAACAAAAACCAAACCCGTGCAAAATTGATAAAAAAAACACGTTAAAAAATCGTCTGCTACAACTCATATAGATAGCTATTAACACCAAGTGACTTACATAAGTCTGCAACAACTCATATAGATGGCTATTAACACCAAGTGACCTACATAACGTTAAAACATAGCGGGAAAATGAGTCGTAAAACCATGTTAAGTACTAAACGAACAAAAACCGAACCAGTGCGAAATCGGTAAAAAAAAAGCGCGTTAAATGGCAAAGCACTATATTCAATGGGGCCTAAATAGAAAATCAAAAGATCAAAAAAAAACACTACAAACAAAATGGTGACCAAAATGGAAAAAGAAAAACTTAGCTTAAAAAAAAAGTGGCCAAAACGAAAAAAGAAGAACCTAACTTTTAAAAAAAAAACATGGTCGTTGCCAAAATTGGAAAAAAAAAAACTTACCATAAAAAACTAAAAAGAAAAAAAAAATGTGTCCAAAATGGAAAAACTGAAACCTAACTATTTAAATGGTTGGTCTATTAATATATATATAATTTTAATATTTTATATATATTTTTTATTATAATTTTATGTAGCTATACGAGATGCTTATCTTTATCCACACTTAATTAATTATTAAAAAGCCGAGGCATGTCAAATACAATAATTTCTTTTTTTTTTTTATAACACGTAGATTGGTTCAAAAAGTTATCTAATGAGCAAACAGGCCTTAAGTTTAATTGTGAAGTTTTCTAAAGATGAAATCCGTAATGCTGTTGGCATTGCGACGGGAACCGGGTCCCATTGGTTTTACTTTTAAATTTATTAAGAGTTTTTGGTCTATACTGGATTTGTTATTTTGAGGTGACGATGAATTAGTCTTGTTTGAGGCCAGTTACCAACAAAGGTTGTGTTTCTTCATTATTTCCCTCATTCCAAAAGTGTGTGAACCTTGTTTGTGTTAATGACTTTTGGCCTATATCATTAACTGGTTGTTTGTATAAAGTAAATGCAAAAGTACTGGCAACTTAGTTGAAAATGGTGACGAGCTCAATTGTTTCGCGATTCAATATCATCACTAGATAAGGTATGTTCTTGATAGACCATTGATTGTTAGTGAAGTCATGTCATGAGCTAAATGCTTTAAGAAGGAGCTCCTTGTTTTTAAGATTGTTTTCAAGAAGGCATGCGATTAAGCCAATTCGGAGTTTTTGTTGTCAAACATGAAGGCTATAGATTTTTCTCCTTATGGAGATAATGGATATTTGCTTCTTTAAAGTTTGGTAGGGCTGTGCAAAGGGTCCGGAACCGACACGACCCGACCCGGGCCCACCAAAACTGTATACCCTTTTATTGTTGAAATTAGGAACCACAAACCGAACCTTAAAAGGCTATGTGGTTCCGGGTCCTAAAGGTTCTGATGGGTCGGGTAAAAGGGTCTGACCCTCTAGAACCCTTTAATGCAATAGCCACTTTTAGAGGATTTACATATTCCTATTCTTTTACCATGCTTGTAAAAGAATTCCTCCATATGGTTCTAAGGCCGTCCGTTGTGGATGCGCGAGCGAACGTGCGCAAGCCACCAACGTGACTATCAAGTAATCCGGTCACTTGACCCCGTTGTGGCTGGAGGTGAGCAACGGCGCGACCAAATGTCACTTTTTTCCATTAACCCACGCGACCACCATCGCTTGTGCTCGCGTCGGGACTGTTCGCGTGGGGCTGTTGTGGCTGGGGGTGAGCACGAGCGCTGAAACCTCGTTCGCGTCGTGCTACTCGCGCTTCCACAACGGACAGTCTAACAATAGCCCATGAGTTTTTTTAAGTCATTTTTCGTTTCTCGACTTATGCTTTCGTAACAATTTTGTCATTCTCATCGATAGAAACATTATGTGAATCTGTTATGTATACATAATAAATACACACACACATCAGAGCGATATATATAAATATTTACTTCAAATTTGGATATAATATATCACATCTATGCATATCCATTAAGCCGAAAAATATTTCAAGAAAAATACATTGTTATTATTATAAATAATATTTTTAATATTGTATTAACATTACATGAAATCAATTACAATAAAATGTAAAAACGAATAGTGAAAAGACTAAAAAAGATTATTTTTTTATTTTTTAATTAAAATAAAAACGGTTCCTGTGGTTCTTATATTAGAACCGTGGGTTTGGAACCGACCCGACCCGGAACCGATAATTCATATAAATCTAGAACCGGAAACCGACCCATATATTTAAAAAGGTTCGGGTCCAAGGTTCCTGTGGGTCCGAACCACGAAATGCTCACCCCTAAAGTTTGGTCAAGCGTCGATGTTGATTAATGCTTCCCCAACTTCTGATTTTGAATTTTTGAGGGGTTTGCGTTAAGGTGACCCATTTATGATGTTTTTTGGGTGCTAGAGGCTTTAGATATCATTATGAACAAGGTGGTTAAGTTTGGGTTATTTCATGGGGTGGTTAATCCCATCATTGATCCTACGATTTCACACTTGTGTTATGCTAATGGTGTAATATTTTTGAGTGATAGTGGGACCCGAAAAATATCAAGAATCTCAACCGGATCATTAGGTGCTTCTATTTGTGCTCGGGGCTTAAAGTTAACTTACCGAAAAAGCAGCGTGTTTGGGATTGTGGTTAAGAAGGAGATGATGTGAAAGAGGGCTAAATCCTTTAATTGTGAAATTAGAGAGTTAACTTGTTCCTTTTTAAGGATGCCAATTGGAACTAATGTGAAAGAAATAAAAAAAAATTAGAAGCTTATTATCAACAAGTTTAATAATAAATTTTTGGAATGAAAACCTTTCTTTCGTTCGCAGGGGAGTCACTCATATCCCTTTGTTTAATGTTTCGATCAAATTTGTCGACGACCTTGAAAACATTAGGAGAAATTTTGTGTGGGGAGTTAAAAGTGGTAGAAGTATATTTAGATGGCTAACATATGACATACCAGTCGCTCCAAAACATCATGGTTGTATTGGGTCAAGAGGCATTCAGAGTTCTAATTTGGCGTTTCTTGCTAAATGGTCAGTGGCGAATCCAGAGTTTTTCTTGAGGGGGTGCAAAAAATGTGGTGACAAGGGATAACCATCTTCTTCTCACTCTCAGCTTTTTCGCCTCTTCTCTGACGATGGTTTCTTCATTAATGCTCCATTGAAGCTTTCAAATCCTTACATTTATTCAGCTTCTTTCTCCCTGTTTCTTGATTTATAGATGGCAGGGGTCCTCCAATGTATTTCTAAAGGGGTGTTCTTAAAAAAACTAAAAATTTTCTTCTACATAATTGAATCTCAGGGAGTGCATGTGCACCGGTTGGAGTCAATGTAGATCCGCCCTTGTAAATGGTGGTGGAAGTTTAAAGAAAATACATCTTCCTTTATGTGCTCGGTGATATACGCGATTCATGGTAAAATCTTTGCAATATTTCCCGTTAAAAAAATGTACGTGTCAAGCTATGGAAAGACATTGAGGGATGTTGAAAAGGAAATTTCGTCTTTAACTTTATCAAATAAAAACAACCAAGTTCAAGTTGTTAGGGTTGGGAATAACTGTATGGTTTGGCTTGATAATTGGTTGGAATGTGGTCTCATTTAGGATAGATTTCATCTTTATGCTCGCTAGCATAAGAAAAGAGAGTTGCGATGGGCCATTATATGTTGACTATTTAGAACGACTTATTTAAATAAGTGGATATGCTCTTGCATTTGAGATCCCACGTATCCCCATAAGCAAGACCAACTGAATCAACTAATGGAGCTTTTTAACATGTAAGTTATTATAAAAGGGATGGGTAACTGGATGTAGAGTAAACCCGATGCATAATTTTGCTCGGTTGCAGTGATTCATAATTCTATTCGAAAGTCTCCGAGAAAGTTGTCAATTTGCAATGGCAAATGTGGAATAATTTGGGTGGCCTTAAAGTAAATTACTTTGGTTAGAGAGCCTCGATAGATATAACTCACTTAAAATCTCCATTGAGAGATTAGGTGTTCACATTGGCAACCAGGTGTGTAGTAGGTGCAACATAGGAGGAATCATGTGTGCACATTCTTAGCTTATCCTTGGTTGCGAGATTCATCTGGTGATAGGTGGTCTTTGTTTGGCTAAAGCTTTCGATTTCATGGCTTCTTTTGCTACACAATAATTGATGAATATGATATTCAATTATAAGGGATCTAAAGACTAAAAAAAAGTTGAGAGGACCGGTTTATGTGACACGTTAGAATTTCGGGTTGTTGTCATGATGCCCTCTCCTTTAATTATATAGATAAGTGTCCAACCATTTAAAGATACTTCCAACTTTTGAAAACACAAGACAACGATTAATAATTCAACTTGCATAGTCTGAATCAACCACATATTGTCACATTTCGTTGTTTTGGTTGAAAAAAAATACCATAACGTTACACCATGTTAAAAGGAATGGTTAGCATACTAAGTTTTTATTATTAAATAATAACTTGCATGCTCAAACAAATAAAATCTAGATAAAAGTGCGAGAAACAATAACGATTACGTTAATATATTTTCTGTCGTCAAGACGGTGGTGGTGGACGGTTTGTTGTCTAGACAACAAGTTGTCATGATGCCTTCTCCTTTAATTATATAGATAAGTATCCAATCACTAGGGGTGTTCTTTTTTATCCGAAACCCGACCCGAATTCGAAGTCACCCGAACCCGAATAAGACAATACCCGAAAAACCCGAACCCGAATAACAAAAACCCGACCAACCCGAATAACAAAAACCCGACCAACCCGAACCTTAAATGGATCGGTTATCGGGTCAATTTTCCCTAACAAAAAACCGGAACAACCCGACCCGAACAACCCGAAATCCAAAACCCGAATAAAAACCCGAACATGTAATGTCTTTTTTTATAGATGTGTTTAATTTTAGATTATTTGGCATCTTAAAACATCAAGTTTTAGGAATTTTAAACACTATTATATCATGTCATTAAATAATGTTTAAGTTTTGATAATATTTTTCTTAGTATCACGTGAATTTTCATGATATTTTTGCAAGAAAAAAAAAACATTTTTCATATTACATATAAACCCAAAAACCGAACAATCCGACCCGAACTAACCCGGACCCGAATAACCTCAACCCGACCAACCCGAACTTTAAATGGTTCGGTTATCGGGTCAATTTTTGTCAACAAAAAACCCGAAAAACCCGACCCGAAAAACCCAAAACCCGAAGAACAACCCTACCAATCACTCAAAGATACTTCCAAACTTTTGAAAACACAAGACAATGATTAATAATAGAACTTTCATAGTCTGAATCAACCACATATTACCACATTTCTTTGTTTTGGTTGAAAAAAAAAAAACCATCACGTTACGTCATGTTAAAAGGAATGATTAGCATAGTAAGTTTTTATTATTAAATAATAACTTACCTGCTCAAACAAATAATATCTAGATAAAAGTGCTAAATGTTAGAAATTGAATAGAAGAGATAGAAGAATTAGAGAGAAATTGAGAGTGTTTTGTGTATTCTCATTATTATCAAATGTACATGACAAATATATATATATACACACATATAGATGTAACTGAAATATGGTTATATGGGGAAGAATACTGCCACATGTATATCTGATTTATAACATTTCCCCTCAGATATACACTAGTATTCATTATACACTATTAATAACATGCTTCGGGATGATATTAAATTGGTACTTCAGGACCTATAATATAAACTGATACTACTGGATCAGTCATGCTGCCTCGTTAAAAACCTTACTAAGAAAACCCAATGGGACAAAACTTAGTCAATGAAAAGAGTACAGCGTGTATAATGCTCCCCCTCAATTTAACTAATGTCTTTTAATCTTCGGAGCCCGATCTTTTGTGATAACTGCTCGAAACTGCTTCTAGGTAAAGATTTTGTGAACAAGTCGGCTAGATTTTCACTTGACTTGATTTGACGAACATCAATTTCCCCTTCCTTTTGCAGATCATATGTCGAGAAGAACTTTGGTGAGATATGCTTTGTTCTGTCACCCTTGATGTAGCCTTCCTTGATTTGTGATATGCATGCAGCATTGTCTTCATAAATAATCGTTGGGTCCTTCTTGATTTGTTCTAATCCACATGCTTCTTGTATATGATTGATCATTGATCTCAACCACACGCATTCTCTACCAGTATCATACAATGCTATTAATTCGGCATGATTTGATGATGTCACTGTAAGTGTTTGCTTAGTTGACTTCCAAGAAATTGTTGTGCCACCATATGTGAATACGTAACCTGTCTAAGATTTTGCTTTATGAGGATCTGATAGATATCCGGCGTCAGCATACCCAACAAGCGGGGACTTGTTATCCTTTTGATAGAAAAGACCCAAGTCTTTTGTCCCGCAAAGATACCGAAATATGTGTTTTATTCCGTTCCAATGTCTACGTGTTGGATTTGAGCTATATCTCGCTAGTACATGTACTGCGAATGCAATATCAGGTCTAGTGTTATTTGCGAGATACATAAGAGCACCGATCACGCTTAAGTACGGTACTTCTGGACCGAGTACTTCCTCGCCTTCTTCTTGAGGTCGATAAGGATCCTTATGTGGATCTAGCGGTCGGATAACCATAGGTACGCTGAACGGATGAGCTTTATCCATATTAAAACGTATTAACATCTTCTGGATGTAGTTTGACTGATGGACAAATGTGCCATTGCATAAATGCTCGAATTGTAAGCCGAGACATAGTTTTGTTATTCCAAGGTCTTTCATTTCAAATTCGTTCTTTAATAATTGAGATGCTTTCTCTATCTCTTCAGGAGACCCGATGATGTTGATATCATCAACATAAACTGCTATTATAGTAAATTTTGAGTTTGATCTTTTTATAAAGACACATGGGCTGATTACATCAGACTTGTATCCTTCCTTTTCGAGATATTTACTTAGTCGATTGTACCACATTCGACCAGATTGTTTGAGACCATATAAAGATCTCTGGAGTTTTATAGCACACATATCTCGAGGTGTTGATTTTAATGCTTCAGGCAATTTTAATCCTTTAGGGATTTTCATGTAGATGTCATTTTCAAGTGTCCCGTATAAGTATGCGGTGACGACATCCATAAGTCTCATATGAAGTCCTTCAGAGATTGTAAGACCGACTAGAAACCTAAGGGTTATCGCATCCACTACGGGGGAATACGTTTCCTCATAATCAACTCCTGGGATTTGGGAAAACCCTTGTGCTACTAGTCGTGCTTTATATCGTACAATCTCATTCTTTTCATTTCTCTTTATTGCAAACACCCATCTATAACCTACTGGTTTGACGTCTATGGGTGTTCGGACTACAGGTCCGAAAACATGTCGTTTTTCGAGCAAATTTAATTCGGCATTTATGGCTTCTTGCCATCTTGGCCAATCATTTCTGTGCATGCACTCTTCTAGAGTTTTAGGTATGTAATCATTTTCATTTATTACATCCATTGCTATAGCATATGCGAATATATCGTCAACACGTGTTTTATTTCGGTTCCACATTGTACTATTTTGTACATAATTGATAGAGATCTCATTTTCATTCGGTACCGTTGTTTCTTCAACAATTTCATTTTCCTCTGGAATCATATTTGTCTCTTCCGGGACATTTACCTCTACTGGGGTTTCATTTGTAATATTTTGTGCGTTTTCACCAACTGCATTATTTTGCTCTTTTCGTTTTCGTGGGTTTTTGTCTTTGGAACCGATTGGTCTTCCACGTTTTCTTTGTATTGTAATCTCTTTAGGGATTACCTTTATTCGAGCAGGTGTATTTGATGCTGGTATATGTGACTTTGTCACTCGATTTGTGTCTGTGAATGCATCTGGTAATTCATTTGCTCCTTTGCAAGTGTATAATCTTTTGGACTTCATATTCACATTGACCACTTCGGGGGTCGAGATTTGATAGCGATGATGCATTCCATGTTATTTCTTGTGTTACCAGTCTTTCTTTATTCTTATCTCCCCCTAAGACTGGGAACATTGTTTCATTAAAATGACAATCAGCATACCGTGCTGTAAACATGTCCCCCGTCGATGGTTCTAAGTATTTGATAATAGACGGGGAGTTAAAACCAATGTAAATGCCCAGTCTTCTTTGGGGTCCCATTGTGGTGGCGATATTGGTACATATACCGCGCAACCAAAATTTTTAAGATGGGACAAACTTGGTTCTCGTCCGGAGACCAGTTGTAATGGGGAGTATTCGTGATCAGCAGTTGGCCTTAATCTAATCAGTGCAGCGGCATGCAATATAATTGAATAGAAGAGATATAAGAATTAGAGAGAAATTGAGAGTGTTTTGTGTATTCTCATTATTATCAAATGTACATGACAAATGTATATATATACACACATATAGATGTAACTGTAATATGGTTATATGGGGAAGAATACTGCCACATGTATATCTGATTTATAACACTAAAAACAATATCGACTATCTTAATATATTTTCTGTTGTATTTTACTTCTTTAAAATTTAGAAAATAGGTTATTTGTAAATCTAACTGTCTAAACTTTTCTGATCTAAATATACAAACTCAAACGACAGCGTTTCAGCCGCAAACGTTTAATTACACTACACCGGTGTCATAAAACCACCACCAGTCCACCACCAACTACTTCAACCGGAATCACAACCACCATTTCCTCTCCATCACCATCATCTTCCACTCCATGCCCTTAACCCTAACCCTAACCACCACAATCACACGCTAATGGACATCTTATTCGCACAGATCCAAGCAGATCTCCGTTCCAACGACGCTCTCCGTCAATCAGGCGCCCTTCTCCAAGCTCTCCAACAATCCGCCGCCGGCCGCGACATCTCCGTCCTCGCTAAATCCGCCGTCGAAGAGATCGTCGCCTCCCCTGCCTCCGCCGTCTCCAAGAAACTCGCCTTTGACCTTATTCGTTCCACTCGCCTCACCACTGATCTGTGGGATATCGTATCTACTGGCATCCAAAACGATCTTCATTTCCCTGATCCTGATGTAACTGCTGCTGCTGTCTCTATTCTTGCTGCTATTCCTTCGTATCGGTTAGGTAAACTTATTACTGATTCTAGTAAGGAGATTTCTAGTTGTTTTGATTCTAATAGTGATAGTTTGAGGTTTTCGGTTACGGAGACGTTGGGGTGTGTGTTGGCAAGGGATGATTTGGTGACTTTGTGTGAGAATAATATTGGTTTGTTGGATAAGGTGTCGGGATGGTGGGTGAGGATAGGGGAGAATATGTTGGATAAGGCGGATAATGTGGCGAAGGTGGCGTTTGAGTCGGTTGGGAGGTTGTTTCAGGAGTTTGAGAGTAAGAGGATGAGTAGGTTGGCGGGGGATAAGCTTGTGGATAGTGAGAATTCGGTGGCGATTAGGTCGAATTGGGTGTCGTCGATGGTGGAGTTTGTTTGGAAGAGGCGGAATGCGTTGATGGCGCGGTCGGTGATTCTTCCAGTTGAGAGTTTTAGGGCGAGTGTGTATCCGCTTGTTTATGCGGTTAAGTCTGTTGCGTCTGGGTCGATTGAGGCGTTTCAGAAGCTGTCGAGATCTAAGAAGAAAACGGATACGGCCAGTACCTTGGATTCAAGCAAAGCGGAGAGGTTTGTTGGAGTGTCGGACGTGGTGACTCATTTGGCGCCCTTTTTGGCGTCTTCGTTAGATCCGGCGTTGATTTTTGAGGTGGGGATTAATATGTTGTATTTGGCTGATGTTCCTGGTGGCAAGCCTGAGTGGGCTTCGGCATCGATTATTGCGATTCTTACACTCTGGGACAGGCAGGAGTTTTCTTCTGCTAGAGAGAGTATTGTTAGAGCTGTTGTTACCAACCTACATCTCCTTGATCTTAGTATGCAGGTTTGTGCAACCACTTCCTGTACTTGCAACAGTTTATTAGTTTAGTCATTTTATGTCGCACTACGTAAACAAAACCATAGGTCACATGTTGATAATTTAAGATCCAGGTATGATAGTTCCAATCCAATTAATAGATGAAAGCATTATATCTGGGCAACCAGTTGTTCAATTGCTGATTTGAGATATAATACACACGAGACAGGATAAGAAATGGTTTATTGACATTCTTCATCGTAACTGAAATCAAGTAGGCGCTAAGCTCAACTGATTGACTGGGTTTGAACAGTCCCCATATAATATCAGATGCCTAATATAACATAATAAGATTCTATCCTGTTTGGAATGGAGATACAAAATTAAACTTATCAAGCTTTTCTTTTTCTTTAAGCCGTGGTTGTCAACAAACAATCAAAAAAATAAGTTAACAAGACAATTTAGACAAATACATAAAAGATGGTGACTGGATATGCCTTCTCTGTGTTGTCTACCGTAAACTGTTATCCGTCTGTGCATCATACATTCATACTTTCTTATCTAGATTCTCCTTCCCAGTGTTACCTTACTGAACTAGTAGTATTGGAGTGAGTGGCAACATAATTCACCACATATCATAATCCTGTAGGATAGGTAATTAGGTTACACAGGGATCTTCCCCTAATCCATTGTGGTTTTTCTTAATACTTGGTGAAAAGCCAAGGTGGTAGTTGTTGCTGTTATTATTAATTTATTATTATAATTGTTATTATACTTGTGCAGTGGAGGTTTGCTAGCAGTCAAATATAATCTGTCATATAAACTAGTTGGAGCTTTTGGTGACTCTTGTTAATATTGTCTGCACAATAAGAAATACAAATTAATGTTAATTAATGCGATAAATTTTATGGATTCAGGTTTCATTATTCAAAAGGCTGCTTCTCATGGTGAGAAACTTAAGAGCAGAATCAGACCGCATGCATGCATTAGCATGCATCTGTCGTACCGCTCTTTGTGTTGATCTTTTTGCAAAAGAAAGTGTTCGAAGAGGTCAGAAACCTCTTCTGGAACAGACATTGCATCCCTTTTTGAGGATGCCAGAATCAGAGATGATCTCAACAGTGTCACAAGCAAAAATTTATTTAGAGAAGAATTAGTAGCCACTTTGGTTGAAAGCTGTTTCCAGCTGTCGCTGCCATTGCCTGAACAAAAAAATTCAGGTATGGAGAGCAGAGTTATCGGAGCATTGGCTTATGGAACTGGTTATGGTGCATTAAATTGGACCGAACCAGCTTTAGAAGTGGTGGAAGTGTGTCGACCTTGTGTAAAATGGGATTGTGGAGGTCGAACTTATGCTGTTGATTGTTACCTGAAGTTGTTGGTTAGGCTTTGCCATATTTTTGATACCAGGGGTGGGGTCAAAAGAGTCAAAGATGGGGCATCTCAAGATCAGATTTTGAATGAAACTCGCTTACAAAATTTGCAACGGCAACTTGTAAATGATCTGCTTGAGGTTTGTGCAAGTTTGAACGTTCAGATTTTAAAAATTTCCTATATGTCCTGCTAAATTTCATAATGTTGTATTTACCCTTTCAAAACACTAATATACCCCATTTGATAGTAAAATGAATTAACTATTTATTTATAGTATTATGTTTCAGAGAATAAATAAAAATAACCGTACGCATTAGGCGATGATTTACAATAGTAATGTCATTTTCCTTTTTGCTTATGCATAGAAACATACTGTTATAAGTAATTAGTTCTATTTTATTTACTATAGAGTTGCTAAACTTAAAATTTGTAGTGTTTTGAAAGTTCAAATATTATATAATGAAATCTAGAAGGATTTACATGGAGACATTGAACTTGTGGAGTGATATATATCTAATTAATCCTAAATGCTAAATTGCTTCGATTTTTATTTCATTGTATATACATTTCATTTGGATTATGAATCCCACTTTTTTTCTTATGTGTGGGATATGTGTGTCAATTTGGCAGGTGAATACTCCTAGAATTGCTGCCGGCTTATTTGGGCAATTTCAGAACACATTGACTTAGAAGGTTTGGATCCTCTTTTAGCAGATGACCCAGATGATGCACTAAACATCATCATATCAAAGATGCACAAAATCTTATTTAATGCCGACCCATCTCCCACTGAAACAAATAAGCTGCAAGATATTCAAGCAGTTCTTTTATGTGCTCAACGATTAGGATCACGTAATGCTAGGGCAGGCCAGTTGCTTACCAAAGAACTGGAAGAGTTCAGGGCTGATCCGTTGACAGATTCTGTTAACAAACACCAGGCTCGTATGATACTGCAGAGAATCAAATATGTGTCTAATCATTCTGATGATAAGTGAGCATCTAGTTCTAACTTTACAAACATGTGCCATGTTCCCTTTTAAGATAATATCCATTAGCAACTTTGTGTAATTTGCCCATGAACACTTATTACAGGGTATTGCTGGGATTTATTATGTGATTGTTTTATGCTTTTGTTTCAGGTGGGCTGGTGTTAGTGAAGCAAGAGGAGATTACCCATTCAGTCATCACAAACTGACGGTCCAGTTTTATGAAGCTTCTTCCGCTCAAGATCGAAAGTTAGAAGGATTAGTTCATAAGGCTATTCTAGAACTATGGAGACCTGACCCTAGCGAGTTGACTTTGTTGTTAACCAAAAGAGCTGACACCACTTCACTAAAGATACCTCCAAATGCACATACATTAACTGGTAGTAGTGATCCCTGCTATGTTGAAGCATATCACTTGTCAGATCCTAGTGATGGAAGAATCACACTTCATTTGAAGGTTGAACTCAACTCCTAACTACCCTAGATACATCTATAAGCTTTTATTTAGATAATTTAATTGTAAAAATGCTCCTCTATATAGACGCATAATTAACATAACTAAAAAACTTGGCTGGTGGACTGAAGATTACTTGGAAAGTACTTACTTTTAATTTAAATAGGGTATTAATATAATGAAAACCACTATTGAGCCGGGGGTCTCACTGGAAGCAGCCTCTCTATTCCGACAGGTAGAGGTAAGGCTGTCTACATCTTACCCTCCTCAGACCCTACCTTAGCTTTTGCTATTGGTGGGATTAACTGAGTATGATGATGATGATGATGATGATGATGATTAATATAATGAAGGATATCTATGTAGAAATGTCCTAGAGTAGGTTTTGTGCATCTTCTTGTTTTTAATTTTCACCAGTGTTATTGAAGCTTGAGACAGAGAGAAGGAATTAGTCTACTGATTTGATAATATTAGAATTTTATAATAGCTGGAAACATATATTACATCAAAATGCATTGAATTATTCGTATTTGAGCCTTGACAATTTGTTGCAGGTTTTAAATTTGACTGATATCGAACTCAATCGGGTGGATATTCGTGTTGGGTTGTCTGGTGCTTCATATTTCATGGATGGATCTCCTCAAGCAGTTCGACAATTGCGCGATCTAAATTCCCAGGTGCTGCAAAACACCACTTAGCTTATTTATATTAGAATTCTTATAATTGATTTTTATAAATGATACACTTCTTAGGTAGGTTAAGTTCCTAGCTGAATAGTATGCTAAATATGGAAAACGTGTCTTCTTGCTGCATGTTCTACCAAGTAAAAGCCAAATGTTCATTTGGTCAATGATTGGTTCTTGGAATTAAGGTTTCAGAAAACATCTTAAAAGGGTTTTCATATTATTTGAACGCCAAAAGCAAGGCAGGCCCTTCATTGAACCAAGTAAAAGCCAAATGTTCATTTGGTCAATGATTGGTTCTTGGAATTAAGGTTTCAGAAAACATCTTAAAAGGGTTTTCATATTATTTGAACGCCAAAAGCAAGGCAGGCCCTTCATTGAACAGTTGCCCTAAAAAGACAAGTTCATCCCATCTGTATTAACAATTAAATAAAGTTTATTTTTATAATAGAACTTTAATCTCAACAGTTGCAGATAGCTCAAACCAAAATCAGTTAAACACGTAGTCCCATATCCAGCATCGTTGTAGACCTCTTATGAACATATAACTCTTGATGATTTTAAGAAAGATATGCAATACATTTACATAACCAACCATGTCAATATTGATTGCTATATGGAGAATGCATGATCCATTTGTTTACTCCAAGTATATGCTTCGTTTTTTTCATTAGCAAACACCGTAAGGCCCTACCCTTTAACAGTTAACGATAAAGTCCCTGCATTTTATTGTTAATGCAGTTAAATCCACGGACTTTCAAAATGTATTCATAAAGAACTATTTTGTTAAGTTTTAAATGTTTTTTGTTTTTTCAATCACCCTTAATTGTTTAGAAAAAAAGTTTAAGTTGATAAAAGAAGTGTTTGCAAGCCAACCCAATCTGGCACTACCCATTTAAAGCCATTCTAAAAATTGCTCACTATGACCAACTACCTTACACCTAACCCTCCTGAATTCCGCATCCTAATTTTGCCATCTCTAGTTTCCACGTCTCTCTTTTGACTTCATGCTCTCGTTACATCTATCCAGCACATTAAAGTATTCATTCTATTATTCTATATGGAAATAACTGCCATGATATGATATTTTTTCTGTTTTAAATATAACCCATATATTCATGCATTATGCAGGAACCAGTATTATGCAGTGTGACTCTAGGTGTGTCTCACTTTGAAAGATGTGCTCTTTGGGTACAAGTCTTGTACTACCCATTTGCTGGCAATGATATTCCAGGAAATGTTGGCGACTATGCAGAAGAAGATCAACAAATCATCAGACAAAAAAGAAATGCAAAGCCAGAATTAGGAGATCCAGTTATCATGAGATGCCAGCCGTACAAGATTCCACTAACAGAGCTTCTTTTGCCCCATAAAATCTCACCTGTGGAGTATTTTCGCCTGTGGCCTAGTCTACCTGCTATGGTTGAATTCACAGGTACTTATACATATGAAGGTAGCGGATTTAAAGCTACTGCTGCTCAGCAATACGGCTCTTCTCCTTTTTTGAGTGGGCTCAGATCTCTTTCAGCAAAGCCATTTCACAGGGTTTGTTCTCACATAATCCGGACCGTTGCTGGGTTCCAGGCAAGTTTTGTCTAATCTATTTATTATTATTTTTTTTTGTTTTAGGTGGGCAATGCTCCAATTAGACAACCTGGATTGAACTGGGACCATAATTTGGAAATACTGAAACGGAGAACCATACCGTTAAGTATCGTTTCGGTTTTCATTCAGTACCAGTTTAGAACCGCTTAGGTCTCTAACCGGGCCAGCCGGCCAGAATCATATTCAAACATTTGGGCTAAGGATTCCAGTCTAATTCATTGCCTAAACGATGCCATCTAATTAATCTAAAAGAAAAGCGGTTATGAACCGGATGGGTACTGAACCAGACTGTGAACCAATTCTTTTTTTTCTTAATGTAGACACAACTGTACATAATCTTTCGTTTCAGTTCTGACTGAGTCTCACACCCAAATTTTTGGGGGTGTTCTAAAAGTTAGTCCAGAATATTTATTGTAGGACAAAACCGTAGGGACATAGATGCTACAGGATATATCCGGTTCAGTCTCAGTTCGAGAGGTTCAGGACATATTAAAAAACAGATTCTTGGTTTGGTGAGCGGTCTAGAAGCAGAACTGAACTTGGTTTTCCTCTAGAATATTTCCTGTTCAGTCTGGTTTCACTGAGCTCATAAAGAAGTCGATTACCACTAGAAGGAATTGGATGACAAAACCTTTGGAATATTTACTTAGCTTTAACACTATCTTGATGTTGATAATGTGGCAAGACGCCAAATTAAAAATTGGGTGGTTAAATCAGTTATTGATAAGCCACCTCATCAGAAAAATTGCCATGTATAAGCAAGAAACCATTTTAAAAACATATAATCATCTCGGGATTTTATTCGAATATAGACCACCATCATTCTTTTGGTTGCTATTCTGACATTAGCACATTGACTAAATAAATTTTGTATTTATGATTTTGTACTCCATTAAATTATCCTGTATTGAAAGAATAAACTAGAATAAAATATTATGTTGGTTTGAACAGCTATGCTTTGCTGCAAAAACATGGCATGGAGGGTTCTTAGGGATGATGATATTCGGTGCAAGTGAAGTAAGCAGAAATGTGGACCTGGGGGACGAAACCACCGCTATGATATGCAAATTCGTGGTTCGAGCATCAGATGCAGCCATAATAAAAGAAGTCGGTTCAGACCTACAGTCATGGTGCGATGACCTAACCGATGGAGGTGTCGAGTACATGCCAGAAAACGAAGTCAAGGAGGCTGCTGCTGAGCGCCTACGGATATCCATGGAACGAATAGCCATTCTAAAGGCGGCTCAACCACCACCTAAATCCCCCAAAGTTGATGAAGATGTAAACGATGATGACGATGACGAAGAAGATGATGATAAGAAAAAGGAAAATGAGAAGAAGAAACACAAGGGTCCCACAACGTTATTTGAATTGACCCCCGAGGAGGTGGAACATCGCGCTCTTCAAACTGCGGTGTTACAAGAGTGGCATGCTTTGTGTAAAGATAGAAACACCAAGGTTAAATAACTCTTTTTTTGTTCCTGGAAATTTTGTGTGAGGTTTCTTTGTATGTTTTACATTTGGTGGTTATTTTTAAGCATATAGGAAGCGATTTTATTTTTTGTGTGGAATAGATCGAATTTGGAGCTGGTCTTTGTAATCATATTATTTGTGCTTTATTACACAGATTATTCTAATCAAGAACTACTTGAGAAATAATCACTCTTTCTTCTGTTTTGTTATTACAAATTAGAAGGGCAATTTTGACTTGCTAAAAAGGGGTAAACTTTGGTTGTACTTAGTTCTAGCTAGCAGTAAGCATGGGTATGTTTGGTTATGGGTTTAAATTGAATACAAACCGATGGCTTGATTTTTTTTAAATGCTTACATTAACTCAGTGTCTCAGTTAACTATCAGTTTGATCGACTGGTTCAAGTTAAGTTCATTTAACAATTTTAATTATCCATATCTAAATAAAATATTAGCAATTTTTTAATTTATAAAGATTAATAAATAACAACTAATATACACCATGCCATTTTAGAATGCTTATTAATACACCTACTACTATAACCGTTATCAAAAGAATCATTTTTGGTTGTACCTTGTTTATAATAGCTATTATATTATATTGCTTTCTTGGATACTAATTTGCAACATAATTCTTACCAATGTTATCTTTTATCTTGTGATTTTTTAATGCAAGCATAATACTTTAGTCTGCAAAACATGCCATATCTACTTACCTACAAAACACATTCCAACTAATAAACCAAATCAACAGGCTTGAGCAAAGGGCCAATACTAATAACATTTTGCATATATTGTACTTCATTCAAGAGGTTTTAGTGTCTTTTGCATGGGTGTCTCCGTGACAACAAAATGTGAAATGAACCAATATGATGGCAAGTACCCTCTCTTTTCAACTGCATTTGGCCGTCTTTCATAAGTTGAACTTTTGCGGAACATTATCAAAATCATCAAAGTCAAATCGTTGTCGCTCTCTCCCAACCTGAAGAAAGTACAGTCATTAATGTTCCCAAAAAAAATCCGTTCACAATCAACTTCGAGTTGTTCATGAAGTTTTTTTTTAGCGAGGCCAATAAGTTATACCTTGGACAGATAAAGGGGGTCACAAGACATAGATTCATCCATTGTAGTCAGCTTCTTTGACAATTTCATGATTCTGAAACAAACCGATAACAAATATTTAGATGTTTTAAGGCAACTAAACAAATAGAAAAAAAATCCAAAATGTTTATGTTCGTATTATCTTTTTATATTACAAATCAAGATAAAGTGATGATCATGAAAACAGAAGAGGAACATGTCTCATTCAGTAAATACGATTCAGCCCAGCAGTTCCACAACAGTGCTTAAGCAACTCACAAACTCTATTTTATTTTTAGTTGACAGTCGGTCTATTCCCTTATTGTGTAAAATAGCAAAATGTCTCGACTACGCCGTTACTTTCTTTCATGTGACGGTTGCTCAAGTTATGATCATCAACTACAGAAAGTGTATAGGTTTTTGGGTGTTTGGCCAATTGGCCTATGCTTCTCAAGTTCTCAATATCTTAGTATTGAAGTTTCACCAAGAGCCAAGGGTTATATATTTTATACCTAATGTCAGTCTGATCAACCAAATTTTTAACCTAAATGCCTTGGTGTTTTGACTTGTTTACTTATTATGATTTATGAATGGGTTGATCAGGTTGTGCTTTATCTTAAACGGGTCAAATAAAAATAGGTAAAAGGAGAATGGGTTAAAAGATGCCCGAAATTTAATTTTAATGCATATAACCTCCGAAATTGTTTTATTACAAGATCAAGATCATTATTGTAATACTGATTTGTAACCAGAATTAATGAGCATATTAGTTACAAGATGATAAACCTTCACAGTAAACATATCATACCTTTGGATTGATGAATCAATATGCTCAATCATCTCACATGTTTTATATTGCTCAGGGTCCTCAAGAAATCTAACCATTCCATCCTTCTGGTTGATAGTTGCATAGATCTCACCATCCTCAATCTTTCCAATATAAGCCAAAAAAACGAAAACCAGTCAAATACCATCAAATAGAAGAAGTTAGATCAGATTTGCCAAAATATACGTTTATAACTTTATATTACACTTACCATTTCAAGTACATGCATTTCAGCTTCCTTGGGGGTATTTATCTGTGCAGTGTTGGCAATGTCTTGAAGAGATAAAGTCAAATATGTCTGGGTTAACCTCTGAATGTTTCTCTTGTACATAGATGACACAACCTGCTTTACTAATCCAAGATTGTTTCCCTGTAAATGAAAATTATTGTAAACTGTTTATACTAGTTATCCATTCAGTGTTCCCAATTTGAAAGGCAGTTAAATTGGGCTTGTGTTAAAACAGGTATTTTTATATTATAGACTGAAACGGGCCAGGCTGGTGAATACCAACAAAACACTTTTCTGGCCATTTCTAATTTTATGCATAACTATTGTGTTACCATAGTAGTAAAAAAAGCACATGGCAAGGCAACTGCATCTCAACTAGACACAAGATAAATGTTTTGGAAATCCAGTAGTTCTGCTTTTTATGGTTGTACTTTAATACTTTAACCATAAAGTCCCAATGCCCTTTCTTCCTTTCTTACTATCGAGTCTTGATTACTGTACATCAGCTATCGCAGACTAGTCTCTGTAATTTTTTTCCATAGAAGATGATTACATAATTCATAAACACGGTCTCTTGACTCCATTTCATGTTTTTCCATAATTCTTTGTTCTCTATTAATTTTGAGGGGTATTGTTTAAAAAGTGATTGTTAGAATCTTAATAGTCATAACTAGATGATCATTTGATTGAACTTAGGTTTAGCTTATTTCTTTTGAACTATTATTAGTTTTAAACTATTGGTACTAAGATTATCTAATTGTTTCAGCACCGCTTACGGCTGTGTGCATATAATGTATATATGTGTGGGCTTGTGGCCCTCGGAGGGCAAAAGTAAAGTTGCACTAATTTTAATGTTATTTTACTAATTTCGTGAAAATAACATTAAAAATG
This sequence comes from Ambrosia x helenae, assembly GCA_030844895.1. Taxonomy (NCBI): domain Eukaryota; kingdom Viridiplantae; phylum Streptophyta; class Magnoliopsida; order Asterales; family Asteraceae; genus Ambrosia; species Ambrosia x helenae. The sequence continues at coordinate 114,552,316 of CM061233.1, forward strand.
ATGGACGGTTAATCATGTATTAGGTGGTGACGTTGATAGCCAAAAGACAAGGCTTGATACAAAACCACTATTGAGCCGGGGGTCTCACTAGAAGCAACCTCTCTATTCCCACGGGGTAGAGGTAAGGCTGTCTACATCTTACCCTCCTCAGACCCTACCTTAGCTTTTGCTATTGGTGGGATTAACTGAGTATGATGATGATGATGATGATGATGATGCTGATTATCTAATCGCTAAGCCTATTACACCGTGTTGATATTTCATGCCTGCTATACTTTTTTTTCCTATCATTGCGCTTTTTTATTGTTGTCATGCACTTTGTCTTAGGTGTGCGTTTTTTTGTGCCTAAGAGCCCTTTGCGGCTTTGCGCCTTGCAACTTAGACTATAATGGTGTTAACTATGATTAGAAAGCAATATTATTACAATAATAACATAAATCACCGAATAAAACTGATTTAGGGCACATATGCATTGTAAATAGGACTTTGGGCGACTTTAACCCATATGAAAGGTTCCCACTCTAGTTATTTTTTTTACGTTGACCAATTTGACCTGTCTGAGATAGAAGTAAACACAACCCAAACCAACAACGTTAGGTAAACTAGTTAAAATACTACCCCGCAAGCTAGAATTTGAAAGAAAATATGGAACATTAGAACTTACATTCTCAAATTTCTCTTGGTTTGCTTGGACAAATGCTTTGAGTTCTGAAATATTTCCAGTGCTGTAAGTATTTGCCAACTCAATGTAGGGCTACTTGGAACAGAAAAATAAAATTAAAAAAATGAATCAACAATACATCAAGATGACAAGAACATTATATGACTTGCAAGGCTGTTTGTGGTGTTATTATAGCATACGCGAGATACAAAACACACGGTTGTAAGAGCATAATAGTAGCATAGATTTTGTTTTAACTAGAAGGAAATCAGGTACATGACTACATGCATATTGTATTTACATCAGTATTTAGGTAAACTAAACAGACTCGGTTAAAAATATTATGCATAGCCAAATAAGAAAAAAAACAGCAACAGTATTTCATAAACAGAAATGCTAGAAATCACCTGAGAGAAGTTCTTTAGATTCCTTTGAGCAACTGAAGATGTATACTTAGGGAAAGTGGCAGAAAACTGCATTAATTAACGCTATTATTAAATAACTTTGTTTTATATGCATACAGTTTACATAATATATATGAGCATAAAATTACTGATGTTTCAAAAGAAAACTCCTACTCTGAGTACCAACTAACAGATAATGACATAACGTTGCTCATTGTTTAACCCCAATGACCTATGCCATGAACCAATATATACTTGGGTTTAATATTCGTAAGTATGACACACACACACACACACACACCTGGCGAAGGTGAATGAGTGAAACCAGTATGTATTTCTTGTATGCTTCGACAGCAATAGCATTCATGCTAGACATAGGAGCAGTTACAACCTGTAAAGAAAAATAAGCAGGGATCCTGAAAAGGTCAGGCAAGTTTGCCCTTAAATTATGCATGCATAATAGGAAAAAATGTAAAAGAAATAAATTGATTAAAAGGTAAGCTACAACGGATTGAGTGATTGACATACATTGTGGAAGAGCTCCAATGCTTTGGCAAAACGTTTTTGTCCTATGCAAATCATCCCCCTGGTAGATAATCATAAATAACAAGAAAGTTAGAAATATTCTTTACGGGTAATTTATTACCTCAACCCTAGGAGATTTAATTGGTACTAGAAGTACGGGAATGAATGAATGAACGGGTATGATTTTTTTTTATATGGGTGACAGGGTGATTGGTTGACAGATATGAATTTCAAAACTACAAATAAAACCCACAAACTTGGGTTCGACTCAAACCCACCAAGAAGGCAGGGTATGGCAAACATATTCCAGCATACTATCAAACATTCAAACACATACCCACAAACCAAACACTACTTTAACTAATAGAACAATTTCTTCTGGTCTAGGAATAAATAATTCTCAATTTCACATGACATCAGTTAACACGTGAAATATGTAAAGGGTATGCTCTTACTTCTTAGTATTCCCCAAATTAAAAAAAAAAAGAATATAACTCACCCGTAGTAGCAGTACAAGAAAAAGTCCCTTGGTTGATCAACTTCATATATATCATCCTCCAAAACGCTATAACCAATTTTATAACACTTAGCCAACAAACAGACTTGAAGAAAATCTGGATGTAAAGGAGTTAAATGCTCAGGAGAGGATCGAATCTTGTGGATAGCAGTCAGCAGAGGACCCACAGCTCTCATAGGGGCTTTAAGAGTCACAATTAGCTCATGTAGTCTTTTACAAACAGATATAACTGTAGCAACATGGTTAATGCATCAATATAGTATATTAGCATAAAAGTAAACATCACAAATTATATTAAAAATGTAGAGCTATACATTTGTCAGGCACTAAACGGATTTGCTCTACACTGCAAACGTCAATAAATCTGACAACAGGTAGAATTAGTTCATTTGCTTGTGCTTCTGGGACTGGAGTTGCTGTACATGCTTCCCTGTTACAATAGACATTTGAGTCATTGAAATATTTTCATTTCCTTCATACCTCAACACAAATTCTTTTTCTTACTTTAACAAACCCCTAACCTAATCTCCAGGTAACTTCTACAACGTAATTTCATAGTAATATCTTTTCTTAAATCTTAATATCATAGTAATTTCTTTTCATGTGGCAAGCTGGGCGTGCTTCAACTTTTTCTTGGAAACAACAACTTTCAAACAAGTGTATCAAGAAGTACCAATTTACAATTATTATTCAACTACTTTAGAGTTCATGAAGACATTAAGTATGCAATCGCAAGTGCCTAGTTGCCTACAAGACTTGCTCATTACACACTGTTGTTTACGGTTCAAACTGTAAAGATAACTAACTTATACTCCATGAGACCATGAGTCCATGGGTATCATCATCAACTTCCCAACTTAATGTTAAGCAATGAATAGATCACAAAATTTAATAAGCTAAAAATGTAATGCAAATCAAACTATTATAGAAACAAACAAGTAAACAACCCACTTCAAAAACAGTAAAAACATACTACAACATACAAACAAATAGTACAAAAGTTAAAATAATGAAGAAAAAAGCAATTAGAAAAATAGAAAGCTTAGCATGACAACAAAAGACAAAAGTAGTAAACAACTCACTTTTAAATCCAGCTTAAACAGTACTGACTAACATCGCATAATACAAAAATCAAGGGAACTAATAACCCAAAGCAGCATTCAGTATATGCATACTAACAAGCAAAATCAATTCGTGATGTCAAACAATACCTAGACAAAACCCTAAGGTAGCGTTCGTTTTCATGGATTGCAAAGGAATTGGAATTGGAATTGGAATTCGCGCAAGAACCATAATTTGTTTTGGAATTTTGATGTGTTCGTTTCATAAAATAGAACGAAGTCTCAATGGAATTGAGACGTGGATTCCCTTTCATATGTAGTTGTTCAATTACAATTTCTTCTTTTGTTGTAAGGAACAACATAAGAAGTCGAATACACATTCCAATTCCTTCCGAATTCCATTCCATTCACGTGAAACGAACGCTACCTAAGGTAGCATTCGTTTAACGGAATCTGGATGGAATCGGAATTAACAACATACGGAAGGGAATCTACATTCCAATTCCATTCGATTACGTGAAATGAACACACCTACATTCCAAATCAAATTCCAGCTCCAGCACGAATTCCAACCGCAATTCCACAAAACGAACGCAGAAACAAGGTAAATACAATAAATAGGACTTACAGAACATAAAGACAACCAAACATCACACACACATATAAAAAACCTAACAACAATCACAATAAACACCACAAAACAGTGAACAAAGCATTAAATCTCAGTATCAGAACCATTTACATAATAAAACACTCAGTAAATACACAGTTCAGCACAAAAGACGCAAATAATAATAAAAAAAGGACATACAGAACGTAGAGATAACCGAGAGAATGAAGAGCAGGATCAAGTCGAGTAAGACATGGTGCAAACGTGGCAGCCTGAGAGCGGATAACGTCCTCAGATTGTTTTAAAAGAGTGTTTAAGTGAGATACGTCTTGTGGACTGCCTGATAATCCTTGAATTTCGGTCACGAGTGAATCCACTGAGTTCACATTCATGTTCATAATATCCTTCTCTCTGTTAGTATCGATCGATTCTCAGTGGTTTAGTATTATTATTATTATTATATATGCTTCGTTTACGCCTCCGATGATCAGAATTTTGGAAGAAGATCAATGGGTGTCATGTGCAAAGAGGATTTTTGAGAATGTCGGGTTAACCCGTTTGATATGTTTATACCCGGGTTTGGTAACCCAATGGGCATGATAAGTTGATAACAACTGGTGGTAGTTACTCGCGCGTTGCCGCGGGGCGCGTTGGCTCGCGCTTCGCCGCAGACGCGGCTTATGTGCATACATGTTTAGTAGAACGCCTTATTTGAAGTCAAAGTTAGAAAAAATGTGTCAATGCTTAGCTAAAAGGTGGCATATTGCGCGGACCAATAGAAACATAATATGTGGACGACCTCACGATACATCCACTCGATAGAACAATTGAATCATCTAGATCACTATACTGGTATTGAAAGTATTAGTCCTGAAAAGTGGCAAAATTTGTTGCAGGTAACGATACCGAAGTGCACAAATTACGTTAACGATCGCGCATTGAGGGTTTGGTGGACGTTAAACATCGCGCGTCGCTGTGGGAGCTTATGTTGCGTGGAGGGTTTCGTGGACATAAAAGATAATATTAAGTTAATGTTATTCTTGCGTGGACTTCAAAAAAATACTCGCGGCTAAAAGCTAAAAGTTTGGTGGTCAAAGTTAGAAAAAATGTGTCAATGCTTAGCTAAAAGATGTTGTGGTGGATGTGGCTGTAATGCAACTTTAAAAAAGTTGGGTGGTCAAAGTTTGAAATCCTAAAAGCTAAAACTTTGGTGGTCAAATAAATTAGCAAGAAAGTTAGTGGCCAAAGTACAATTATAATATAACAATAAATTATAAAGTAAATATAAAATATTAAAATATTCATTGTTGGCTGCGTATCTTAGTGAATGACACTATTAAAGTGTCCTTCAATTAATATATAGATAATGTAATTTTGTTTGTGGATGACTAATCTAAATAGTTTAGAAGGTGTTTCGGATTAATTTTTCAAAATAGCTTCTGCGTTTTGAAAAAGTATGGATGGAGCTGCTTTTAGATTGTTGCATTTTGGTAGTCTAGAAATTCATTTCAAAACTCAACCCCAAACACTAAAAAGTGATTATTTGCGTTTTTAAAACGCAATAATCTAAAAATCCATTTCAAAACGCAACCCCTAACACCCCCTTACTTTAGCATGTTATTTTTTTATTTTTTAGTTGATTTTCTCTAAATCATAATTTGTTAATAAGAATTTAGTTTCAAAAATTATGGCGAACACACGAAGTAAGCATTAGTTTTAGGTATTTTGATGAACTCAATATGGGATAATATTAGATGGTGATGTAAGTTGCATCTAATTTTTGAATTTTTTACTGTGACATTTCGGACTTCCGAAAAAACATGCGGGGAACAATCTAAAAAGTAAATTGCTTGAAGCGATGTTTCTAACTGTGTGGTGGCGCTTGTTGAGAGCCCGAAATGATTGTTTTCAACGATAAAAGCACTTTGATGTCTTGACTAATGGGAGAAATCAAGACGCTTGATTTTTGGAATAGTCACAATGGTGCAAATTTAATGTAGACACCATATCTAGTTGTTAAACGAGTGGGTTTTTGTTTGCTTCTAGCATCTTGTTAGAAGTTAACCATTAATTTATGAAATTGTTTCGTCCTTAAAAAATGTTAAGGGATTATGGTAAGTATCACCATATATATTGCTTTGTGTGAGTTTTACCGATTCACCATACATCAACTTGACGTTTCTTCAATCAAAAGTTTTCCTTACTATTTTATCTCTAAACCGACAAAGATCATCGTTTGCAGTTATTCTCTCTGATATGGTGGATCATTAATAATAACATCTAGTTCTTTGTGTTCTTAGGAGGAATCACCAGGTTTCTATACAAAAATAACTAAGGTATCTCATTTTTAGTTAAAATGTCAACTTTTAATGATTCAAGTATCGCTTGATATGTGCATACGGAACTTAATTATTTATCTCCTAACAGAAGTTTTAAAAGCCCTTTTGCCTTTATAACAAACCTTTCAAAATAATGATTGTTCTACAAATCCGAAATTCTTAAAACTTGTTCTTACAAAGTCCATCAATAAATACAAAACCAATACTTCGAGATGAAGTATTTGTCAAACCTCAAACCACCATACACAAATATATATAAACACGCACAGTTTTAGGTAATTTGTAGACCATAAAAATTGGTTGACAAACAACAAAAACCATTTAATACAATCTTGTTCTTTTTTTTTTATGATACCAGAACAAAGTCGTAATATATGATTTTTGTTATGTATCAATCAATTATGATTTTCTACAAAATTACCTCCATGTATCTAAAGTCTACACATACATACAAACAAGACCTTCTAGTTCTAACACTTCATAGTTCATACTCTACTCTTCAATAGCCCACTTAAAGCTTCAATGGTCACAAGCCTTATTCCCCTCACCCACAACTCAGCCATTTCATGTCCACCCTCACACACAAAATGCACTTCCTTTTTCTTTACTGTCACCACCCGAAAAATCCCGGACGTGTTGGTATCGCCTTTTGCCCTCCTACGCTTCACGAATTTCGGGCTTGGGCCCACCTCGGCTTCCAAACAAACCACATTTCTCCTCTTAGAATTGCCCCACCTTAACACACCTTCACTCCCTACCATTTTCAACACTTTCCTATGTGGCCTTCCTTTCCCTCCCCTTGTGTGTTTCAACACATTCCCACCACCTAAAACCAGCACCCGAGCACACTCGTCCAGGATCACACACTCAGCCTGTTTCATTGTGTGTTTTCTTGCAAGTGTCAGCGCGCTTTCGCCTTTTGAATTGCTGACATCACAAAGTGCTCCACATGAGATCAGAAGCTTGCACATTTGTGCATTGCCTTCTCTTGCTGCCAACATGAGGGGTGTGTATCCATCCCCGTTGAGGGCGTTTATGTCATATCCTCTGGTGGTCAATAGTTTGACCGCTTGTGTATCTCCATGACGAGATGCATAGTGCAACGGATAAAAGCCTTGGGAACTTTTATTACCCTTTTCGAGGGTAAACCGCAGCATTACTTCTTCAAACATATCAGAGTTCTCCTTCGTTTTAGATAATGAAATTGCGCTCTCGCCTTTTTTATTAGTGAGTTTTACATCAGCACCGGAATAAACGAGAAATTTAAAGGCATGAACATCACCTTGCATGGCAGTCACCATAACAGCTGATAAACCATTGCTATCTTGCTCATTTATATTGATATTTTCCCGGCTCACAATAGCTTTCAAGGCTTGCATATCTCCTGAACGAGCTACAAATATTAAAGGCGAAAAGATGGTATTATTGTTGGATACGGGTATCATTCCATCTTCGATGACATTTAGCACGGTTTGTTGAAAGCTATTAGACCATTTATTTGATTTGGCTATTGACCAGGCAGACTGACCGAACATATTGACCAAACCAAGATCAGCACCGGCTTTGATCAAGACTCGGAGACATTCTTTTTGTTTAAATTTTGCACAAATCATTAGAGGTGTTTCGTCACTGTATGCAATTCTTGAATTGATGTCACAACCAGAGTCTATTAGGTGCTGAAGAATGGACGGAACCCCAAGCCGGGAAGCCATGTGTACTGCCTGGGATTCGGGTTTTTGTGTGGTCTTGATTCGAGATTCAATGTGTGACCCGCATTTGAGTAGTGTTTTTACAGCTCCTATGTTGCCACATAGGACCGAGTGATGTAGGAGTGTTCTACCATTGTGATAAGTGTTGGGGGAGAGATGGTGAAGTAACAATTGCAATATGGTGCCACTTGATTCAAAATACTCAACCGCACACCACGTGATAGCATAGGGCTCGGCTAGCCCTGCACCCACCCGAAACTCGTCACCTGACCCCATGTCCCATGACCATGCTCCTAGTGGCACCTTGATATCAGTTTTGGCACCATTCTTTGATTTAAGAATTAAAAAAAAAAAAAATTGTTAGTTTCACACATGTAATATAAAGACAAAAGAAAACAATATTATAGAGCAAGTTGAGACTGGAAAAAAATAAATAAAATCTCAAAATGATTTGATGTGGGTCAATGTTAGCTAGGAATATTTTAGTACATGTCATGTGCTAGAATTTGAATCACATGTGGTATGTGTATCACCTAACCAGCTAACCTCCTAGCATTGTTAGCCTATCACCTCTAAAATATTAACTTAATAAAACATAGAAGTGATACATGCTCAATAATCATAGATTACTGTAAATATCATTTCAAGCAATAAACATAGATTGCAAAGGTTACCTGCAACAGCAGACGAACAACTGCGACCTGTCTGCTAACAACAGCAGCCACAAGGGCCGTACAGTCGACATTTGTGTGTAGAGAAGGCTTAGATGACTGGAGAAGCACCCTAGCAGCTGCATTTATATCTACCCCACCCTATCATGCGAATAAAAAATGATGTTAATAAATAATAATGAAGGCGTGCAGTGGTTAAAAATTCAACGGTGAATAAGTATGCAAAATAAACAGAAATGTTATAATATGCTATCGAAGAAGACTCATGGTTACATTTTGTAATGCAAATCACGAGATTTAATCTGGGTTGTGCTTTATCTTAAATGGGTTGAATTAAATATTTAGCTAGAGGTCCAACGGGTTGAAAGTCGACCAAAATCTGAGTTTAATGCATATAACCTCCTAAATGCTTTATCGAATGATTCAGATTATTATTGTAAATGACGATGTTTTTCTTTGTAAAAATGACTAACGCATACATAATTTACCAGCAATACTCACACTTTGAAGCCAAAACAAAATTATTGATCGATATGGAATATAATAATTTATTTTATTTTTAGTGTTTATTTATGATTTCATAGCATAGATTAACATTGGATGCTGTCTTAGTCTTGAAAAATAATAGGGTCTTAAATGATATGCTGGCATGTTTTATCATATAGAATAGATATACAAAATCATTAAATGGCAAAAGAATGTTAGCAGGACCCGTTTGCCTCATACTAACAAATGGCTTGTTTCAACACAAGCCCATTTTGACCTCTTACCGGTCCCGCCCATGTTACCACATCGATTGATTACCTTCAAAAGAGTATCGACCACATCTGTAAATCCTCTGCAGCATGCGGTGACAAGAGCACGCACAGCAATGTTGGCCCGAATTAGATCAGAAGCCATAAGCAACTCAATAAACTTCCCTCCTCGTCCGTGACAACTGGCCTCTAGTAGAGCTTCTTCACAAGCAGACTGAGATGCTCCATTCTTTAGTAATATTTCAGATATCTCAAAATGACCCTCCCTTACTGCTGCTGTTATTGAAAATCCTCTAAAAAGTTTCTGATTCACATCAGCTCCATGGCTCTGATAGTTTAGGTAAAAGACATCAACCCAAGTCATTTACTGTACTTGACTAATTAAGAATTAAAGACCCACATGGGGACATAGTGTTTATTAAATATTTTATTTGTTTATGATATTAACCCAAGTGGATACATGCATACATATACTGATATACACGTATAAATAAAATATAAGAATATAACATGATCATGTGATTCATGTGAATGGGACTTGGAAATACTTTCTTAATGTAAAGGGGCAGCAAGACTACCGGCTTGCAGAGTATAAATTAGAACTAGAGGTGAGTTTCAACCCTATTAAATAAGATGGGTCAACTTTGGTTAAGATCTAATCATTTAGTGACCCAAATGGGCCAAGTTTAAAGGCTTACAAAAATGAAACAGGTCAAATGGGTCGAGAGGATTAAAATTTGTAAGTCACCTAAAGTGTTAATTCAAATGTTGTTAACCTCCTAATTCCACTTGTTCAAACAAATTAGGTATTAAGTTATCTTAAGAACCTGTATACTTCCACTAAATGTGCACGTGGTTGGTTCGATCCCCTCCAAGTTCAGAAATGCAGTAACAGTCCCTCAATTTTTAAAGAAAACATGTAGACCTTAGAAAGGTAACCAGTGAGTCAAAAATAAGTATCACTATACCACCCACAAAATAAAGGTATAATATTTTTTTTTTTGAGCAAAACAAATAATACCGAATCAAACACGGAAATACTTTAGGGGACTTAAGCACGTTTTTGGTGAAACTTGAAAGCATGTCGGATTGTAGGGATCTATGATATGATAGTTTGACTCTGACCGGTTCATTTTGACCAGCACTAAAGATTACCAGTTTTGGCCCGTTACCCAGCCCACCCATTGCCACCTCAATATGGAACTTTCAGCGTAGTCTAGAGAAAGGAAATGTAAAGCTACAATCCTGCGTCTCTATAACACATAAACAACACAGAATGGGCATCTTGCACATAGATGTCCATGCCATTGGAAACTATTGGTTGCAAATGTCTAGGGAGACAAATCACATTGATATTCATGAAGGGCTGGATCTACCATACAAAAGTCAAAACCCTATGTTTGCTCACAATGTCTCTTTGCTGTAACCCTCTTTTTAGATGATTTGATGGGCAGTGGGTTAGTATTAATTATAAAAATCATTTAAGAATTTTTTTTCTTTCTAAAAGGATGAATGACTCAAAGAAAAGGTTGCCATATGCCTGAACTACGGTGCATGTATGACCTGAAACCAAATAAACAAATAAATATCACTTAGAAGCTCAAAGGCATACTTATTTTCGGCTCAAGTAGAGGCTAACAAATGCCAATCCTAAGTCCTTTTAGGTTAATCATTTGTTCAAAAAAATAAATAAATGTGCAACTTGTATGAGACTTCTGAATATGAAAAGATCTGCAGCTCATGTGGGAGGAATCTAATACTAGGTTAATTAGCAAAAACAGGCTAGTGTAACTGTGTAAGCCAGTGAATGTAAGATATCACAAAGTAAGTCAAAACCTACCAACAGCATTATTAAATAAACAAAACCAGATCTAGATTTCATAATTTCCTCCAGGTTGAAACATCAAAGATTTTTTTGTGAATAAAATATGAAGCACCAACATGAGTGTTGATAACATGCATCAATTACTTTAAAATACAACACGCAGTAATTATCCTGTAATGATCTACTCTTACAAATTAAGCATATATCAGTACTCACTCACTAGGTTTTAAAAAGCGTGCCTCAGGCGCAGATCCACGCGCCTTATGTCACTCAAGGCGCACATTGTACAAAAAGTGCAGGAAAAGCGCGCTTTTCGCACAGGGGTGTTTTTGTGCTTCAAAGTGTTATACATATAGCTAAAAAGGTTATACATTTAAGTTAAATCATATATAAACCTTATTTGTATCTATATTTTGGGGTAAGGATGCTAAAAATCTATAGGATATATAGAAAAAATTATATAATCGTCTTGCGCTTCGTGTACAAAAAGCCCACCGCTTTTGCGCTCTGCGCCTCGGTTTTAGACCTCGTCGCTTTTGTGCGCTTCGCGCTTTTTAAAACCAAGCTCACTCAGTAACAGAGCTCATCACATCCGTGTTAATAAAAGGACTTTTCCTACATAGAAGCATACAGTCTCTGGTTACATAGATATGTTATTTTCTATGAAATATATGATTCCTAAGGAAATGAAAAGGTTATATAAGCTTCTCTTTTCGATTCAATCTGCACATTAAAAATTCAAGCCTTTCAACTCTAAACTGCCGATTCTAAGGCAGTTTTATGTAGTTAATGAAGCAAAGTGCATCAGCTTATTATTATAGCAGATAGATAATAATATCGAGTATATAACTAATTAACTAGTAACTACTCACAAGTTCTAGAACAAATTCCTTATGAATATTAATTAAAATAAAATGACAAAAACAGAGCTCTAAAAATGTTATTATACCAATAATTTCCTAACGAGAGGCACATTTCCGTTGTGAACAGCAACGAACAACGCAGTGACGTCAGTTTTCAACTCCTGATATTCGAACCGAACCGTATTTGCCAATTCCACGTGGCAGATCACCTCTGCAATGCGCATTTTTAAGGAAACAGCACCGACGAAGTTGACGTCGATGAACGGATCGTTGATGCAATCAAAGGCCGATTTAATGTCGTTGGAAGAGGAAGCTTCGAGAAGGCGTTGAGAGACGTCTGCTTCGTAGTCGACTGGAAACACCTGTTGTTTGCCGGAGAGGAAGCCTACATTGCTGCCTGAGTGACCGAACACCGTCATTTCCTGTAACTGTACTCTCTCTCTCTCTAGATTTACCGGCGGTTTCTCTCTCTAGAGTTTGTGGAGTTGAGGAAGGGGAAATTGAAAGAGATGAGCGCCAGAGAGGAGTAAAGACTGGGGTGGGTTTTATACGTGCGTGTAGTGGGGGGCCTTTTTTTTATAAAATTTTGGTTGGTTTTGAATTTGAAAATATTTCTACACAGGTTAATATTATTCGAGTCTTATGGTGGCCAATGGAATACTCGACTTTGGTCCGATAATATTTGTATTGGTATTGGTATTAGTATTGATATTGTTTGATCGAAATTAGTTTCATTTGTTACGGTATCATAAAAAACAAATGTCGTATTGGCTTTGACTTCTGATTATACTTGTATTGATGATGTCCGGTTGGAATAAGTTCGGTTTGTCATGGTACAGGCGTTCGTATAACTTACGATGCCAAAAAGACTTTATTTTGAATATAATTATGTTTTCAATAAAGTTTATACCATAATATCTAATTAGAAAAAACACATATGCGTAAAAAGTTTTTTTAAAAGCTAACGAACGCAGCTTGTTTAAAAGAAAAAAAAATAGTAACAAAAATAAATGGTTAGTATAAGGAATGTTGATCTCACATAATGCAGTCAAAGGAGTTATCCAATCTCAAGGAGCAAAACATGTTATTCAATAGATTTTCATCTATTTCCATTATTATCTCTTGTATGTTCAATACACAGTTATTAGTTGATTGTATTTATATTCCTTGTAAACTATTGTAAAGAACTACACTTTTGATAAAACAATTCAATCATTATCATATTATTATATGGTATCAGAGCTTTCTTGAAGCTCTTGCGAGTACCATCGATCCTCAATTCATTTTTGTTTTTGAAACCTGCTCTAAATGGAAGCATCCAACACAGTCATCCCTCTCTCCACAGCCACAAATTTTCCAATCAAACTCACCGTAACCAACTTCTCGGCATGGCGCAAACAGGTTATGTCCACCCTGGTGGGACTTGACCTCGATCAGTTCGTAGATGGACTTACCCTACCACCACCGAAGGTCCTAGATGGAAAACCCAATCCAGCCTACCGCCCCGGGTACCGACAAGACCAGATACTTCTCGGAGCTCTTCTTGGCAGCTGCTCTGATCTTGTCCAGCTGATTGTCTCCTCTGCCGCCACCTCTTACGAACTATTTCAGCGGCTCACCGACACATACGCGAGTACCTCTTGATCCCGTGTAATCTCTCTCAAAATCCAACTCGCCACTCACAGCAAAGGTGACAAACCAGTTGCTCAATTTCTCAACGAAATGAAAGCAATTGCAGACGAATTGGCGTTTGCTCAGAGCCCTATCAGTGATGAAGATCTCATTGTTCATATCATTGCCCGTCTAGGAGAAGATTATAAACACATAACTGTTGCTGCTAATATAAATACGATGGTCTTTGCAAATTTAAAAAAAATACCTATAGTTGTTCCCTACGAGTTTTCTTTTTTTGAAAACGTTGCATTACATCATCAACCGAAATTTCTTGAAAGAACTCTCTTTCGATGTAACAAATGCAAGAATCATTATATATGTAAAAATTAACTAATTTAGAATTGAAAACATAATATCATAAGTTGAATGGAATATTTCATAGTTTCATCTTCCAACAAACAAACAAAAATTATAAACTAATATTATACATTGAATGGATATTTGCTAATTGCTACTGCATATAAACTAAACTATAAAGTAATATTTTGATACTGCATATAATAATCGCAATCCACAAGGCAAACGATTATCATTCCAACAAACAAACAGAAACTATAAACAAATCGGGCCAGATTTAACAAATTAAAAAGCTTGAAACTTAAAATAAAAAGCTAACCTTAGGCTGTTGGGCAGCGTCGGAACAGAGTGGCAGCAGCAGAACAGAGCGGCAGCAGCGAAGCAGTCGAGCAGAGGGGCAACGACGGAGCAGAGAGCGGTATGAATGTATGATTGTATGAACAGATCTGTAGTAGGCTGTTGTATATTTGGGAGTTGGGGAATGGGTAAGGAAAGAAAGGGGCGCTAGAAAATATAACAAAACCCTATTTTATGGTTGGGTCGATCTGCATAAAAAAAAAAGTTGAAAAAAAAGAGTAATAACATGATTCGAACCAGGGCCCTAAAGGTTGAAAGGTGGGGACTTAACCATTGAGCTACTATCATGATATTGCTATGGGTTCATAGCCTAATATTCTTATGGGTTCATGGCTAATTTTTCCTATATATTTCTACTAAAAATCGAAAACCCAGTGGGTTCGCCTGAACCCGTACATCCCTTAGTAAATCCGCCCCTGGACACACCAATGTCATTCAATGATATCTATGACAAGCTAGTAGACCATGAAAGGACCTTGCACTCTTCACAACCATCTCCTGCCATCTCCACCGTGAATCAGACTCAAAGGCAATGGGGCGCTCATTTAGGTCTGGTAATGAATCCAGACTCTCTAACAGGCCCAATAACTATGGACCAAGGTACAACAAAGCCCAAGGACAAAACAGTGGACCTGCCAATTTTTCGCGCGGAAACCGTAACTCGTTTTTTTTTTTGTCAATATTGAAATATTCGGGTCCTGATACTAAAGAGTGCAGTAAGTTAGCACGTTTTTTTTACAGAGCAACAACATCACTATTGCCTCGGCATCACCTTCAAACCCGCAAGTGAACGCCTCTATGGCAAGCTCTTCCTCATCATTAATGTTTGATTCTAGCGCTTCCGACCATGCCGCACCTGACCAAGCCTTCGTGCACAACCTCTCCGAATACGGGGGACCCGATGAGATCGTCCTAGGTAACAATAATACCCTGTCCATTTCCCACATTGGTCACTCCTCTATTCCTACATCATCTCGTTCTTTACTACTTAAAAATGTCTTGCTCGTTCCTAAACTACGTAATCGTCTTATATCGGTTGCCAAACTTTGCAAAACTAACAAAGTTTCTGTTGAATTCTTTCCTTTTCATTTTGTGGTTAAGGATCTTCGCACGGGGGCGCAACTAACGCAGGGAGTGAACGTTAATGATGTATACTATGCAACTTCCAATCCTCGACATCCTCCAATACAAGTTCATTCAAGCACCAAGACACATACCTCTCTCCTTTCGTGGCATCACATCCTTGGACACCCATCCATTCAAGTTCTAAAACGCCTACTAAATAAATTAGGACTTGTTTATAATAATATGTCCGATAGTCTTTTTCACTGTGATACATGTTTATTGAATAAAAGTCATAAGTTACCTTTTGGTGAAAATTCTTTTATTGTGTCAAAACCTCTTGAACTTGTTCATACGGATGTTTGGGTCCGGTTCAAACCTCAAATGATGGCTATTCCTATTATGTACTTTTTGTTGATTTTTACTCTAAGTACAACTGGCTTTACCCAATTAAAAAGAAATCAGGCGTTTCTATCTTGTTTCCCCAATTTAAAACACTAGTTGAAAAGTTTTTCGCACACCACTAGTGTCAATTTTTTCAGATAATGGAGGCGAATATATAGGACTTGCTTCCTATCTTCAACAAAATGGCATCTCCCATTTCACCACCCCTCCCCACACCCCAGAACAGAACGGAGTCGGCGAACGCCGACATCGACACATCGTTGAGGCCGGCCTCTCATTCCATTCCCATACTAATCTACCTCTCACATTTTGGTTTCACGCGTTTCAAACCGCGGTCCATTTTATCAATCGACTTCCCACAAAAATTCTAAATTTTTTGTCGCCTTTTGAAAAATTATACAAAACATCACCTACCTACACAGAACTCAAACCCTTCGGTTGTTTGTGTTTTCCATGGCTTCGTCCGTATGCCAAATCGAAACTGCACAACTGCTCATCCAAATGCATTTTTCTTGGATACTCATCCTCCAAATCGGCATACAAGTGTTATGATCCATCTTCTCAACGATTATACCACTCTCGCCATGTTGCATTTGTTGACCATATTTTCCCATTTAAAACTCAAACTCATAATACAACTTCTCTATCCACTCCTACCACCTTCATTCACACTGTTTCTAACAACTCCTCACCTCTTCCAAATCCCATTTCCTCTCCTGCCACGCACTCCTCTGATCCTCTTCACAACACTTAACACATTCCCACCAATACTCCTACTCCTACTCCCTTGCCTTCTTCCAACCAACCAAATTCACCCTCTCCTACACAAACATCGACCTCCACTTCAAACTCATATAATTACACATCCACATCCCCACCTGACTCCATTTCATCCAACCAAGCCGAAATCTCCTCTAGTACCGATACCCACCCTTCATCTGATTCTAGTTTAGCCGAGAACCACTCACCATCCTCCACATCCGCTACTTCCACTGCTCAAAACACTCCGTCTTCCCTTGCTTCCTCTCTCCCACAACGAACTCGCAAACCGAACCCGAAATATTAAAATCCTTATACTGTCAGCAACACCACTCTCCACCCTCTTCCACCCACCATTGAACCCACAACTCACAACCAAGCCTCTAAAGATCCCCACTGTCGTGCAGCTATGGACTCTGAGTTCAATGCATTGCTTCAAAACCAGACATAGGAGCTTGTTCCGGCTTCAACCAATACACCTATTGGGTGCAAATGGGCCTTTAGAATTAAACGCAACCCTGATGGCTCCATTGAAAGATACAAGGCCCGTCTTGTTGCGAAAGGGTTCCTCCAACAACATGGCAAGGATTACTTCGATACCTTTAGTCCCGTCACCAAACCAATCACCATTCGAACCATCCTTTCCATCACACTCAACAAAAATTGGCCATTGTGCCAATTAGATGTTAATAATGCTTTCCTTCATGGCACACTTCATGAGGATGTTTTCATGCTTCAACCCCCAGGCTATGTTAATCCCCAATATCCCAATCATGTTTGTAAGTTCAAGAAATCATTGTATAGCTTAAAACAAGCACCTCATGCTTGGTATATTGAACTTGCAAACTTTCTTCTTCAATTCGGATTTCGAAAATCCCTAGCCGATGCCTCTCTTTTTATCTACAAAAAGCAAGATATCACCTATTATTTCATGGTTTATGTTGATGATATCGTACTTACGAGCAACGACTCGAAATTCCTTCATCATTTTATCAAGGCTCTAAGCCATAAATTCTCAGTCAAGGACCTTGGCATGCTTCATCACTTCCTTGGTGTTGAAGTAATTCTCACTCCTAACGGCCTTTTTCTATCTCAACATCGCTACATCCATGATATTTTGCACCAATTTAAAATGGATGGAGCAAAAGATGTCACTACCCCACTCAGTGCAACTGAACCTTTATCCGCATTTGACTCTTCCCCTACGGTTGATGAAACACCACATCGAAGACTCGTAGGATCACTCCAATATTTAGCTTTTACTCGCCCAGATATATCATTTGTCATTAACAAACTCTCCCAATTTATGCATCACCCACACTAAACACATTGGCAAGCTCTTAAACGTGTACTTCGTTATCTTAAAGGCACAATTCATCATGGGCTCTTCCTAAACCGAAATTCCTCGCTCGATCTCTCGGCTTTCTCAGATTCGGATTGGGGCGGTGTACATGATGCTGGTCGGTCTACCACTGCCTATATGCTTTACCTAGGCACTAATATTATTTCATGGAAGTCTACTCGTCAAAAGTCGGTTTCACGCTCCTCAACGAAAACTGAATATAAAGCTCTAGCCAATGCTGTAGCAGAAATCACATGGACTAAGAATTTATTGCACGAACTCGGTTTCACTACAAAGGTGACTCCAACCTTGTTTTGTGACAACTCCGGTGCCACCTATCTTTGCGCCAACCCGATATATCATTCGCGGATGAAACATATAGCTCTTGATTATCACTTTGTTAGAGAACAAATTGCAGCTGGACACCTGCGAGTTCTTCATATTAGTTCTCAAGATCAATTAGCGGACATGCTCGCCAAACCTTTAACAAGAGCACCATTTCTTCGTAATCGGTCCAAGATTGGCGTATCCGACGTATCCCCCATCTTGCGGGGGCGTATAAGGAATGTTGATCTCACATAATGTAGTCAAATGAGTTACCCCATCTCAAGGAGCAAAACATGCTAATCAATATTCAAACATGCTAATCAATAGGTCAATATTCAAACATGTTAGTCAATAGCTTTTCATCTATTTCCATTATTCTCTCTTGTATGTTCAATGCACAGTTATTAGTTGATTGTATTTATATTCCTTGTAAACTATTGTAAAGAACTACACTTTTGATAATACAATTAAATCATTATCATATTATTATAGTTAGAAACGCATATTATTATATAGGGGCAGGATCAAATACAAAGTAATATAAACGTGCGAAGCGTGCGAAGGATCAGTTTGTACATGATAATTACGTAATGATAATTACGTAATCCCTTCATGAACATACAAAAACATTACGTAATTATCATTACGTAATGCCTTCATGAACATAAAAAACATTACGTAATTATCATTACGTAATTATCATGTACAAATGCATGATAATTACGTAATGATTTCATGAACATAAAAAACATTACGTAATTATCATTACGTAATTATCATGTACAAATATCCTTCGCACGATTCTCTATTTTTGTATAATAACCGCCCCCTTATTATATATATAGTAATATACGTGTGAAATAAGAATTGAAATATATATATATTGTCACTTAGTTCCTATCTCCAATTCATTATACTTCATAAATTTACAATCTTTAACCTCAATTTTGCATCAAGCCATAAACATTATCCCAAAAAAACATCCTAAATCCCTAACAGAAGCAACACCATTAGAATAAATAAAGCACAGATTAACCTTGCAAAGGACGATGCATGACGGACGAGGGCAGGAGCTAAGGCTCTGTGAGATTGAAAAAGAAACCGTTGGATAGAGAAAATTCTCTACATGAAGAAACGAAGAGATACGTGGCCTGACACACGTCAGTGAGAAAAAAGCCAAAAAAAAACTCCCTGCAGATAGAAGTTGTACAAACGAAAGAAAAGGTTGTATTGAGCGAAACAGTAAACCCAACACACAACGAAAGTTATCTTTTGTATATATTTATAATAACTAAATATTTATTTCATTTTCTTTATAACCTATTTTATTTTCAACTAATTGATCAACTGTATCTACATCATGTTGCTTGAAGTTAAACGTTAAATGGTTGAATATTAACTAATTTGTCGTTAAATGTTAAATTGAGTCACAAATATAGATATTATACTCTTGTGTTTATGGTCCAAATAAATGACACTTGAAGACGCATTTGTAACATTTTATCAAGTCCTAACCTCTTGGATACATATCCCATTTTATGAAGTCGGTTTTTGTAGCTTATGAGAAGAGAGAGGCTTGGACTTTGAGGAGCACATCAACCTCGTCAAGTAACAAAGGTAAATCCAAAAATTGGAGACTGAATTTAATTCAAGGAGCATAGTTCTATCATCTCAACTGATGTCACATATCATACGGAATTAATTTAAAAATGCATAAAACCATATAATTGGTTCACACTTTTAACTTAATACTACTCCTACATATAAACAACTCAGTGAATAAAATCATTCAAACAATCACAAAAATATATTCTATGTAATTCTAACAATAAAATAAACTTTCAAAAAGACTAAAGAATATTTTACTTATTTAGTAAAACTGTACATAAAGGTCTTTCATACATGACCCAAATATAATTAGATTTTGCCATTCATTTATGATGGGGAATGGATAGAATATTGATGATTATAGGACGGTTGCTGGTTTTGGATTTAATACAATACATCCGTGTCTGCCTAATGGCACTATGGCAGGCCGGCCTCTTTAGAAACACTAAATAGCTTCATTGTTACTCCATTTGCTATTCCATAATGACAAACTAATAATTAATTTATTAACCAATTAATCACAATGCTTATCCCTCAAAATTTGGTTGTTTATATAGAGATGTTTTTTTAAAACAGCAGAATCCCTACATATATATAAAAAGAGTACACATGTCATTTGTTTAGGTCTTCTTTCTTTTTACTAATCCCTCATTCTATTGACAGGTGACATCATATTCTTCAACTTGCACATGTGCCAACTTTTTTTCTTAAAACTTGCCAAAATTAATTCCTAAAATCAAAATCATTTCCGACTCCCATCAACACCCGTATTCAAACCCTAATTCCATCCACATATTTAATTGATGCTAAAAAAGCTAAAGCAACTTCAAAATCATATAAATTATGTTATTTTTTAAATTGAATTTATTGAAGATATATTACATAATTTTGAGTTGTTGGCTAATTGAGTGTGACACAATATAGATTTTTTATGATTATTAACTTATTGGATACTTATCATTGCACACTTAGTTTAGTAATTTTTCAAACTTTGGACACTCTTAATAATTAACATTTGCTTATTTGTTAAGATTTTATTTAACTGGAATATGTCACATGGTTCGATTTATATGTTTTACTATTATATTACTGTTTCTTCAATATTTAAATTATATTACATAATATATATATATATATATATATATATATATATATATATATATATATATGTATTACATGTATATTACATATGTAAAAATTTTCAAAAAAAAAAAAAAAGCTCGGGAAGTAGGAGTTTTCTAGGGTTTTGCCGTTTCAGAGGGTTTTCTCCCTATACTTATACTATATATATATATATATATATATATAGAGTTAAGATCCTGTAAAAACTTCTATTAGTGTAAAAACTGTAAGAACAGATCTGGACCATTGAAAAATGAAATCAATGGTTTGTGTTGGTTACAGATTTATCCTTCAAAATTATAGTGTATTTTAGTGTCATTAAAGGTAATTTGGTAATTGTGCTATTTTAATATTAAAAATTTAAAATAAAACAATCTGTGAATCAACACGGTCATCTTCATTCAAACACAACAAAACTTCCTAAAAATCCTCCTTCCTTCCTTTGCTCAACAATAACACTCCAGCAACTATCATTAAATATTATACAATACAACTTCTTCAGGTTTATCAACCAAAATTTTTTGTAAGATTACTATTATTTGTGCTTGTATTGTGCGAAAATCAAAGAATTGTAAACCATACTGTGCTGAAGTTTTCACGATGGAGGTTATTGTTGGATTTTTTTTCTGCATGTTAATTACGAACAGAGTACTTCGATCGGCATGTGCTGTTAGTTGTTATCTTTACGAACTTAGTTTTGCGCCATATTATTCCTATGTAAATGGATTCATCAATTATGAGGATAATAATGTTCTGTTGCCATATAATGCCATAAAATCGTATTTAAAATTGGGTTTTTTTTCTTCTTAAATTGGTTGTTTTTGCTAATAATAGGGGAGCATTATGTTGTGGTTTTGATTTTTCTTCTTGTTCAATTGCCATTGTGCTACTGTTAAACATTAGTCTATTGTGTTGATGTATTTTACAATTGGTTGTGCTGTTGTTGTTGTATAATCTATCATCTTGTTCAATTGTCAATGGTTGTGCTAGTGTTGCATTTTGTTGTATAATTTTAACAATTTCAAACATCCATAGTCATTATTTTTTCTGTACTTATAAAAAGCTTTTTTTTTTTTTTTTTTTTTTTTTTTGTGTCTTGATCTTCAGCATAGAATGGATAGACAGTCGAAGAGAAGCAGAACTGGTAAATGTGTCTTTGCTGATTTGATGAAAGTTATAGTGGCATCCTGTTTTTTGCATTGATGAATGTTTTTTTAACCAACAGGGTTGAAAGATGATAACAAGAAGGTTGAGGTTATTTATGTTAAATCTCAATCTACAATAAAGACTAAGAAAAAGAACGATGAAGTCATTACTCCTAGAGGTTTGTCGCAATCGTTGTGCTAGTCTTTACTAATATTTATATTTGAATATTTATTAGTGTTTGTTATACATTTAAAGTATCACCACGTGCCAAGAAAACAGTGATTGATAAGAATGAGGTGAAAAATGTGCCATTAAAGACACCAAAAAATTGCAAGTGGGGTGTCGTCAAAAAAAGGTAATATGTTTGTTATAGGTTGTGTAAACTTTTATTTGCGGTTCATAAGAATTTGTTAATATGATATTTTCTAACATCAATATTATTTAATGTTTTTAAATGGAAAAGCAACACATTAGCACAAGTGAAACTTTTAAGTATTGTGATTGATGTTAGGTGGAGAAAGATTTTAATGATGTTGATGAGATAAGTAGCGCTCAAAAATTTTGTGTGCAAATGGAAAAGTGTTGCGACAAGCGGGAAAGAAAGATCTTTCAACAACAGATCTTCTTTTCATACCAAGATCTTTTCATACCAATGTGGTATTCTAGGCACTATTACGTGTTATGCTTCACCCTGAATAAACCATCAATACAAGTAATAGACAATATTAAAAGAGATGGGGGCTATTGATGGAAGATATGGTTGACAACCACAAATGAGTGTAAGTAAAAAATCCTTTTTTTTTTCAACAAACTTAGCAAAACCCTTAATATATGGTTAACTTGCTTAATTACATTTTTTTTCTTTATGAACACAGCAAACTGCCTTATGCCATTACTTGAAAGAGAGTAATCACCCAATTGCATCAAGATTATCACGTAGTAAACCAACACTTCTGAAGATGCGATGGAGGACTAAAGATAATTCAATTGATTGTGGTGTGTTCGCTATGCGCCACATGGACAGTTACAAGGGTGAAACGGTGAAGCACTGGAATTGTGGGTTAAATGTTGAATGCAGTAACCAATAATACCCGCTCAATGATCTGCGGATAAAATACTTATCCAAAATTTTATTGTTAGACATCAACACTGAAAGGGATGCGTTGTATGAAGAAATTTGTGAGTACTGTAATAAAAGTGATGATGAGAAAGAAAAATACGGAAGAATGTGTATAAACTGATATGGAAAAGGTCAGAGATGTAGCTAGCATGACCGCATAAGTAAAAAGTAGCGGTTTTAGTATTTGAATATCTAATAAGTAGTTTTGAATTTGTTAGCACTATGGTTAGATGTTTTTGGAAAACTTTGGTTTTTCGTTGATAAAGTACGGTTTCGGTTTCAGTTTTTTGTACCAGTCAAGTATTTAGAAGTATATGCTATGGTCTTCTCATTGTCAATGTTTGCATGAAAAGTAAGTCGTAGTATGTGTTGAGTAAGTGTATAGACTTGTTGGGTTATGTTAACAAATACATTATATTAGCACACATGTTTCTATATATTAGCACATGAGATTTTATAGTTGGATGTTTGTTGTATATTAGCACGCATACAGCAGCGCGTAACTGCAGCGCGAACAGCAACGTAGAAACAGTAGCGCGAACAGCAGCGTAGAACAATATATATTAATGATAGGTGTTGTAATTTAGGTGTTGTATATTAGCACACATACATCGGTGCATAACTGAGGCGCGAATAGCAGCACGAAAACATCAGCACGCAAACTGCAACGCAAACAGCACGCGACAGCAGCAGACGAGCTGCAGAACAGCATCGCGAACATTGCGAAAAGCTGCAAAACGGTTGCAAAATTGTTGCAGAACAGTGCCAACGTTGGTTTGAACAGTGTGCGCCAATGATTAGGTGTTGTGATTTAGGTGTTTTATATTAGCACGAACAGCAACGGAGAAAAAGTAGCGTGATAATATGTGTTATAAAGGATACAGCTTCGGTTCTTATGCGCAGGTTTCTAGTATAAGCAGTTTGATCTATGTTTAACAAAGCTAGCTGTTTATCTTATGCTTCTTTATCAATATGATTTAAAAAAAAACAATTATAACATACTAACAATTGGATATGTTGAAGACTTGGTATCAACGAAATTCAAACTTGAAAAGTTTCATGGCAAGAAAGTTTTTGGTATATGGTGATTAAAGATGTAGGCGCTTCTGGTTCATCAAGGAGTGGTTGATGCATTGTCGGTGAAGCTAGATTGCTGGCGAATTTGACCGATAAGGAGAAGAGGAGTGATAATTTGTAAAAAGCACACAATGTACTATTCTAAGTCTTCGTGATCATGTATTGCGAGAACTGTCAATGGAAACCTCTGCTTCCGAAATTTGGTCAAAATTAGAGGGAATTTGGTCAAAGAGTTTGCGGATGTATAAATTTGACACTTATCAAACATAAGTGTTGAGAAACATACCAATAAATTTATCACTAACTTTTTAAATTAATTTGAGTAATGTACCAAACATGTTGCAACATATCCAAGTCTTCACAGCCAGGTAGTTCATCCCTGTGATTTATTTTTTAACAAAAGATAGAAAAATGCCTACTTTTCAATGGTCTAAATGTGCAGCGTGAACAGTGGCGCAGAATATTAGCGCGCGAACATTAGCAAACATTAGGGCACAAACATCAGCAAACATCAGCCCGCGGACAGCAGTAGAACAACTGCTAAACAGCAACGCAAACAGCGTGAACAACTGCTGAACAGCAGCGCGGAACAGCAGCGCGAACAGTGGGCACTAGCAAACATCAGGGCGCAAACATCAGCCCGCGGACAGCAGTAGAACAACTGCTAAACAGCAACGCAAACAGCGTGAACAACTGCTGAACAGCAGTGCGAACAGTGGGCACGAACAGCAGCGCGCAAACAGCAGAAGCACAAACAACGCGAACAGATGCTGAACAGCAGCAAGAACAGTGCGCAAACATTAGCACGTGAACAGCATCAGAACTACCACAGAAAAGGAGCGCAAAAACAACGCAAACAACATGAAAAGCTGCTGAACAGCAGCGCGAACAGCGCGAGACGCCGCAGAACATTGCAGAAAAGCGTCCACGTTGGATTATAATAACTTGTCGATGCCAGAGAATGGGACAAACACCATATCCTACCTAAAAAAACAACAATTAGTAAATAATTATTTGTATATGTAATGAAAAATATATAAAACATACAAACAAAAAAATGTAATACATACTTATTAGATCGAAATGTAGAATCGAAAGATATAACGTCCCTAAACACCTGATAATTATGTTTCATCTCTTCATCAGCCCAAAAAAGACCGCGTAGTTCACCTTCTTCATTATTGAGGCACTCGCATGAGAAATCTGGTAGAATTTTTTTTGTCCATCAAACGACCAACAACCATCTAAGCGTCATGTTTACCAATGTAAACATTAATATCTCTCTTCCAATTCTTAAAATCAATGAATGTCGCGCCAACTTCCTCGAACCCACCATAATGAGTTTTCATTATATTGAATGCTCTAACCGGCCCAATATTCAACTTTGACATGTTCTGTATGAAATATTCTTGAACAACGCTCAACTTTTTAGCAGCACTTAAAAAATGATAATCATTCTCTTCGACAAGTGTATGATTATGTTCTTCAAAAAACCCATAAACCTTGTAGACATTCTTGTCTAATTAAATCCTTAAACTTGCAAGACAACCTGTACGTATAGAAGGCCTTCTACGATATTGTTTATCTTTTGCATTAACATCGTTCAAATCATTAACAGTGTCGATTTTCGGGTATGTTTTTTCCCTTCTTTAGAACATACAAAGTATTTTAAGGTAACCAAACCATGATTGACTTTTTGAGTGTTCTTACGAACCGTAAACCCACCAAACTTAGCATGTGTTTCTTAAAAAGAATACGCTTCATCAATAGATTTAAAGAACATACCAATCTAAAGTCTTTTTGATAAGGCAACATCGGGTATATAACTTGTTTTACCTGTTCTTGGTGATTTTAGCACAATACCAGCACCATATGTCACCTATGTACCTGACACGGCATGCAAACAAAAGAATATAACATCATTTCTAAATATCTTTAACATCATCAAAAACTAAAATATTGATTAATAGACTGCAGAACATTACATAAACACAAACCGAACCAACATATTACATTAACATCAGCACGATAAAAATTACAAAATAACTAATATCAGCACAAGGTAAGTTTTGTCAATTGTCACCAACACAACCGAACCAACATATTACATAAACATCAGCATGATAAAAAATTACAAAAACATCAGCACGATATCTTGTTTCATAAATAACTAAGATCAGCATAAGGTAAGTTTTGTCAATTGTCACCAACACAACCAAACCCTAATTAACCATTATCAGCACATCATGAATTTGCAAGTGAATATGTTCCCTCGATTTTAAATAATTGATTTTTACACTAACGATCAATCAATCGTCACAATATGGATGTTGATTGAAAAATTACACAGAGTATTCTTAAAAAACAACACATTCTTAAACAATATGTTATGGCTTTTGGTTAATGATACCTGGGTCTGATTCCTTTGGCGTGGACGATTTGGGATTCATTCTTGATTACTTTCTTTGATGAACAAACTAAATTTCTAATGAACACAAATATTAGCGATGAACTTGAATTAATAAAACAATTATGATATTTGACTTGCTTGAATATAGGAAACTTATCAGGAATTTTTAACGAAAAAAAATGTGTTTACAAATCCAATTAAATAACAGAATTTTGAAATCCATGATTATAGGATTAGGGTTCATCAAGAAGTTGAAGAAAACGTAATTCTGGGTTTAACATAAATGGATTTATCATTAAAACAAAATGTTAGCAAAAGACTATTATACCCTTCTTAATAATTTTAATGAAATACAAATGTCATTACATGATTGGTTCTCACAGTTTTTAGGAGGAATGAGTTTTTATATGATCCTACACCTATATATATATATATATAATAAAACAATTATATAAAACCTTTATTTCATGAATAAATAAAAATATACAATGGTATATGTTTGAACATACAACCTACTTGTAGCATGCGTCAGTTGCTAACACTAGACAACATGTATAATGTATTGTTTGTGTTATGATATGATATCTATCTTTGGTACATGTGTGTAATTGTTTGAAAAATATACGATTTCATTCATATATCTCATATAAATATAATATATTTTTACCTCTAATCCAATCACTTGGTACTATCCTAATCTGAAAATACCCTAGGTGACATCCTAGGTTATTTGATTGTGGCAAAGAAATTAAGGGACTGTTTGTTTTTTGCTCAGACGCACTTCTGACCTCTTTTGTTTGCGCCGTGCAGATGCGCGCAGACGTTTCGATTTGCAGATTGTTTGTTTTTTAGAAGACCTTTCACTCAAAAAGGTCTTCCTAGGATTCATACACCATGTGACATCACATTTGGGGGATATGACATCATATTTTGAGTATGTGGCAGCTTCTTGTTGGTCTGTGATGTGGGTCAGAGTGTATGAATCCTAATTATATGATGTATGGTTCCTAAATACCTAAACTATAATTATTTGAATTTAAAGCAAACTCTGGGTTTTTTATGTAGTTAGATTCGTTTTCATATGGAATATCAATTTAATAATTTGTATTTTTGTGTCTTGTTGGTTTGTTGCTATTTTTTATAACGGTATTTTTGTGTCTTGTTGGTTTGTTGCTATTTTTTATAAGACACACTTCTGAATACACTATCTAAAATTCATCCAAACATTCAAAATCATTTAAACACGGGGAATTGGATTTTAATAACCTAAACTATTCGAAATTGGTCACTGGCACCCTCAACTAAAAAATTGGCCATATATAACCTGAACTATTGACTTATTGAAATCTAGCACCCAACTAACTGACGCCGTTAGTTGGGTTGCTGATGTGGCAAGGATTGTTGATGTGGCATGCTGATGTGTCAATCCACGTGTGTATTTTATAAAAAAATTACACCTCATCATCCAAGTGTGCATTTCATTAAAAAAAAAAAAACCCAGATCTGATACATGTTTAACCCACATCATCTTCATCATCATCATAAGGTTGTTGCATAGCTGTTGTTGGATTCATTATTACCCCCTTTTCTGGCTTCACATTATAAAAAATGGGACATATTTGATATTTGTCCTTGTCTTTCTCCTTGCACTCAACGATTTTCAGAAGCTCCCTCAAACATGACGGCGATGAAGCGAAGCTTTTAGAAAATATAACCACCAGAAACCTTGATTCTTCAATGTGCATTGAGTTATAATAATCATACTACTTCTAATTTTGTTCTAGATAAAAGCAATATGATGTTTAACCCACATAATCTTCATCATCATCATCAACCCAACAAATTAGGGTTCATCATAGTCCCACCTTCATTACAAACCCAAAACCAATCTCCTTCACCAACCACACGTGACCACCGGCCCCTGCACCATCTCCTTCACCCCTGCAAAACCCGACCCGTCAACACCTTAACCAAGTACCCTACCTGTTTTAAGCTTCGATTGACCCACAAGATCTATTCGCCAGTCAACAAGGGTCGACGACCGACCTGTTTTAATGGTACTGAGCACACATCAGCGTGCCACGTCAGCAATCCTTGCCACATCAGCAACCCAACTAACGGCGTCAGTTAGTTGGGTGCTAGATTCCAATAAGTCAATAGTTCAGGTTATATATGGCCAATTTTTTAGTTGAGGGTGCCAGTGGCCAATTTCGAATAGTTTGGATTATTAAAATCCAATTCCCCTTTAAACACCCACCACTTGATTAAAGGATGTTTACCAATGCCTTTAAGTCAAGGCCACTTTAGCCTTGACATGTCTTATTAGAAAATAGTTTTATGAGGTAATTGGTTTAACAAGTCAAATAACTTAGTTGACAATGTGACATGAGGGTGATATAGTATTTTTTTTAAACAAATTAAGGAGCTGTTTGGTAGGATCTATTTGATTAAATGCTGAATCATTAAGAGGATCTGAATGGTTCAGCACCCTTTATTAGTTGAATCGTTAAGAGCTTAATGAAACCATTTAGATGTTTTTTTAGTTGAAACAAAACTCTTAATGCTGAATGATTAAAAGCTGAATGACTAAGAGGTTTATTAAGAGGCTAACAAACACCCCCTAAGTCTTACTTTATTAAGAATGATAATAATAACGGTGACATGAATTAGTGTTCTCATGCTGCGATGAGAATTCGGTAGATATCTATTGGGTTCTTTATGATATTGGTATCATATGTTATAAAAATTGTAATTACTTAAACCTTAAAATTTAACAATAACAGTTTAGTTTCATTGGTTTTGCCAATTAGACACCACCCTATAGTGTAAAACAAATCCAGGTAGTATGATTTGAATTAGCTTGATTTAGAAGTTTAACCATTTCTTTAGATTAGTGGTCTCCCCTCACATTGGACTTTTTATGTGACCCCTACTTTAAGATATGGTTTCTTTTATCCCCCACGACATCCTTAAGTTTTCTTTTAAACAATTTTATCATCATTACAGTTTATATTTATAAGAATGTTTACTCTTTTATTTGAAAACATTTTAATCCATAAGGAACGTGATTATGCCTTAAATTTACTTCAATAATCATAATGGTACAATCTCAGTGATAAATTATATAACATAGATCTCCATCTAGTTTGTAAAATATTCGGTATAAGAGTGTGTGTGGTTTGGGGGGGGGGGGGGGGGTAATAATTTATTTCCTTTCACCCCTTACAATTTTGACCCTTGAAAAAAATGGACCGCGTATGTGACACATGATGTATCATGCCCCTCTTTCTCCCCTTCACTCGGCACTCCCCACAGTCTAACCGTTACGTGTTTTTATTAATAACTATTTATATTAATAATATGTTATATACTTATACTAGATTATACCCCGGGAGCGTCCCGGGTTGAGAAATTTAATATGATACATCAATTTTACATATGAAATAGACTGATGTATAACTCTAATATTAATATCTAACCTAAAACAAATTAACAATGTACAACTCCAATGCTAACACCTAACCTAAAAGAATGTATAACTTTAATGTAACTCTAATATTAACACCTATCCTAAAGACTAAACAAATGTACAACTCTAACATACTAATATTGATACCTAACTTAAAACAACGTATAACTCTATTAACACATTCGGCTCTGGTTGAAAAAAAAATTCATATTTACTGATTTAAACATAATTAGTGACTTGTCTATGCATGATTAATGATTTACCTGAACACTTTGTGTTTTTTTCCTGTATGAACAAAACCCCACAAAAAAATTTCTCCGTTTTTATATAGCACTATGGTGCTCGTTGGAAAGATAATAAAACGCTCGTTAATTTGGTGTAATTTTTTTCTTTAAAAAATCTCGTATATTAAAGATATTAACGTTTAAAAATTATGGGAGGAAACATGAGGGTGAAAAAATCCAATTTTGTTTTTAAATTATTTTTTTCCTAAAATATCTCAATGCCACATGGGATGACACATGACACACTCAAGAAAGAAAATGCCTCTTTGAGTGTCATGTCATTAAAATGGCTTTGGTTTATTATATGTATAGATTAGAAGTATCTAAACTATAAAATTAGATACTTTTAAAAAAATATATACCAAAAGATCCATTTCACCTTACAACATCAACACCTAAAACAGAATATTAAGATTCCAAGCACTTTAAGGGGACAAAGATTGTTTAGCACCAATCCATTCAGTCAAAGGTCTTTAACTGCATACAATAAGATTTGAGCTATTTCAGAATATGGTAGAAAAAGAAAACATAGCAATTACCTGTTGGAGAGCGTCCCGGGTTGAAATATCTAATATGGTATAATAAAATATCTAATATGACAACATAATTAATGACTTGCCAATATATGATTAATGATGATGATGATTATTATTATTATTATTATTATTATTATTATTATTATTTTAAACAAATCTCTGCCATAATTATCATATTCTAATATAAAAAAGGGTAATTGGGTCGGGTATCACCTAATCCCAGGCCCGACCCAAACCCACAATTTTTTTTAAACTAATTCCAAACCTGACACAATACATGTCGGGTTAAAAAAAATAGTCGTTTTTTTCTCCGTTTTTTTTTATATAGCACTATGGTACTTGTTGGAAAGATAATAAAACGCTCGTTAATTTGGTGTAATTTTTTTCTTTAAAAAATATCGTATATAAAAGATATTAACATTTAAAAGTTATAAGAGGAAACATGAGAGAGAAAATAACAATGTACAACTCCAATGCTAACACATGTTGTAAATAAAAATCATATTTACTGGTTTGAACATAACTAATGACTTGCCTATACATGATTAATGAATAACCTGAACAGTTTGTGTTTTTTTCCTGTATGAACAAAACCACACATAAAAATAGTCGTTTTTTCTCCGTTTTTTATATAGCACTATGGTACCCGTTGGAAAGATAATAAAACGCTCGTTAATTTGGTGTAATTTTTTTCTTTAAAAAATCTCATATATAAAAGATATTAACGTTTAAAAAGTTATGGGAGAAAACATTAGAGATAAAAATCTAATTTTGTTTTTAAATTTTAAATTATTATTTTCCTAAAATAAAGCACTTGCCACATGGGATGACACATGACACACTCAATGAAGAGAATACCCTCTTTGAGTGCCATGTCATTAAAATGGCTTTGGTTTATTATATGTATAGATAAACAAATCTCTGCCATAATTATCATATTCTAATATAAAAAAGGGTAATTGGGTCGGGTATCACCTAATCCCAGGCCCGACCCAAACCCACAATTTTTTTTAAACTAATTCCAAACCTGACACAATACATGTCGGGTTAAAAAAAATAGTCGTTTTTTTCTCCGTTTTTTTTATATAGCACTATGGTACTTGTTGGAAAGATAATAAAACGCTCGTTATTTGGTGTAATTTTTTTCTTTAAAAAATCTCGTATATAAAGATATTAACATTTAAAAGTTATAAGAGGAAACATGAGAGAGAAAATAACAATGTACAACTCCAATGCTAACACATGTTGTAAATAAAAATCATATTTACTGGTTTGAACATAACTAATGACTTGCCTATACATGATTAATGAATAACCTGAACAGTTTGTGTTTTTTTCCTGTATGAACAAAACTACACATAAAAATAGTCGTTTTTTCTCCGTTTTTTTTATAGCACTATGGTACCCGTTGGAAAGATAATAAAACGCTCGTTAATTTGGTGTAATTTTTTTCTTTAAAAAATCTCATATATAAAAGATATTAACGTTTAAAAGTTATGGGAGAAAACATTAGAGATAAAAATCTAATTTTGTTTTTAAATTTTAAATTATTATTTTCCTAAAATAAAGCCCTTGCCACATGGGATGACACATGACACACTCAATGAAGAGAATACCCTCTTTGAGTGCCATGTCATTAAAATGGCTTTGGTTTATTATATGTATAGATAAACAAATCTCTGCCATAAGTTATCATATTCTAATATAAAAAAGGGTAATTGGGTCGGGTATCACCTAATCCCAGGCCCGACCCAAACCCACAATTTTTTTTAAACTAATTCCAAACCTGACACAATACATGTCGGGTTAAAAAAAATAGTCGTTTTTTTCTCCGTTTTTTTTATATAGCACTATGGTACTTGTTGGAAAGATAATAAAACGCTCGTTAATTTGGTGTAATTTTTTTCTTTAAAAAATCTCGTATATAAAAGATATTAACATTTAAAAGTTATAAGAGGAAACATGAGAGAGAAAATAACAATGTACAACTCCAATGCTAACACATGTTGTAAATAAAAATCATATTTATTGGTTTGAACATAACTAATGACTTGCCTATACATGATTAATGAATAACCTGAACAGTTTGTGTTTTTTTCCTGTATGAACAAAACCACACATAAAAATAGTCGTTTTTTCTCCGTTTTTTATATAGCACTATGGTACCCGTTGGAAAGATAATAAAACGCTCGTTAATTTGGTGTAATTTTTTTCTTTAAAAAATCTCATATATAAAAGATATTAACGTTTAAAAGTTATGGGAGAAAACATTAGAGATAAAAATCTAATTTTGTTTTTAAATTTTAAATTATTATTTTCCTAAAATAAAGCCCTTGCCACATGGGATGACACATGGCACACTCAATGAAGAGAATACCCTCTTTGAGTGCCATGTCATTAAAATGGCTTTGGTTTATTATATGTATAGATAGATGTATGGACACGTTCAAATACATAGTTAAATTTAAATACATATTGATACCAATATGTATAATAAAAGTAATGACTTTATTTATGTGAGGTTGTTGAAATATTGATGATTAACTAATGATGGCCTGATGGGAAAGATTATTTCTTGTGAGTACGAATATTAACATTCAACAACCTTAAATAGTTAACTTTGAGTGTGCATGGTGGGTCAGGAGTCGACCAAAAAGCATAATTGGATAACTGTTTAATTAAAGCTTTGGTGGTTTATCGGCTTAATGTACCAGTCTGGTTTTAAAAACTAGTCAACTGACAAAAGAATAAGGCAAATATCACCTGTTCTTAACCAACGTAACTCTCATCGATTTTTCCCTATATTTTCTCAAAACTGGGCGATTAGTTCTTAGCCAGTTTATTAGCTCGTAACTCAAGTAATGATGCTGACAGCTCCCGCGTTTAAGGTGCTGAACATTGATATGAAATCGTCCAATTCTCGAAACCTAGAAAAGTAACCAGTACTGTGATATTTCGATCATTACGCTGATAATATAGGTCTCAATATAATTTATAGCCAATATTTGGCACCGATATTTAACTTGGGGACTGTTCATCGATTTTTGACTCAACAGTGTAAATTTTCTTGGTTTTATCCAAAAATTTTGTATTTTTTGAATCCGGCCCCCATCGATTTGAAAAAAAAATTTGGGTCTCGTGACTTTCGACCCTCACCATCTAAAAATTTAAGCTTCACACTGATAATAATAATAATAATAATATTTGCTCGTCTATTTGGACCTAAAAGTCTATACGAACTTCATTTTTCACTCAAACTCATGAGTATTTGTTACATTAGCATAATATTGTCATATGATTGACACATTTTAGTCGTATGCAACTTCATCTCTCGATTCACCTTGGTTTTACGCGACTATCACAATTCGC
This sequence comes from Ambrosia x helenae, assembly GCA_030844895.1. Taxonomy (NCBI): domain Eukaryota; kingdom Viridiplantae; phylum Streptophyta; class Magnoliopsida; order Asterales; family Asteraceae; genus Ambrosia; species Ambrosia x helenae. The sequence continues at coordinate 114,586,620 of CM061233.1, forward strand.
ACATATGATCAAAGATTCAAACCACCATACGTGAGTTGCGTTAAAAAAACACTCATTCGTCCTTTGTTAGGTACAAGGCTTTTTTATGCATGCATAAACTATTTAGTTCAAATGTGTTCATGGGCCTCATGGATGTTGTCGATAGTGATAATAATCGTTATTTCATCCATATCCAAAAGTTATAAGTTATAATGCATGAAATTTTTGGGCTTTCCTATTTTCATAGAAGAAATTTATGTTAATTTGAAAACAAAACCCTAAATAGATTAAAGTTATTGCGACATTAGTATATCCATAAAGAAAATAGGTTGACTTAACTTCAAAGTCGTTTATGTTCTCCTTTTAGGTACCACATAAGGAACATTATCACTTAAGGCTCCATTTCTTTTTCTTATAAAGAAAAGCACCAATGCGTTACCCTTTTTTATTAAATAAGTTTATATAAAAGGAATGTCAATGTGGGTTCACAAGTTCCTAAAAAGAGTAAATAAAAAGGGAAAATGACCAAAATAGGCTGTTGACCGGGCATTTTGCACAACTAGCCCTCTCCACCGTCTTTGGAGAGACGGGACACGGCTCCCAACCAGCCTGAACCGTCTCCGAGACCGTTTGGTTTTATAGCCAATTGCCAGCCAACACGTGGCGTCTCTGATCCCGAGGCTGTACCGTCTCTCTCTAGACGGGTCAGAAATCTCTCCCAGACGGTTCACGTTTCCCCATGCCGGCTGCCTTCGGTTCAACCGTCTCCCAGACGGGTCACATTTCCCATGCCGGCTGACCCTTCGTTTCAACCGTCTCAAAAGACGGGTCACATTTCCCAAGACGGCTGGCCCTTCGGTTCAATCGTCTCTCAAGACGGTTCACATCTACCAACGCCGGTGAGTTCCGATGATCGGGCGACGCTTCGGTTGTCCAGCTCAGCCCTATAAATACCCGTCTCCCGTCCCATTCCCGTCATCCAACACCGTCTAAACACTATCCACCACCGTGCAACTCCGTCTAAACACTATCCACCACCCGACCACCACCGTCCAACACCGTCTAAACAATATCTACCACCCCACCCCACCACCACCGTCCAACACCGTCCAACACCGTCTAAACAATATCTACCACCCCACCACCACCGTCCAACACCGTCTAAATCATACAAAAATGGCACCTCAAAGATGGACGGAAGAACAGGAGATTGCCTTGATTGCAGCATGGCTTCATGTTGAAGAAAGCACCCACCTTAACAACAAATGGTTCCGGATACTGCATGAATACAATCGGCTCGTTGGAGGGTCAGAACGTACCACCGAGTCCCTAAGCCGGAAGTTGAGTGATTTGACCACAAAGTGTCAAATCTTCAACGGGCACCACAATCGGACTCTTTACGACGTACCCTCTAACTTTCCCGAAGACGTGGCAATTAGACACAGTCTAAGACAGTATAAAAACAGGGAGCGTAAAGAGTTTAAACATGTGTCCGTTTGGCAAATGATAAGACATCGTCTTAATTAATTTGTAATTTATTAACTTTTTATTTAATGCAATTAATGTTTATATTTTTATTAATATTAATGCAATTTTGTTTTTTTGTTTTTATATTAAGGTAAATATTTCATTAAACGTACTATACTATTACAATCACAAATAAACAAATTATACTATTACAACAACAATAAAAAAACTACACTATTACAACAAACTTCCTAAATTTACTTCCAGAACTAAGAAGCAACAATTAAAAAACTACACTATTACAACAAACTTCCCAAATTTACTTCCAGAACTAAGAACTTTGTTTGAAGTAATCGTAGTGTCTAACCAACTATTGAGGACTACATCTTAGTGTTAGATGTTTTGTCCTCCACAGCGGCGGTAGTAGTAGCAGTGGTCTACATAGACGTTGTTTCGAATGGTGTATGTGCTCTACACAGACAAGTCCGAGACGTTTCCTCGTTTTATGTAACAATAGTTCTCAGTGAGCACACGTCGAACATTGAGACATAAATTCGGAAAGCGAACGAACTTGCCTCAAATGTAGACCACCACATCATCGATCCATTACACGGGTTGCAAACCACGCGCAGATGGAACAACAATCCAAGTAGCCGTACGCAGATGAAACAACAATCCAAGTAATCGGGACAATATTTTCGTAAGCCGGTAGGCTTCGGCTGGGAAAGTAAAAAAACGTCATTGGATTGGAAGATGAAAGCTTAGAGGAGAGGGGTGGGTGCAAATTTCGTTAAGTGAATTGGGGTATTTATATACACTCATGAGACGGTTCAGACGGTTCAGACGGTAGCACAAAACGGCTTAAGACGACTTGGGAAATGTGACCCGTCTGGGAGACGGTTGAACCGAAGGCAGCCGGCATTGGTAAATGTGACCCGTCTGGGAGACGGTTGAACCGAAGGCAGCCGGCATGGGGAAACGTGAACCGTCTGGGAGAGATTTCTGACCCGTCTGGAGAGAGACGGTACAGCCTCGGGATCAGAGACGCCACGTGTTGGCTGGCAATTGGCTATAAAACCAAACGGTCTCGGAGACGGTTCAGGCTGGTTGGGAGCCGTTGTCCCGTCTCTCCAAAGACGGTGGAGAGGGCTAGTTGTGCAAAACACCCGGTCAACGGGCTATTTTGGTCATTTTCCCAAATAAAAATACATAAATATTATTATCAAAACAATTGTTTAGTTACTTAGAATAACGGGAAACTCTTTGGAAACAAAAGAAGCAAAATATGGAGACGATTTGCGACTATTATTTGGGTCTGTTTGGTATGGGGTAATGGAATGGATAGGGGAATGGAATGGACGAGGTAATGGAATGGACAAGGTAATGGAATGGATCATTACCATTCCATGTCTTGTTTGGTTGTCATGTGGGAATGAAACAAAACATTACTTTGTGTTGCTGGATAGACAAGAAAAAACGAATGAATAAAATCGATGGTTAGGGCTGTGGTCGGTGGTGGCGGCGGCGACGGTGGAAGGTGGAGGTGGATGGTCGTAATGGTGGGTGGGTGACGATGGTGAGTAGTGGCGGTGGTGGATGGCGGTGGTGGTGGGTGGCGGTTGGTGGTGGTGATGGTAGGTGGTGGTGTGTGACGGTAGCGTGGTGGTGGATGGCGACGGCGGTGATAGGTGGTGGCGACGACGGTGGTGGGTGGCGGCAACGGTGGCGATGGGTGGAGGTGGATGGCGGTGATGGTGGGTGGGTGACAATGGTGAGTAGTGGCGGTGGTGGGTGGAGGAGACGGCGGTGATGGGTGGCGGCGGTAGTGGTGGGTAAAGGAAATTGTAGTGAATGATGGTGGTAGGTGGTGGAGGTGCCGGTGGGTGGATAACGGTGGTAGGCGGCGGTGGGTGGTTTTGTATGGCGGCGGTGGTGGGTGGGTGACGGTGGTGGGTGGTGGCCGGTGGTGGGAGGGTGAAGGTAGTGGGTGGTGGTGGTGGTGGTGGGTGGTGGCGGCAGTGGTGGGTTGTGACGGTGGTGGTGGGTGGTGGCGGTGGTTGGTAGCGGTGGCGGTGGTTGGTAGCGGTGGTGGTGGGTGGTGGTGACGGCGGTGGTGGGTGGTGGCGGCGGCAGTGGGTGGTGGCGGCGGCAATGGGTGGTGGCGACGGCGGTGGGTGGTGGCGGGGCAGCGATGGGTGGTGGCGATAGTGGTGGTGGGTGGTGGTGGTGGTGGGTGGTGGTGGTGGTGGGTTATGCTTTTGTTAGTAAAGGGTGAATGGGGATGGAATGAAAAAAAAAACATGGGGGTGGATGGAATGGTTTTGAGGGAATGGAATGCCTTGTGGAATGGGTGATTCCATTCTTTAGCCAACCAAACACATTATTTTTCATTACCTTGTAATAGTCCATTCCATTCCCCCTTTCATTCCATCATACCAAACGCTACCTTAGTGACTCTAAGGGGGTGTTTGTTTTCTTTGAAAAAGCACTTCTAATCACTTATGTCTGCGCTGTGCAGACGCGGGCAGACATAAGGGACCAGCAGACCGTTTGTTTTTTAGAAGATGTCACACCCAAAACCTCTTCCCCACCTCTTCCCCAAGCAGACATGGACCAACCTCTTTTTACCTCTTCTCACAAAAACAAAACAAAAAACACCAAAACCCTCATCTCCTTCCACCTCTCAACCCACTCACCCAAACCCTACCCCCCACCTCCGCCGGCGCCGCCACCCTCCGGCCGGCCACCGCCTCCGGCCTCCTTCCTCATCCTTCCTCCTCGTTCCCTCCTCCTCCTTCCTCCTCCTTCCTCCTCCTCCGGCGGGTTTTCAGATTCTTCTCCGGCCAAAGGTATGTATTTTTTGTTTTTTTTTCCAGATTTGTTATATGTTAATTTTTTTTTCAGATTTGTTATGTGTTATTTTTTTTCAGTTTTATTATGTTGTTATCTTTTTTTTTTCTGATTTGGTTAAAAAAATTTTAAATCAGTTTTTTTTTTTTTTTTTTTCTTCAGATTTCTTATGTTATTTGTTATGTTCTTCATAGTTGTTGTTAAGATATTGTTGTTCATAATGTTCTTCAGATTTGTAGTTGATTTGTTGTTCATAATGTTCAGATTTGTTGTTAAGATATTGTTTTTTTTTTTTTTCCAGATTTGTAGTTGATTTGGGATTGTTGCTCAGATTGTTGTAGTAGTTCATGTTGTTGCTCATATGTCGATTCTTGTTGTAGTTGATTTGGGATTGTTGTGGTGGTTGTAGTTGATTTGGGATTGTTGTAGAACTATTTATTTTAAATTTCAGCTTATTTCAGCAAACTGCAGAAGTTAAAAAACAAACAGTCTTCCTCTTGCAGACTGTAGACCTTTGGTCCACCTCTTCTCCTGCAGATGTCTGTAGATGTGGTCCGCAGACTGCAGACCTTTTCCTGCAGAAAAAACAAACAGCACCTAATTGAACTACGATATAAATATAGAAGTAGATATATATAGGGTCAAGATCGTGTACAAAGTGTTTTTTTTTTGTGAGAAGTGTGAGAAGTATTAAAATTTGATACTTAGGCATCATTTTTTGAACTTAGTCGTGATGTTTTGGATTGTTTTGCCTATAAAAAATCCAAACATAACAATTAAAAACCGAAAACAATGTATTTTAGGCTTAAAACTTAAAACACCATGCTAAGAACATTAGCAGTGTGTTTTAAGCGTTAAGTAGTGTGTTTTAGCTGTTTTTTTAAATTTAATGACTATAATACATTGTATTGTCTTTTAGATTGTTGTGTTTGGTGTTTTTCAAGTTTAAACAACCTAAAAAATCATTCCTAAATCCAAAAAATGATGTCTACATGTCAATTCTTAGTCCTTCTCACACTTCTCACGAAAAATGTACTTTGTACAGGATCCTAAACCGATATATATATATATATATATATATATATATATATATATATATATATATAAGGTTAATGTCGTATAGAGCATATGTACACTTTTATGCATGCACATCATATTCTCCATATTATTGTGAGTGGATTCTCTATACTTTGATAACTAGATGTGACTGAAGAGAGAGAAAATATTGCAATTCATCTTTATATTTGGTACGACACTGTTCATCCTTTATAATTTTTTAATACTTTTTTTTTATATTTGGTACGACACTGTTCATCCTTTATAATTTTTTAATACTTTTTTAAAGTGGTTGTGAATAGATGAGAGATAAAAGGTAATGATTTTTAGTGTTATTATAGAGACGGAGATTGAGATTTTGATGCAAATACTCTTATTCTGAATAACTATAAGAAAACTCAAGTCATCATGTAACTGTGTTATCATCATTTTTACCTATCATTCCGTCATCCATTGCTACAATTGAAACAAAAATAAAAATACATCAAAGGTCTAACTCATAGAAATCAACCATTAAATTTTGACATAATGGAAACTTGATGAACTCTAAAACCAAGTCAATTCATTTGACATGTAATAAACTTGATGAAGCTAGTGTAAAACAAATTATTCACTTCCACATGTTAGAAACTTGATAAACCTTAAATTACTAATTACTTATGAACCCAAAAATAAATCAATCATTTATTTTATACGTTGAAAATTGATCTTTCAACCCCCCAAAAAATCAATCATTTAGATACCATACCATATACCAAAATAAGAAAACTTGAAACAAGTTAATCATCTTGACACATTATAAACCCTAAGATAAATCAATCATTTTTGACACATTAAAACTTGATCAACCCTAAAATAATCAAACATTTTGAAATGTTATCAAACTTTATGAACCTAAAATAATTTTAGCATTATGACGCATTATGAGATTTGACGAACCTACCAAATGAGACTAAATGGTCTTAGTGTTGTCCTGACTTGGTCTATGCTTATGTGTAACTTAACTTGATTAACTATTTTCGAAATCTAAAGAACTATCTTAGATTCAAATTGTGCGAATTATCTATAAGTTGGTCTCTTTGCATTTTAAATAAACAAAACCAACATATACATAAACATTTACCCTCCGTAGTGATATACACATGCCTAGGATGAAGTTCTTTAGCGTAAATTTGCAAATAAGGCCGGGAAATGATAAAACTTAAGAAAACTCTAATGATTTGAAAGACTTAAAAGCACACTTAAAACTATTCAAGGTGTTACATATATAGCCTATCACAATGAGATATTATATACTCTTACGTTTGCCATAAGAGCTAGCCCAAGTGGTAGAGATACTAGTCTCTTAGAAAGAAGATCATGAGTTCAAATTCCAGGCAATGATGTAAACGGTGTAATATAGGTGGTGAGTTTCATTTAGCTGGTCAAAAGAAATATCCTCTCACATTCATTTAAAGAGTGTTACTGTGTGGAATTAAATACACTACCCATTTAGATGAATCACTAAGAGTTTGGTGGTAGGAACTTATATTTTAGTAGCACATAAATGAATTCAAGACTATGATTCTCTTCCCTAGTATTAGTGATCTGGCAATTTCAGACACGAACATGAATACCTGACACAAACTTATACGATTTTAACAGGTACAGGTATGACCTTAACAGGTTTCTTGTCCTAAACAGGTAGACACGAAATATACCTGTTAATTTTCTTGTCTAAACAGGTTAAATACTTCTTTACCTGTTTAGTACCCGTTAAGACATGTTAATGATTTTTTTTAAATAATATATGTTCTTGGGGTGGCGTATTGTATTTATATGTTTTTATAGGTGGAATTCTACCTTTTTAATGCTCGATGGTACCCATTTAACGTGTCGGATTTAGAAAACATGTTCGGGTATTATCGTATTAACCTGGTATAAACAGGTATTATCGTGTCTTATCGTGTTAACTTGGTATAAACTGGTATTATCGTGTTTTATCGTGTAAACCAGGTATAAACAGGTTCGTGTTCAGGTATTGAAAAAAGTACAGGTCGGGTATACACGATTTGTCAGCCCTAGCTATAGTACGCCCAAGAGGGAGAGAATTTGTATTTACCTTGTAATGTTGCCTTATGTATGAAGGAGTATAACATACCAACACAGATTAACAAAAAAAAAAAAAAAAAAAAAAAAGCCACAGGATTATTTTATGGATTATCCAATTAGGTCCCAAGGTGGTTACCACAATCATACTTCCTAGGTCCGTTTTGGTATACCCCAAGTGGTTGTGAAATGTGAATGAATACTATAATGCCACATGTCTCCCTTGGATGTTGCACCGTAATGCCATATGGTTGCACGTGATTCAAACACACTCACCGGCCACCTCTTGCCGGCATAGGCTAAAAGCCTAAAACATTCTAGTCTCCTAGAAAACTCGAGATATGTTTTTTTTAACGGCAAATTTATACTACCTTATTTTCATTTAACCTTGCATTTGCAAGGATTTAAACCCACAACTTCACATTTGTAAGGGGGACACCATACTACTAAATTAAGAGGTCATGGGTACTCGAGATATATATAATGAAGTTGTTCGGGTTGATTACTTCTCATTCATGGCTAGTTATGATATATGTAGGTACGAAGCTAAATAGCTAGGAACTTTCTAACCATAATCAATCAAACACTCTATTTGTTATACTTCAAAATATTTGCTAATATGTTTGTTAGATGTAAGGCCGGTTTACATTTCATCTTCCTTAAAATTTGTTAATAGCTTTGCTATTTATGAGATTTTTCTGGATACAGTAATTGTTGTATATAGGAATTTGCGTCTAGACAAATTTCACAAAAAAATTATTTTCTCTTTCTTTTTTATATCTTACCAAACTTTATATTTTATTCGTAAGTATACACATTACATTTGATTAAAAGTACAACAAACATTTAATCAGGGGCCCCTTAATTGATTACAGACTTACAGTAGGACAATAAACTGCATATTTGCATGAATTTTCAAACATGAATAATCATTTTGACATTAAAAAATGATACATCTATAAAATAATAATATATTTTCAATAATTAAGGTAATGATTCCTTGAAAGTGATACCCTAGTACATGTACTGGAGTCTAATTTTTTGCCAGCTTCTTTGGTTTCCTGTCATTTAGTCAATTAACCACCTAATACAACCAAAAATATTACCGTTAATTTTTCTAACAGCCATCAAAGATTCCCGACTACTCAGGTTACCTACCAATTAGTTACAAAAGCACCTCATACATCCCTGAGTGAAGACACGTATCGACTATAGCTGACCCATTAATTTTTATTGATTTAACACCTCTTACACTGTACACTCACACCCATTCTTCTTCATCTTCAAGTCAACAATAGTAGAACCAGAAGCCTTCCATTAATTGCTTCACCAGATTCATCTCTTATTCTTCCAACTACCCTCCATTATTAAACATTTATACCAATACCACCACCTCCTTTCATTTTCTTTTATTTATAACACTCACATTACTATCTCTTTATATTTTTTTTTATAAAATATTAACCAAATCCAGCCAAATTATTTTGTTACATAAAAATAATAATAACCAAACTAGTAAAAAAAAAAAAAAAAGTGCATTCATTGTCCCACAACTACACAAACATATTGACATTGTCTTGGCTTTGCTTAGCTTTGCTTGTTTCTTTTGTACTCTTCTCTTTATCTTCCTTCCCCAAACATTCTCCTTTTTTAACCAACTTTATCTTTCTTATTATTATTTCCTCTATCTCGATACAAACAGAGCACACATTATTACACAAATTTTATAATAACTTCTCTCAGATTCATTTCTTTTAATGCTCTGACCACCATCTTTAACTCCTTTTGAACCTTAAATTTCAAACCTTTAATCTCATGCCACACATGTGCCTCATGACTTTGTCTTTTATCCCATTTCTTATACACTGTTTCATCATTATTTTATGAATCTTGAGATGGCCTTTCTTTGTTATTTTCTACATTTCAACAACACTGTTTTAGGGTTGTTACATTAAAGAAACATTTGCAGTCATAATAATCTGTCAAATGAGGTGCTACTGCTCAAATATGTTACTGTTCATACTGTTTCTTTCATGGGCTTTCTTTATCTCAAATACCCATCAACTACAATCAACACAAACACAGATTCTTCTACAAATCAGGAAGCATTTGGAGTACCCATTGCAGTTAAGCAGTTGGGATAATAATAATGGTGATTTTTGTAATATGGTTACAAGCCCACAAGTGAGTATCAAATGTGAAGGTAATTCAGTCTCTGAGGTTAAAATTATTGGGGATAAGCTTTCAAAGGTTAGTGATTTTCATGGGTATGCAATTAATAATCAAACTTTGTCTAAAAGATTCTCCATTGATTCATTAGTTGTTACATTAGCTAGATTGAATACCTTAAAGGTGCTTAGCTTAGTTTCTTTAGGTATTTGGGGTCCATTTCCTGATAAAATCCATAGATTATTGTCACTTGAAGTTTTGGACATGAGTTCTAATTATATGTTTGGTTCTATACCTAATGGGATTTCAAGACTCATAAAGCTTCAAACTTTGACATTAGATGAAAACTTCTTTAATGAATCTGTCCCAAATTGGTTCGACCCGTTGTCGAATCTCGCCATTCTTAGCTTGAAGAATAATAGGTTAAAGGGTCAGTTTCCATCTTCAATTACCAAGATCAGAATGCTTACTGATGTAGCTTTCTCTCATAATAACCTCACCGGTGAATTGCCCGATTTAACCAAGTTAATTAGTTTGAATTTATTGGATTTGAGGGATAATTATTTTGTTTCTGAACTTCCATTACTGCCTAATGGAGTTACTACAGTTCTTTTAAGTGATAACTCATTTAATGGTAAAATTCCTGAAGAGTTTAGTAAACTGAATCACCTGCAACATCTTGATCTGTCTTCGAATTCGTTAAAGGGTACGCCACCATCCGGGCTGTTTTCGTTACCAAACATTAGTTACCTGAATCTTGGATCCAATATGTTAAGTGGGTCCCTTCATAATATCACCAAATGTGGAGAAAATCTTGGATTTGTTGACATTTCAAGCAACAGGTTTACGGGTAGTCTTCCTTCTTGTTTGGATGCAAATTCTAGCAATAAACGAGTTGTGAAGTTTAATGGGAATTGCTTGATTACGGGTAATGAACAGCAAGATTCGGATTCTAGTTGTAAAGAGGATTTTGTCAAGAAGAAAAGATCATCGGGGAGTATTGTTTGGATTGTAATCGGTGCTATTGGTTTAGTAGTTATATTTTTGGTGGTAGTTGCATTTGTTCGGTTAGCTTGTCGTAAAAGGAAAAATCAAAGAGAAACGGTTTCTCTACAACACACGATGCCAAAAGCTATACAAGATAGTTTACCTTCCGCGATTTCTTCTGAAGTTCTTGCAAATGCCAGTAAGTTTCGCCTGTTTAGATATGCATTATGAAACTAAAATTACTTATTTACCAGTCGTTGAGAGTTCATTATTAACCGAAAAAAGGTTTAATCAGGATTAATGTTCTTTCTCAATTTTTAAATTTCAGGGATCATATCAGAAGCATCTAAGATAGGGACACAAGTTGTGCCATCATGTCATGTGTTTTCATTTGAAGAACTGGCTGAAGCCACTGATAATTTCTCTGCATCATTGTTTCTAGGTGAAGGCTCAAACGGAAAGGTAATGTTGGTTGTTCCCGAGCAAAATAGCAAGCTTGACCATTGAGGTCAAACAAACTAAATTTACAGTTTGAAACTGGTTTGCATTCTCCAATTTGCAAGAACAACACAACCGCATTAATGATATAATACCATACTACGCCTAGAAGAACATATACGTGTAACATGCGAAATCCAAAATGAAACTCGTATCATGTTTCTAAGCTATAAGGTTTGACCTCAAAAGTCAAATTTTGAATTTTGTCTGAGTATACATTATTTTGTGAGTGTGAACAAAAAACTTGCCACCATGGTTTTAGTTGATATACACTTTGATACTTCGGCTGTGCGCTGCGAGAAACAACCTAAAAATCCTTTTTTTTTTTGCAGCTTTACAAGGGAATGTTAGAAAATGGAAGTTGTATCGTCATTCGGTCACTTTCATTATTCAAAAAGTATTCAATCCGAAACCTAAAAGTTCGTTTGGATCTTCTGTCAAAGCTTCGACACCCTCATCTCGTTGGATTCTTGGGTTATTGCATCAGTGATGAAGGTTTAGAAGATTCAACATCCAGCAGAGTATTCCTTGTTCATGAGTATATATCTAATGGAAATTTACGCGCTCATCTCTCGGGTCAGTGTGCTCATAGCTAAAACTAATTGCAAAAATCAAGACATTTGCATTATTTGATTAGAAAAATTGCAATTTAAAGGAAGTGAGTAGATTATTTTGAGTTAATTTTCAACTCTCAATATCAAAGTCTATACTTCTTTTCTTAATTTATATGACAATGCATTCATTTTACATGTAATTTGGTCTCATTGATTGGATTTAAAATAACATACAACATATCTAGGTGGCTTCAGTTTTATAAGTTACTACGTTTTGCACCTTCAAATATTGTTTTTGTGATGATATATGCAGAGTGTTCTCCAAACCAGATACTCAAATGGCCAGATCGGTTAGCTGTTCTGATTGGAATAGCCAAGGCGGTACATTTTCTGCATACGGGTGTAATTCCTGCTTCTTCAAGCAATCGATTAAGAACAAATAATATATTGCTTGATGAACATTGTATTGCAAAGTTAAGTGACTATGGAATGACCATAATTACAGAAGAATTAGAGCACTTTGAGGTTTTTTCTTAATCCTTTGTTATTTTTATTTGATTTTTGGCTAAATTTTGTGTACTAACTTGGACTATATCGTGATGTAGGCGAAGGGAGATGGACCAAAACCATGGTAAGGTTGTTTTTAATGTTTTTGAACTGGAATATGTTTGCGCAAATTGCATAAAATATAACAAACTTTGGTCCAAATGAGATTTCAGTTAACTATCTCTGTCTTCACAGAAAAATTCAAAAATTTCAAAACAATTTATATGAAGTATTGGACCACAGTTGGTCACTGAAATAGAAACGGGCGTGAAATTAGTTACTTGTGATTTGTGAATGCAATTACCCTATATGTTTACGGTAGTGTAGGGGTTATATCTGACGTATGGAGTCGAATGATGCAGGCATATGAAAAAGTTGGCTGACGATGCATATGACTTTGGCTTCATTTTGCTCGAAGCGCTTGTGGGGCCGGTTGTAACAGGAAAAGGCGAAGCATTTCTGCTTAATGAAATGGTACGAAATCATCCCCCTTTAAATTTTACATACTTCTAGAGGGTCCGATCGGGTTGGGTCACTGAAATCAGGTTAAACTCATCTTGAAATAGAGAATAATTTGCAGAAATAGGCGGTTTAGTCTTTAAAGAAGTGAAATTAGGTAGGCATGGGAAAAAAAGCAAAAATGGGTATATCGCTATTACATTTAGCGACTTTTGATCAAGTGTTTAGGGGTGTCAGACAATTTGCAGCTTCTCCTGTTTGAATGACATAGTCACATAGGATTGCTTTCTTTATTATTATTTTATTAGTAGGTAGAAGAAAGATGTAGGAGTATGATTGAAAATGTCATATTTATTTTAATACTAGTTTTTATCTTGGGAGCGTCCGGGTTAAAATATCTAATATGACATAATAAAATATATTATAATTATTATTATTATTTTAAATAAATCTCTACCATAAGTTATGATATTTAAATATAAAAAAACGAATCTCTGCGTCGGGTTATAAATCTAGTGCCATTACAAATGAATTCGGAAGTTTGTAATCGATCATTCTAAAAGAACTAACATGAAATAAGAAAAAAAAGTTAATTATTGAAATATCAAACGCATTAGTCTAAGGGTTATGTGATGCGTTAAAAAATTCATGGGTATATGATCGGGTATATAGTTCGGGTATTTGGGTATGTTGTTTCGGGTAATCAGGTCGGGTATCACCTAATCCCAAACCCGACTCAAACCCACAATTTTTTTTTAAACTAATCCCAAACCCGACACAATACCTGTCGGGTTACAAAAATAGTCATTTTTTTCTCCTTTTTTTATATAGCACTATGGTACTCGTTGGAAAGATAATAAAACGCTCGTTAATTTGGTGTAATTTTTTTTCTTTAAAAAATCTCGTATATAAAAGATATTAACGTTTAAAAGTTATGGGAGGAAACATGAGAGAGAAAATAATAAAGGTTTAATATTTAGATCTAGTAGATTAGGTATTATAATAGATTGGGTTAAATCATATTTATTCCTTTTTTTTTAATTGGTTTACACTTGCCACATCACATCTTATGTGGCATCTCTCAAATGAAAGATTGCATAAGAGTATGACATGTAGGATTAATCCCTTTGCAATATATATATATATATATATATATATATATATACTAGTTTATACCCTGGGAGCGTCCCGAGTTGAGAAATCTAAGTAAATTGAATAAATTTAGAAGTATCTAAACTATAAAAATGGCATTTGCCAATATATGATTAATGAATATTATTATTATTATTTTAAACAAATCTCTGCCATAAGTTATCATATTTTAATATAAAAAAGGGTAATTGGGTCGGGTATCACCTAATCCCAGGCCCGACCCAAACCTACAATTTTTTTTAAACTAATTCCAAACCTGACACAATACCTGTCGGGTTACAAAAAATAGTCGTTTTTTTTTCTCCGTTTTTTATATAGCACTATGGTACTCGTTGGAAAGATAATAAAACGCTCGTTAATTTGGTGTAATTTTTTTCTTTAAAAAATCCCGTATATAAAAGATATTAACATTTAAAAGTTATGAGAGGAAACATGAGAGAGAAAATAATAAAGTTTTAATATTTACATTTAGTAGATTAGGTATTTAATAGATTATGTTAAATCATTTTTAAACCATATTTATTCTTTTTTTTAATTGATCTAGAGTTGTCACATCACATCCTATGTGGCATCTCTCAAAAGAGAGATTGCATAATATTATGACATGTTATTAAAAATGCTTTGGTTTATTATATATATAGACTAGCTGATTACCCCGAGAAGATCCCGGGGTTGAAAAATTTAATATGATTTAATAAAAAAAATGATAAAAGAAGAAAACTTAAATCACGAAAAGAGTAAATAACATAAACATAATCAATCTTAGTTAAAATAACATTTATTTAAAAAGTTAAAAAAATAAAAAGCATATACCATATTAAACGTAATACAGTATTAAAAGGATAACCTTCAACATATAATTATCTTCACGTAATTTAAAATATGTTACAATTTGACTTTGACTTATATAGATGTAGAATTCATGATGGGGGTTGAAAAATATAACCATTCTAATAATACTAATACTAATAGTAATAATTATTACTCTTGTAATTAAATAAATAAAAAAATAACCTTGCTATAAGGTGATACCATGGGTTGCAGTGTTGAGCGATTCTTTCTCATAGCTTCTCCGCATGGAGATTGGGCTGAATTTCAACATCGTAGATAAGAACCTGGTTTAAAAGAAAAAACATGATTAATGAATAACTTGAACACTTTGTGTTTTTTTTTTCTGTATGAACATAACCCCACAAAAAATAGTCGTTTTTTTCTCCGTTTTTTATATAGCACTATGGTACTCGTTGGAAAGATAATAAAACGCTCGTTAATTTGGAGTAATTTTTTTATATAAAAAATCTCGAATATAAAATATATTAACGTTTAAAAATTATGGGAGGAACGTAAGAGAGAAAAATTTAAATTTGTTTTTAAATTCTTTTTTTCCTAAAATAACTTAATTTAATTTTAGTAATTGAGAATTGAGAGATAGAGAGATAAATTTAGGGTTTTATGTTTATCTTTTTTTTTTTAATTAAAAAAGGAAATAATTCAAAAACACTAAAATCTTTCAATTATGATGACACGTGGCAGTTTCATGGAGAGGCTGAATACACCATTGCACGCCACGTCAGCAATGTTCAATTCTTTTATATATATTAATAGATAGATATAGATATAGATATAGATATAGATTTTATCATCCATTATGTTTAATTAAAATTATAATTTTTTTTACCACCCACCTTGTGGTGGAGTGGTATTGGGAAATAAGGGAGGGACACTTGATCCTTGTGGTCATGGGTTCAACTCCTGATCCCTTCAGGTTTTACCGGTTCGCTGTCGTCGTGCCTTCGTGCGGGTATGCGGGTCGAGTTTTCCCAAAAGGTTTAGTTCTTATCTTCACCACCTACAACCACTGAGCCGAAAACCAGAATTTAATGTGTCTTTTGATGGTTGAGATATAAAGTGAACTTTTTTATATTATTTTGATGGTTGTTAATAAGAGATAAAACAAAAGGAGTGCTAACGCTAACAAAATGAATGGATACAAAAAATTAAAATGTTATATGAGCCTTTAGAAACATCTAGGTTCAGAGATATCATATTTAATTCTCACAGATGACAAGATTGAACAAATTCGTCGTTTTAAAAACTTAAAAATAGTGGTAGTTTTTTTGTCATTTTGTGTTTTAAAGGCTAGTAAACTTTTGCAACAAATTTTTTATAAATTTATAATTTTGCACAAAAGTTAGTTTTTTTTCTTTTTTAAATTGTTAAAAAATACATAGTGTATTACCAAAACGACTCCCAATGATCCTTTATAAATTTATAACTTGACCCGACTCAATTAACCCAGTTAAGTCCGTTTATAAACGTTTCTCGCTAAGGTAGACTTAGATGTTACTGAAAATGTTTAAGCCAAACATGCCGGGTGTCACACATACATTAATGTTTGACTTGAGCCCATAACGACCAAAGTCATGCCACGTAACACATGAGAAAAACGACTAAACTCCCGTCGTGAAACACAGTGAGAAAAACCTTGTTACATTTAAATATGAAAAAAATGTTTGTTAAGTGGCGTCACCGGAATAATGTTTCAGCAAGTCTGAAACTAAATGAAAAAAAAAACATTTTAAGTCTATAAATAGTTAAATAAAGAAGTGAAAAAAACTTTTTTTACAACATTTTAAGTCTAAAAAAAACTTAAGTAATATTACTATTTGACAAAAAAAATGTGGACCCCATGTGATTCATGAAAAAAGAAGCCAAAAAGAACCCATAAAGAAAGCAACCCTACATGGCTATGTCATTCAAATAGGAGGTCTGCAAATTGTCTGACACCCTTAGAAACTTGATCAAAGTCGCTGAATGTAATAGCGAACTACCCATTTTTGCTTTGTTTTTCCATACCCGCCTAATTTCACTTCTTTAAAGCCTAAAGCGTCTATTTCTGCCGATTATTCTGAAATAGATTCATAAAGATCAATCCTTAAGCATTTCTATAAAAAAGATTCATAAAGATCGATCTTTCGTATGTTTATGCAACATGAATCTTTTGGAAGCCAAGCTTTTCTTAAAAAGGATTTATAAAGATCAATCCTTTTCGGCGTTTATGCAACAAACTTATCTGGAAGCCAAACATTTCTTTTACAAGATTCATAAAGATCAATCTTTTTTTGTTTATTCAACAGAAATCTTCAGAAAAATAAAAATAAAAATAAAATCAATCTTTTTTCTTTGTTTATGCAACAGAAATCTTTTGGAAGCCAAACATTTCTTTTACAAGATTTTATAAAGATCAATCTTTTTTTGTTTATTCAACAGAAATCTTCAGAAAAAGAAAAATAAAAATAAAATCAATCTTTTTTCTTTGTTTATGCAACAGAAATCTTTTGGAAGCCAAGATGGTAGGCAAAGAATTGTGGATCCAGTGGTCTTAACAACTTGCTCACAAGAATCATTATCGATTGTGATATCGATCACCAACAAATGCATATCTATAGATCCAGCAAACCGGCCCTCGTTTGAAGATGTACTTTGGAACTTGCAGTATGCAGCTCAAGTACAGGACACAACTGATTCTGAACAGAAATCAGATAGTGCATCTTAATGACACGAGCTTGAATTCAACTTAATTAGTAGCAGTTGCAGATACAAGGTGAAATCAAGATTCATTCATAGTTTAGGCACATAATTAGATGTTTAGACAACAATAAACCACTGATTATCGTGTTTTAGTTGCCATATTTGTACAATATGTAAATGTCTACTTTTTTATGAATTCTTTACCTTGTTAACCTTGTTTAGTAATATCAAAAATACTATAACGGACTTGTACTGAAACAGGAAACTATTAAATGACTAATGGTATAGGTACTGACATTGGTCGGTATTGGTTTGGTTCAAAAGTGGTACATGTACTCGCTAAAAAAACGCTAATCTCTACCGTTCAAAAATACTTTATTTTGAATACAACTTCATTTTTCATATAAGTAATATCCGAATATTGATAAAAAAATGAAACAAAACTATGTAGGAACCGTTCGTATATAAAATAAAATAAACAAATTTTATTACGATTACAAAAGAAAATGAAAGCACAATACAATATGATCACAACTGAAAAATTAATCAAACTACAAGAAAGGGTAGAACCAGATTTTAGTGGCTGAGAATCGTATTAATCAAACAAATTCGAAGTCTATTACGAGCTCGTTTTGTTTCCTAGGGTACAACAGCCAGAGCAGTTGAACTGCCGGAGTTGGCTCTAGAACCCGAAGAGTACCTTGAAGAACTTGAAGAAAATAAGAAGAGATTGCTAGAGAGTTTTTGATAAATGTTGGTGATTGGCGTGTCTCCAAAGCAAATGATTCCTTTGCTTTTATAGTGAAGTCTTTGGTCAAATCAGTCAAAGGAATTCAAACAAAAATTAAAGTGCATTGAACGTCTTCAATGCCATTTAACTCTGCTTTGAATTTCGAGTTAAAAACAATCAACCGAATTAAAGCGCTTTGAACGTCTTCATTGCGTTTTAACATGCGTGCGTGTGCGAGTTAGGGTCCGCACCCTTCGCGAGTTCCATAGTGTGTGCTCCCATGAAACAATAAGGAAGAAGTGTTCTCACTTATATACCACTCATGGTATCATCATTCCTCCAATCTGGGATAAGTTCCACTTACCCACTTTGTTCCAAGATATTCAGCATTGAGTGTTTCATTCACCAATCTTTGAGCATCGATATCTCATTCATCTTAGCTCCGTTTTAGACGTGGATTGGTTCATTGCGAAGCCCTCACAACATAGAACATAAACTCACAAAGAAATATATAAATAAACCTTAGTTTCAATTATATATTTTAGTCCAAAGTTAGAAAAAAAACTCATTTTCCTATATTTGTGAAAATACTCTTTTCACCCAAATTTCCAACAAACTATGTATTGTTGTTTTTCTAAAAAAGAGTTAATGAACACAAAAGAGAAAATTCGAATTAAATTATAACTTGGAATTTGTTGTAAAAAAATTAAAAATCTGACGGGCTTTAGACTATTTATAACAATGCAAATTATTATTAATTGTAACACCCCTATTTCTTCATAAGAAATATTAAATTAATAATATGACTTGTATTGTAATGAAAGTTAATATTAAAAAAATGACTTGTATTGGGTTATGTAATAAAAGCCCAGTAAGGATTTCGGCGAGCCCATAGAAGGGCACAATAGTAACTATATGTATAAAACTCAAAAAAAGGCAAAGACAATATCACCCTATATCATTGTTCAACATGTCTAGAGAGAGAAGGTGAAGAACATGTTTTGAAGCCGGATTTTGGGAGGGGTTAAAGGAAAACGGTTGGGGCTCGATCTTGCATTAGCGTCAAATGAGTTTGGGGTGAATCGGTGTTGTTCAAATCCATCTTTTGCTCTGTGTAAGCTCGAGTTGGGTTTTTAGCAAATGATGTAAGATTGACCTAAAAGTTTGTATGTTTTTTATGATTAATGTATAAGATGATGATGCAATTTCAACAATAAAGTTATGACATTGACCTTATAACGAGCTAGAAATGTTACAAGCGCCATGGAATGAACATTAGGGTTCATGTGCAAGGTTTTGCCTAACTGTTACGGTGAAACCAACGTTTCGCTAAACTATTCAAACGAAACCTTATGATGATATCGAAAGGTCAACACAAAACCTAATTAAACTAGATAGCTAGGGTAAGTATTGTATCGAATCCAAGAGAAACAAGTGGTTAGTATTACACATTGCGTTTGATTATTTAAACTAACTACTTATTAACTTAACTTAAAGTAAAACTGATCTTTAGATTGATTGAAAAACAAATATGAGAAAAGAGTGACCAACTACATGATTCGGCTTTGTAAAACAAAAATTGATCAAATTAACCTAATGGGAAGTCATAACGGTGACCATGTATATGATTTAATCAAGTGATAATTATGAAACATTACTTACTGGGTTCTATTCACACAACCACAAATTCAATTATGTGAAAACACAAACCAACTTCCAAACTACTAATGATGTAAAGAAATAATAATTGAATGTTGGAACACAACCACACCTTTTAAATGCAAACAAATCCAGTTAAATTCGATCTTAACTTAAGAGGTTAACAAGTTTTATCCTATTAACCTAGGTCAAACTAAAATACTTTTTTTACACAAACTTACGAAGAAAATAATAAAAAAGTTTAACCAATGATAATAATAATGAATTTGAATACCGGAATGTTTATTAAAACTAATCCGATTAATCTATCTATTAATATATATAAAAGAATTGAACATTGCTGACGTAGCGTGTAATGGTGCCTTCAACCTCTTAATGAAACTGCGTGAGATCATAATTGAAAGATTTTGGTGTTTTTGAATTATTTTTTTTTAATTAAAAAAAAAGATAAACATAAAACCCTAAATTTATCTCGTCGTCTATCTCTCAATTCTCAATTACTAAAATTAAATTGAGTTATTTTAGGAAAAAAGAATTTAAAAACAAATTTAAATTTTTCTCTCTTATGTTTCCTCCTATAATTTTTAAATGTTAATATCTTTTATATACGAGATTTTTTAAATAAAAAAATTACACCAAATTAACGAGCGTTTTATTATCTTTCCAACGAGTACCATAGTGCTATATAAAAAACGGAGAACTATTTTTGTGGGGTTTCGTTCATACAGGAAAAAAACACAAAGTGTTCAGATTATTTCATTAATCATGTTTTTTCTTTTAAACCAGGTTCTTATCTATGATGTTGAAATTCAGCCCAATCGCCATGGTATCATTGGAATTTTACTCTTCTAAAGATAGATAGGTGTACTTTATCAAGAGAAGCTAGGAGAAAGAATCGCGCAACACTGCAATACATGGTGTCACCTTATAGCAAGGTTATTTATTTATTTAATTACAAGAGTAATAATTATTACTATTACTATTAGTATTATTAGAATGGTTATATTTTTCAACCTCGGAACGCTCCCGAGATAAAAGCTAGTTAAACATAGAAAAGAAATACTAAAACAACCTCAATTTGCATCCCAAGTAGCCAAAAGCTACCTGCTGACTGCCGATGTCACATCCCCTTGTGTTTTCCACCGATTGACACCTGGCCCAAGGCCCACTAAAGCTAAATATTAGTAACCTGAGTTCATCCTTTTGTTCATCGCTAAGAGCCCAGGCCCAAGTGACATATTTTATTTTGATGTTATAGTTGAAGGCAAAAAACAATCAACATGCCCCTTTGTGACTTCATTGAATTGAAACATCCCATTTATTTAAGCTAATCGTTGGATTTGTTCAAAGGGGGTGTGTGTATCACCTATAAAAAAAATTTCCCTATGACGGTTTGAGTAGGGCTGGCAATTTAGACACGAACACGATAACCTGATACAAACCTACATGATTTTAACAGGTTTCGTGTTTGGCCTTAACAGGTTTCGTGTCTATAACAGGTCTACAAGTTAAGACCTGTTTATTTTTGTGTCGTGTTTGTGTTTACATGTTTCGTGTTCGTGTCTTATCGTGTCCGTGTCTTAACAGGTCTTATCGTGTCTTGTCGTGTCTTATCGTGTCTTGTCGTGTTAACCTGTTTTATTAGTGGTCCTTATCGTGTCTTATCGTGTTAACCTGTTATACACAGGTTCGTGTTCGTGTTTGAAAAAAATGACACGATTAGATTTCGTGTCGTGTTCGTGTTTATGGGTTTCGTGTTCGTGTCTTAGCAGGTTCGTGTCTTAACAGGTTCGTGTAACCTGTTATGCCAGCCCTAGGTTTGAGCTTAGGCAAGGAGGACACCGGTGGGTGGGTAGGGATTCGAACTTGGGACCAATAGGTTAGGGTTGTATAAGGATTTCCATTGATCTAAACCTTTAAAAAAAAAACCTATAAATATGACTTCTCTCAATTGGTTTGACAGATTATACACAGAAGATAACACATAAATCGGCCACATAAGAAGGGGTTATTATTATTTTCTTAATTGTTGTTTTATTTTTATATCATATTCTAAACGATCATTTTGATTAAAAAATAAATTGTTTAGTTAATTTATTCCCCTAAAAAAAGATCATTATTTAATAATAAATGAGTGACGAAGACAAAGTGATCTCAAGGACTTTAATAATCAAGATCCTGTCGTAACGCGCGAGTGGCGTAAACTAGTTAAATACAATTATAGACATTGTGTGAATCTAGTAATGTTGATGTAATTTGAAGCAGACCTCAATGCATACGACGATGCATCATCGTCTTAGCGTTGATTTTTACTCAAATAGTTCAATTAGACACCAAGTGCATTGTATAAAGACATTTTGTGGGCCACCTTGTTAGTCGATTTTTCCAAAAAACCTTAGAAGTCTTGATTTTACAGGTTAGAAAAAGCAATTGTTACAAAGAAAAGTCTAATTTATTCGATATTCACGTTGTGTTTTGATATGTTCCATGTCAACTCTTGTTAACTCACGTCTTATCTTTATCTTTGTGGTTGAGGTTTTCTTATGTGGCTTAACGTATACCACATAGTATTTTTACTAACTTCCTTAACGTACCTCAGATTTAACACGAGCAAATTTAACGTTTTAAATTTGTATGATATTAAATTATTTTATAAACTTCTTCCAAGTACATAAAAAAAATATCATCATATCCCACTTCTAATAAGACCAAACGTAGTGTAGTGGCGACGCCCTCCACTCCAAATGGGAGAATGCGATTGGCTGTAAAAAAAAGAAGAAATTCTACGCCGTGAAAATTTCCATGCCAAAGCTGAAAAAAGAAGAAAAACGTCCCCAAGGGTGGTGTTGGGGCATTATGGGGGCGTTTGGGGGTAATCAACGCCTATTTCACATTACCATTACACACGGTCTAAAGGATTTCAAACATGTAACAACAATCCAACACCACACTCTCCTCCAAATATACAGGGCTGACCCTTAAGGGGTGTGGGGAGGACTCCCGGCCCGGGCCCAATTTCTCGGGGGCACATTGACCCTCCGACAATCCAAATTTTCTTAACAGTGATGTTCTTATTTCGATGGATTTTTGTATGTTTGAGCCCCAAAATCGTCAATCAAGTATTAATCAAAGTGAAGCTTAGTTTATATAAAATAAAAAATAAAGAAATGTTGAGAGAGGTTAAGAACTAACTAAAAAGAAAATGAAATGGTTTGAAATTTTTTTTTGCAGATTTATTAATGAGTGTAGGACTAGAGAGGATGGAGAATATAAAATAAAGAGGGTTCACACTTAGTTGTTTTTGCTTTTTACCAGTTGGTTGACTTCCTTTTTAACTTTTATTTTTGTTATAAAACAAAATGTTTTTTTTTTTTAATTGCCAAACTTTCACTCATTTATATTTTCACCCTTTGTGGGATTCGAACTCCCAACCTCCCTCAAGAGGGTGTGTTCCCTCTACCGTTAGACTACAATCTAAGTGGAAAATAAAATTTGATCCATCAATTTGATATTACTTTGATCGTAGCTTAAAAATAGTTTACATTATTTATTTCGTTAAGGCATAAAGCTAAAGCTAAGGGCCACAATTTATACAGCTTGACCTGGGCACCTGAATTTTCAGGGCCGGCCCTGCATATATATCATATCCTTAATCTAAGTAGGTTCGAATTTAGATTTCAAACAAATTTATGTTGAAGTCTTGTTTTGTTTATATGATTTGTCATCATGGAAGTTTATGAAAATAATTAAATTTTAATATTGAAAAATTACTAAGAACTTTATAGTTTCACCTTTCAATTCACTATTAATAGGGATGGCAATGGGTCTGGTTTGGATGGGTTTAGTTAATCTCAGCCCCATACCTAATTAGGTATGCTTGTCTCAAACTCGTTCTAAAACCCGTCAGGTTTGTATCGGGTAATTACCCGTCGGGTATCGGGTATACCCGTGAGTTTCGGGTAAACCCGTTAATTTTAAAAACTTATCAATTGGGTACATCTGATTAAAAACATGTCGGGTATCTATTGCGTGACTACTAACCAATACATTTAGCATTATCAAATATTAATGTAAATGATTACAATGTATAAATATAAAATAGTTAAATCATATAAAAACACTAAAAGACATGAATAACAGATATTATACAAAAATAATTGGTGTTTTTTTTTAAGAAGATGACAATCTAGATGGACAATTAGATATATTATGAATACATATTTTAAAAGATATATAAGAAATTACATCGGGTATCTAATCGGGTAAACGGTATACTTTATCGGGTAATCGGGTCGGGTAAATGGGTATATCATCAAATTCCAAACCCGTGAAAAAAAAAATAAAAACTAATCCCATACCCGGACCAATACCCGACCCAAAACCCGTCCCAAATATGTCGGGTTTACCCATCAAGTTCGGATTTGATTGCCATCCCTAACTATTAATTAATTTCCAAATTCGCTATTAATTAATTTTCATTCATTTTCCAATAACCATCATCGAGTACCATCAACAATAAATCCATCCAAAAATAGCATATATACGAGAATCAGATCTAAGACTCTCTCCAATGCATCCTTAACCAATATGCTCTTATATGCCCTTTCTAGCCCTTACCATTGGAGCAATTGTGCTCTTAGAAGCCCTTAGTGATAGAGTCCTTAGTTATGAATGAGAGTTTGTATTGGTTTTAGTGATGAGGTGGGCCAAACTAAAAAAAAAAGAAAAATCTTTTATTTAAATAATGTGTGTAATGGGTAGGTGATGGGGTGGAAATTTCTTGAGAGTAAGGATATTTGTAAGGTTGGAGATGAAATGAAGGTTTTTAAGGATTTGTAAGGATATAATGTGGCAACTAAGGACGTCTAAGGGGGCCTGTAGCGTTGGAGATAGTCTAAGATGAACACACGTGTCTAAAGTGAAGAATACACATATTTAGTGAGAATTAAGGCAAAAGAACAGGTGTAAAAGTAAACCTTACAGAAGCACAACCTACATACAACTTTCCACAACCCGCAGAAGACCCTACACACATCTTTAAGCACAATATACAACTTATGAAGCTTACGAAAGTTAGTAATTAGTATTAGAGAGGAGGCTGTACATTAGTGGTCATTGGTTGTCAATCATATTTATTGTAGTATAATTTTCTCCTAATACAGGAGATCTAGTTGTAATTATAATATTGAGGGATTCTGGTAAATTGTAAAAAGATGCATTCACCGCTAATAATAAAATCTTCAAGAGATTCTCCATTTCAATTGGGGGGGGGGGGGGGGGGGGGTAACACCGCCGCCACCGGTGGTGGTAGTGGTCCCGTTGACAAAATTCTGGTTCTATTTAACGCACGGTAAGCAAACACGAGTAGTGGTTTTGTGTGTGGAGTTTTTTGTTTTTTATTGTTGGGCTATATTTAAGTAGGTTTACGCTTGTCTTTATTAAGCCTATTTGTGTTAGTTGGGCTTAGTTTAGTTAATGGACTTGGGTTAGGCCATGTGGGCCAAGGCTTTAGTGGACCCTATATATTGTTATGTTCTAGTTCAGATTAGGGTTAGACCATTCATTTGACAAAAACAAAACATATATCTCTAGAGAGCTTCTCTAGAGATCATTGGTGATTGGTGTATTGTACCCGACGGTTTTCATACCGTGTGCAATACAAAGCAGCGATTATTTGTGTTTTTCATCGTTTTAATCTTTTGTTCTTCACATTCAATCTTGTTTTCCGCACTCGATTGTTTGTTTGATACCGGTAGAGAAGATCTTGGACTAACAATTGGTATCAGAGCCTAAGAAGTCTTTCGAAGGCTCGGTTCGGTATCATTCGAAGACCAAAAGAGGACGTTTTGCTGCTGCGTTTATTCGGTTTTACAGGTTTATTCTTTATCTCGTTCAATAATTTTATTTTTATAATCAGTTTTTGTGTTTTAGAATTTTTCGCAGATTTTGTTTTTGTTGAAAATCTTCAAGAACACGAAGAACAGATTCAAGAATAGGGTGTTTGATCTATTTTGGAGGATGTTAATTGTGTTTGCAAGATTATAGGAATTCTAGTTTTGGAAAGATATCACAAAATATTTGAATTTCACAAATTGATTGGTGGGCAGGAATTACAACGTGGTGGTCAACTTGACCAAGGAAATTTCATTCAAGTTGGTGGTCCCCAAAATTTTCAAAAGGTCTAAAAAAAAAAAAAAAAAAAAAAAAAAAAAAAAAAAAAAAAAAAGTTGAGGTTGAACTCAGGGTTGAGGTTGAACTCAGGGTTGAAGGTTGAACTCAGGGTTAAAGGTTGAACTCAGGGTTGAGGTTGAACTCAGGGTCGAACTCAAGGTCGAACTCAGTTCTCAAGGTTGAACTCAGCTCTCTTGGTCGAACTCAGCTATCTTCGTCGAACTCAGATCTGCAAGTCGAACTCTTCAACTCAGACCCGTAAACCCGTTTTCTACTCGTAAATCCGGAAACCTTGTTCAACCAAATCCATCACCGTCTTCAACCTTACACCACATCCGACCCGACCCAGCTCCAACATAGCTCCATCACCATTCTGCATCCATACCCGATCCACCACCTCTCACCTGCATCAAACCTCACACATTAAACCACAAACCCAACCACACCCAACCCAACCGGACACCTCACCCGGAGACCACAGAAACCCAAACCCGGAAACAACAAGTCAGAGATCCAAACTTCTAACCGGAAACTCACCACACCCTCCGGCCCTGCAGCCCCTCCGTTCCTAACCCACCAACACCACAAACCTACCACCACGCGCCTGAAACCCATCCGCCCTCACCCTCTGCTTCACCAACAACACCTCCACCACCTGAAACCACCCTCCGCCGCCCTCAATACTCACCACCACGGACTCCACCCGAAAATCCAAAACCACCCAGAAATCAAACCTCTTGCTCCATTAACCCACCCGACCACCCACACCCACCTCGAAAAACCCATCTGCAACCCCAAAAAATTTCTGCTGCCTTAACCCTTTCATTTTGCTTTCTGCAAGAGAGAGAGAGAGAGAGGTTGCGTTGTGTTTAAGAAGAGAAAGAGAGAGAGATAGAGAGATAAAGGACAGAGTTTGATCGAAGGAAAGAAACAAAAGGGTGAATGTACTGATTTTGAAAGAAAGAGCACATTGGAGAAAAGGTAAGAAAGAGGAGTATTAAAGAAAATAGAAGCTCAATTTGGGGGGATCGACCTTACGGCATATGGCTTGATTCGGTTGACTACAGTGTACTAGACTGTGTACTATTTTTGACTGTTGACTACAGTTGGACGTCCGGTGCTCGTCTCTAAAATTTGTGTGAACGTCTAGATTTTCGGGAAATCACGGTCTAGAGAATTAATAATGTCTTCTCAAAGTGAGGTGTTTAAGCAGAAACTGGAGGGTTTCGGTTACACTCCTGGTGAAACCGTATATGCACTGCTTGACAGATTTACCGAACTACTGTCTGACATGAAAAATGCTGAAATCGTAGTGTCAAATCGTTGGGTCAACAAGATTCTTTTGGACGCATTGAAAAGAATTCCAAATCAGCCAACATGCAGCTGGTTTATGAACGTCAATCGGATCATTTCGGAAATAAACTGGTCTAAAATGACGCCGGATGAGTTAATATCACTTATCAAAGAATTGGATAACATCACCTCTGCTGCAACATGCTCATCAAATTCTGCTGCTCCATCATCGAATTCAGATTCAACCTGTTCCGTCATTCCCGCTGCTCCTACAGCTCCCGCCACTTCTGCCGCTCCCGCCACTTCTGTCGCTCCTGCTGCTTCTGTCACACCTGCTGCTCCTATCACATCTGCTGCTCCTGCCGCTCACGCTGCTCAAGCTTTCATGGCACAACCGGATGATCACGTGCCATCCGCATCTGAGGTACACGCTGAAATTTTAGCTGAATCATGTTGTACTGAACGATGCAGGTTAAAAATTAAGGGTTTTAGAGAAGAAACTCTCTCTGCATACAAGCAGCTTGAATACGAGAAAATGGCCACTTGGGACATTAAAAAGAAATTTAATTCTTATAAAGAAATGGTCGAACAACAAAAACTCGATATCAAGCGCTTGCATCAGGAGGTGAGTGATCACAAGTGTCGATATTTACACTTCAAACGACTGTCTGATACTTTGACCGCAGAATTGATCGACTTAAAATCTAAATTTGAAAATGCCGATTTTCATTTTAAAAAGTTCGATTGCTCTAGTCCCAAAGTTGAAAAAATGATCAATACCCAGTTAAGGTTAAGACCAAAGGACGTGAGGAATAAGGGAATTGGATTTGTGGAAATTCCTCCACCTTTCAATGAAAACTATTCTTCAATTCCTATGTCGGATGAAGAGTTGTTGGCTCTGCCTGTTAAAGGATACGGTCCTCCAATAGAAGAGCCAACCAGTCGACCATCGAGGGATCAAGATGAGATCTCCAAACCTAAATCAGTCCCTGTCCGAATCTCTAAACCCAAGAACAAACAACCTAAGAAGGAGCAGGCTCCATCAAAAACCTTTGTCAAGTCTCAAGATGCTTCAAAGCAGACCGAGACGTTAAATTTTGAGAAAAATAAAGAAATTGACAGAGTTTTTGATGTGAGGAGAGATGAAGTTCCAGTTTCAAATGACACAAATGAATTGAATAATGTCTTAAAAGAAACCGTTTTTGAAACTGAACCGAAAATTGAGCAAATTGAACCGACCGGCCAATCAGACTCAAATGTGCCCTTTGAGTTTGATTTCTTGAAAACATTCAAAAAGATTTATGAAGAGTACAGGGCACCACAGACCGTTGAACCAGCTACCCCACCAACTTTTGAAAGTGACTCCAAATGTAAATCACCCAAAACAACCGACTCTGAGAAATCAGTGTCAGTTGAATCGAGTGAATCCAGCTGTGAGTCCTCTAGAGCAGCTGAGTCAACGGGGGATTCAGCAGAGTCGCCACAACATGTTTCTGAATCAAGTGGCTCGGCTGAATCAAATGACACACCCTCGACTGAGCCAAAACAATCTGAAGAATCTGTGAGCTCAAGGCCAGTCGAGATTAAACAAGAATGTGAGGATCCCTCATCCATGACTGTTGGCACAGGTGTGATAAAGCCAACAATCTCTGATTTTAAATGTGTGAATATTACTGATGCTTCTACTTCATGTGCAGATTTAGTAAAAGTAGAGGTTAAAATTGAGGGGGATGATATTGTTTGCACTAACAATGCAGGTGTTTGTGTGAAACAATCTAATTTGTCTGCAGATGCTATACCATATGTGCAAAAGACTGTTTCCGAGCTATCTGTCAATGGCACGACCGATAAATATGTGCCACCACATAGAAAAACTACCTGTGCTAACTCTTTTGAACAGGTTCATGAAGTTAAACAGAAAGCTCGAGGACAGTCATCATCACAAGCACAATCTTGTTCACACAGGTGTTCAAGATGTTCTAAGCAGAGCAGAAACTTTAAGAAGCCTGCAAACAAATCATCCAACAGATCCCATCACTCACATTCATCAGTGGGATCAAACAGACCGGGATATGATCTTTATGCAAAGAAGCAGACATGCTACACTTGTGGAAGACCCGGTCACATTGCAAGGAACTGCACAAGTCGTCATTATGTGCCTTATTATCGACAACATCAGAAGGTTATGCCTAGGGATAACTACTACTCCAAGCCAATGAAGGTAGAAAAACCTAAGGCAAGGAAGAATGCTAATCCCAAAGGTAAACCATCTGATGGAGACTGGAATGCTGCCAAGAACAAGCGAAAGGTTGTTCCTCCACAGAAATCAAAACAACCTAGGAAATCAAAAGCTGCTACTCCGAAAGTAGCAAAACCAGTTCTTAAGCCTAAGCAAGTCTGGAAAGCAAAGGCGGCAGCACCACCAGTCCTAAATGAGAAGAAGGACATGTGCTTGAGAAAAGTGTCTTTCATAGATGCTTCAGGAGTGCCCAGGACCGCGATGGCCTGGGTACCAATGTTTAACTAATCTCCTTTCTTAGTGCAGGGACATCCAAGGAGGATTGTCGACGACCACCGGTATGTTGATAAAGGTTGTTCCATGCACATGACAGGTGACATCTCTCTGTTATACGTTTATCTTAAAATTCTTAAACAGTGAGTATGTTTCCTTTGAAGGAGAAAATGGAGGTAAAATCAGCTAGTAAGGTACGCTCAAAACCTGATGCATTGAAATTTCTGAAATTGTTTGGTCATTAATTCGAGAATGGTTTTAGAAAAACACAAAAAGATTTTTCTTAGTTTTAGGTTGTAAATTTGTTCTTTAAATTTTCAATTTTAAGCACAAATTTAGGGGGATATATATCCTCAGAAAAATAAAAAAAAATAAAAAAAAAATAAAAAAATTAGAAAATTCAGAAAATGAGAATTTCATGGTGCGAAAAAGAAGAAATGATAGTACATCAGCTGTTGAATTGTCACACCTTAAAATCGAAAAGAAAAGTAAATCAAGTGTGATTGCAGCTCCATTATATGATGTACTGGCAGGCAAACTGCACTACGAACTCAGTCCAAAATTAATGATAAATATAAAGGACTGTGTAATTTGTGGGGAACACATCATCGGCGTATGATTTTATGGTCTTAAATCTTGCGTTGATAGATTGCCAAAGTCTGAGATTTCAGGTCTTTAAATTGTTGATACATCTGGGGATGTCCTGGCTGCCCTTCTGCTGCATCCAGATATATGCTGACCTAGGCACAGTCAGGACGTCTTAAAAGAGCAATAAGGAAAATGCCAAAACCCAAAATTCTCAAAGAGAATTCAAGCTAAAGGCACAAATCAAAAGCCTAAAGCAATGATCATACCGAAACATTTGGTATTTGCCCTAACCCTGGTTGAGAATCCATCGGTCTCTCTGTTGCATCCAGATATATGCAGACCTGATCACCGATGATCTTGACCTTGTAATTCATACAGATGTCAGCAATTTACTCACCTGTTATGAAGAAGCTTTGTGCATACCTTGATCGCGGGGGTATGTCATGATATGGGACACACGGTTATTTCGGTCTAACACACGTTAAGAAAATAAGAAAATATCGGACTTGAGGACGTGTGTGTATGTTTGTTTAAGTGGATAAACGATGCTGGTAATCGTCTTGGACTGCTTTCTGACACTTTTATAAGTTTATCAGAACAAATATACTAACGGTGTGTTACAATTTGACAAAGCTGATATGATCTTCTTACACATGATTCTCACCAAAAAGATGCATTGTAATTAGTTTGAAGTTTTATTTTAATTTGTTTGTTTTCTTTTATAAAAAATTAACCATTCTTGAGGATTTGACCGACTCTCGAACAAAATTCAGATTTTTGAGGTTTTAAAATTGAAGTACACTGATGTACTTGGTGTTCATGTATATACTGGACCCTCTATTGCATAAAATTGTTTGCTCACAAAATTCTGAGAATTTGCAGAATTTTATTCGAATCAAGAAACAGGGGTTGATGAAGAATGAAAGAGTTCCAGTTGCTGACAAGCATGAATATCCACACTGAGAAGATGTACCTGAGTCAGAAGAACCTGAAGTGAATCATCTTTTGACAATGAAAGTACAAGTGAAGAAGCACCTGAAAAGTTGCTTGAAAGAGAAGATTGACAAAGAAAAGAGCTTCTGAGAATCCTCCTCTCACGTTCTCTTTTAGCAACATGTTCAAGCAAAAGCTGATGATGATTAAAGTTGTGAAGCTACCTCCAAGAGAACAAGAAAGAACCCAAGATTGGAAGATCAAGATCTGAAGATTCTTCCTACTAAGCCATGATAAAGACAGCATAAACCTAGGGGGATATTGTTGGGCTATATTTAAGTAGGTTTACGCTTGTCTTTATTAAGCCTATTTGTGTTAGTTGGGCTTAGTTTAGTTAATGGACTTGGGTTAGGCCATGTGGGCCAAGGCTTTAGTGGACCCTATATATTGTTATGTTCTAGTTCAGATTAGGGTTAGACCATTCATTTGACAAAAACAAAACATATATCTCTAGAGAGCTTCTCTAGAGATCATTGGTGATTGGTGTATTGTACCCGACGGTTTTCATACCGTGTGCAATACAAAGCAGCGATTATTTGTGTTTTTCATCGTTTTAATCTTTTGTTCTTCACATTCAATCTTGTTTTCCGCACTCGATTGTTTGTTTGATACCCGGTAGAGAAGATCTTGGACTAACATTTATGACTTGGGTAGTTCAAGGTAGTGTTGCCTTCAAAAAAGTGTTTCAGTGAAGTGGTGAATCAGTAAAGTGATGTGACAGTGTAGGATTGATGTAAATCAGTAAAGTTGAAAATGATTCAGTGGAGCATCCGTCATCCCTTATGAAATCAAAACTTTTAAAATTGTCAACAATTATGAAAATCTTCAAGATCTACAAACTCTTATCTCGTTGGCTAGAATAATAATGTCTTCAACATAGGTGGGGTACACTTGTCTACAGCAAGGGTTTTACATGAAGCAAAATATATACCACTTTTATCTCCTCTACAATATAAGTTTAAAGCCACGTATCAAATTTCTCATCTCTCCCCTCACACTCACCCAAACACATACAATGGACCTAGCAAACTCTGGACAACCGGTGGCTCTTATCGTGGGCGTCACCGGCATGGTGGGCGTTGCCTTAACTGAGGCCTTAAAGCAGCCAACAGCATTAGGCGGTCCATGGACGGTCTACGGTGTATCACGGAGACCATTACCCACCTGGTTCCCATCCTCCCTCCTCAACAAACACATCATGTTAGACACTCTAAACCAACATCAAACACATGACATTTTAGCCCCACTCTCATCCCAAATCACCCATGTCTTCTGGTTAGCTTTGCAAGTCAACGAAAGTGAAGAAGTCAACATCTCTCTCAACTCCACTATGCTTTCTAATGTCCTTAATGCATTAACTTCTTCTCCAAACTCAAAACTCAGTCACGTGACATTGCAAACAGGCACAAAACAATATATGGGTCCTATATTTGATCCAATTCTTTCAACTCAACTTGTCCCTCGTGATGCACCCTTCGTAGAGGAGTACCCTAGAGTACCTTTTCCAAATTTCTACTATGCTTTGGAAGACATTTTAGGTTCCTACTCCAAATCCTTAACTTATTCCATTCATCGCGCTTCTATAATCATCGGTGCTTCGACAAGAAGTTTCTATAACTCGCTTCTTACTCTCTCCGTCTATGCGTTAGTTTGCAAACACCAAAACTATCCCTTCAGGTATGTATATCATTATATCCTAGTTAGTGAACTATATATACATTAATGAATACAAAACCAACTTTAATTATCAAATGAGTTAATGAACTATACATGTGTAGAAAAACAAGGGACCACTAAACTTACTACACCTTATAAAAACAATAAAAGAAACAAAGAGACAAAGCATGGGGTACAACCTGGGTAAGACAGTTGTGCATGGGGACATGGGGTGAGACAAGCAGTGGCGAAGCTTGAAGATCACATCGGCGAGGGTCGGACTTAAATTTTTCTAATCGGTAGGGATTGAAAGATCAAATCGGTGGGGCCAGACTCAACCCACACTTAATTTACCAACGGAAAATGCAAACTTCCACCACTGCACCAAAAAACGGAGGGGGCCGGAGCACCCCTGGCCCCAATGATGCTTCGCCCCTGAGACCAAGGTGGTATAGTGCTGCACGTATCACCGTCCCTAACGTTTCAAGTCTTAACACGTTTTGCCCCTGGTCCTAATGCCCGTTTAATTCGAATTATCGGTTAATTACCCCTCATGAGATGGGTAATTTTGTCATTCCAGCTAGATTAGGGAGTAAACTGTAGCTTTTTTCCCTGAGGATTGCTCCAAACATCACGTCTCGTCCACCTTTAACACTCTTCGTCCTTAGCTTTCAAGTTTTAACATGGTTCGTCCCTGGTCCTGGTGTATGTTAACTTCTCCGTTAATTAAATCGTTTTAACCCTAGATAACCAATCATATATCTTCATCCCTAGACAAAAGGATAGTTAACCATTGCCGAATCCGCCATTGCAAAAACCCTTCACCACCGCTGAATCCATCACTGCCACTAGGGGTGTGCACGGTTCAATTTTCGTTTTTCGAAATAGTTCGGTTTCAGTTTTGGTAACAGTTCGGTTCAACTTTTCATTCTTTTCGATTTTTGGGACATAATTACCTAAAACTTAAAATAAAATTTTTAATCCAAGATTTAAGGATCTTTATTAAATGTTTACATTTATGTTAATATATTTAACCTTTTGAATGAATATTGTTCACATTAACTGAACATTCTAAACTATTTTTATGTGATTTTCAGATTTTTTTATTAAGACAATTTCTTTTGTAATACTTTGAGCATTAATTATTTTTATGCTAAATTTTGGTTTTTTTTGGTAGGCAAAGGTAAGTCATTTCCAAAATAGATAAACATTTTAGTGTTCTTGTTATAAATACTTAACATTTAACATTCAAGAATATAACTAGTAATTCATAAATCAATGTATTAGAAACACTAAAAAAAATGAGTTTTTGGGTTATTTGGCTCGGTTTTTATAAAATTAAAAACTG
Source organism: Ambrosia x helenae (assembly GCA_030844895.1). Taxonomy (NCBI): domain Eukaryota; kingdom Viridiplantae; phylum Streptophyta; class Magnoliopsida; order Asterales; family Asteraceae; genus Ambrosia; species Ambrosia x helenae. Next base: position 114,620,906 of record CM061233.1, read on the forward strand.
AAATCGAACCGCTATTTTTTTGGTTTGGGTTTTCCGGTTTTTTTATGTGGTTTGATTTTTTCTGTTCGGTTAAATTGATTTTCTTCGGTTCAGTTGTATAGGTTTTCTGCTCACCCCTAACCGCCATCACTAATATCAGTCAATTATTATAACTTATCCCTATTCAATCGCCATTATACGCATTGAGGTAAGATTAGACCTTCAATCTTAGGTAAAGGTTCAAGTGCAAAGAGTTAAATTTCTAAAATGGTTAAGAAGCCATAAAAAACACTCGTTATTATGGTGTGTTCTAAAAAAATTAATAATTAAGTATAAAAAAGATGTTGACGTTTAAAAAACAGATAAACGTTACATGTGTCTTGCATGTGAGTTTTTGAAATTTAAATACACCAAATTACGATAACACCCATTGTACACAAATGGTCCAAAATCCTTCTTACCCTTCTCACAAAACACTATTTGTACAAAAACCCTACCCTATATATATACAAACACTAGAGTGGGTTAAAGGATCTTAATTGAATTCAAGTTTTTAAATATCCTTTTTATTATGATTTTTTGAATTCAAGCTTTCTCTATGAATTTGTTTATGATCTTTTGAATTCAAGCTTTACTTAGTTTTATATTTACTAAATCGAAACATAAATGATAAAGTTCTATTATTTGTTTTTCCAGTAATCTTCGTAACCTTGAAATCAGACAGTAGAATCATCAAAACATATTTACTTCCTCAATTTCAGCAGTTGAGCTTTTAGTTTCTTTCCCACTAATACATGTGAAAACAACAAGACTTACTACACAAGTACACAACACAAAAAATATGTTTACCTGCATATGCAACATGTTACTTTCCTACATCGAAGCATATTACCTTCACACACTAATTTCAAAACATATATACTAGATCATAAAGTTCAATTACAAAATCATCAATCACCCTCACTTAAATCAAAACAACCCGTAGTGAATAGATTTCATTATAATTTTATAATCAAACCTAAAATAATGTTAGATAATAATCTTGATTTATAAACTTATGTTATTTAGTCATTGTACATATGTTAAAGGGTTGTGTCCTAGAACTAGAAATGGTTGTGACGGTTTAAAACAAACCGGTATGTCACAAACATATTGTGGTTATGTTGTAAAGGCCAAGAGTCACGTCGGTTGCCATAGCACCGATTCAAAGACTATATATAGGGCTGATGTATGTTCAATTAAATATATGAAAGTGTATGTTGATATAACTAACTTTCAAACTATCTCTCCCTCCAAAACTCTTCCCTCTAAACCGTTTTCTTTTATCCCACAAACAACCATCGCATACAAACTTACAAATTCAGATTCTAACAAATAATGCATCCCAATTATTACCTACAGCAACTCAAAACAACCTACATAGAAGATCATTCAATCTAACTAGATAACCTACACCGAAACAATAAAAAAACTATATCATATCCACATATAGTGTTCGTTCGGTTCGTTTACATGCCTACGTGAAGTTCTGATCCCACATCGGCTGAAATAAAAAGGTCACCGTCCACTCACCTGTATATATATAGGAATCATCTATAACTGTTTTATATTACACTAAATTTTGGGACGTATTAGTAGTAGTGGTAGTTTAGTGTTATTATTTTTAGGTATTAGGATTATTATTAGGGGTGGATTACCTTACGAATCTCCTCACATTTAAAGCCATGTTGAGAAGCGATACTCCAAGCCGGACAAAATTATTAAATTATGAAGGTTGTAACCGTTATTTCTTTATTAATTTGTGTCATTCTTAGAGTACGAACTAAACAAAATAAATCAAATTCAAAAATACCTATTGTTGACATCGATTATCCATGTCGGGAGTTGTATGAACACTAGTAGCACTCCTTCAATCCAGAATTGCAGGAGAAAAAAAAAATACTTACCAAAACAATAATTTGCAATTCTTTAATTAAATGAACCTACACATAAGAAAGATTCAATCGATTACACCACATTCCATACACATATATCAAATCAAATCAGCCTACACAATGAAATAGCATGCAGATCTTGTCAACAAAAAACAGATAATTCTACTAGATTTTGAGATACTTACCTTCGATTTCTTCTTCTTGAATTCAACAAATGTAGGTGGATTCAACGTAGCCACCAATGGGTATAATTTCTTTGAAAACTCTGGTTCCTCAAATCCATTTAGAAACTAGATTTTTTTTTTTTTTTGAACGGCCAAATTTCCTCCAATGTTAGTTGTTAGTGGGTATGAACCCATGACCTCCATGTTAGTACTCTAGTTAGTTTTCGATTTATGTAGACAATTTTTTTTTTGTCTTTGATTCATTAACAAAGAGAAGCGATTAGGAATTAATGGAGTCTTAGAACAACTTGGAGTAAATCGTGGGGTTTAGATTATGAAGGAGCATCCTACACAAGAAAAGACACGAATACCATATATCAAATCAAATTAACCTACACAATGAAATAGAATGATTTTTGTTGACCATACATAAAAACAGATTGCATGTAGATCTTATCAACAAAAAATACGTAGATAATTCCATTGGATTTCGAGATACTTACCTTCGATTTCTTCTTCTTGGATTCAAAAAATGTAGGTGGAATTGAACTTAGCGACCGATAGTATGCTTTCTTTGAAAATCCTAGTTAAACCGGTTTTTTTTTTTGTTTTTTTTTTGACAAACCTAACGCAACTACCATTATCACCACAAAAGCCATACAACCACTAGGCCTAGTTAAACCGGTTAGTTTTCGATTTATGTATAAATTTTGTCTTTGATTCATTGACAAAGAGAACCGATTAGGAATTAATAGACTCTGAGAAGAACTTGGGGTAAATCGTGGGGTTTAGATTTTGAAGGACCATTCTACATAGGAAAAGACCAAAATACCCTTATAGTTATTATGGTTTAAAACAATTTTTTTTAAATATTTACAAAACACCACTGTCAATTAAAACCATTGATCATATCTATGGTTAAGATTTGTTCTTTATGTTCTCGCAAAGAGAGATGTTATGCTAAGAACCATCCCCTGGTCATATACATGCATTCTCTCACCTAGGGATTGAATTCGATTGAAATATGTATTAAGTAACTCAAAACATCGTAGTTTTGTGGGCATGATTCCAATAATGATTTGAATGTATACTCTGACCATGTCTAGGGTGCAACTTAAGAACCTACAACACCATCACAACCTTCATTACATCTTCAAATGATAAGGTTAGTTTAGTTGCAAACAATATTAAGAAATGCACATTAGGACCAATGACGAAACAAGTCAAGATTTGATACTTCAAGGATGGAGAGCGTTAAAGGTGGACGAAAGCTGATATTTAGAGCAAACCTTAAGGATGAAAACTACTAAAACTTTTAGGAAATCATTATAATATATTAGTTATATACATATATATATATATATATATATATATATATATATATATATATATATATATATATAGGGGAGGGTTATCTTGAGAACGCTAAATATTGTGAGAACCGTGAGAACAAGTAAAAAAATCAATCAAAATCAAATTTTTTTAATACAAACCCCATTATAATCAAAATACAACATTAATAAATGAATTTTCTTTCCAAATAATTCATCTTTTCTTGCAAAAACACTTTTAAATTAACTTTTTACACATGTGTAAATGAAACAGTTTACACATGTATAAACAGCAAATTTTCACATGTGTAAACACAAATTATTTCCGTATACGTTTAAATTTTTACGCGTAAATTGTGTTTTTGAGATTGTATTTTAGTAATAAAGACAAGTGTAAAAAGAAATTTTGAATTTAAATGGTTTTAGATGCCGTTCTCACGGTTCGCACGAAATATAGGTGTTCTCAAATTAACTTTCCCCTATATATATATATATATATATATATATATATATATAGGGGAGGGTTATCTTGAGAACGCTAAATATTGTGAGAACCGTGAGAACAAGTAAAAAAATCAATCAAGATCAATTTTTTTAATACAAACCTCATTATAATCAAAATACAACATTAATAAATGAATTTTCTTTCCAAATAATTCATCTTTTCTTGCAAAAACACTTTCAAATTAACTTTTTACACATGTGTAAATGAAACAGTTTATACATGTATAAACAGTAAATTTACACATGTGTAAAAACAATTTATTTTCGTATACGTTTGAATTTTTACGCGTAAATTGTGTTTTTGAGATTGTATTTTAGTAATAAAGATAAATGTAAAAAGAAATTTTGAATTTGAATGGTTTTAGATGTCGTTCTCACGGTTCGCACGAAATATAGGTGTTCTCAAATTAACTTTCCCCTATATATATATATATATATATATATATATGCACACACACAGTGGGAGAGATAGTAAAAGTAGTTGGTCATGGCTTATGTAGTTACGTGCGTAATCACCCTTTCTATCACACTTGAAATACATAAAGATGTGTGTATCCTATTTTACTTAAAAGTTCATTTTTGTATTGAAAGCATTGTATATCTAATTACGATATTTACATAGGTATATCGGTAACAAGTATAGTTGGGAACACTTTTGGGATATGTCAGACGCTAGAGTGCTAGCCGAGCAACAAATATGGGCATCAGTGACCAACAAGGCTAAGAATGAAGCTTTTAACTGCACAAATGGTGATGTGTTTACATGGAAAATGTTATGGAAGGTACTTTGTGACGTGTTTGATGTTGAGTTTGTGCCATTTGATGAGAAAGAAAAGTTTGATTTTGTGGATTTCATGAAGGACAAGGGAAAAGTTTGGGATAGAATTGTTGAAAAGAATGGATTGTACAAGACAAAAATGGAGGAGATAACTTGTTTTGCTGGGATAAATAGTGTTTTAAAACTCGAGATTCAACATGTTTGTAGCATGAATAAGAGTCGAGAATTTGGTTTTCATGGGTATGCAAATACGCTCAAGAGTATACGAGAATGGGTTGAAAGGATGCAACAATTGAAAATACTCCCATAAGGATTGTAAAGGTTGTGATATTCATTAGAAGTGTGATGAAATTCAACATTTTAAACAGTTGTATAAATGTATTTTGAATTATAAGTGAACTATAAGTTATCGAATAAAAGGAATATAAATAGATCATGTTTCCCATTTAAAAAGAAACCGAGAAAGAAATAAATGGAACTAGAGAATTTAAAATATAATAAATTATATAAAAAAAATTAAATAGTGAATAGTCAAAATCGTCTTTGAGGTTTTCCATTATTGCTAGATCCATCCAAATTTTTTTTTTCTCATATGAGCCATTGATGTTTCTCAATTATTGTTAAATCCGTCCAAATGACTAACATTGTTAAAACTAACAAAAATAGATGGGTAGTTTAGTCTTTTTCCTTATGTATTTATTTTGATATTTTTCCCTTGTTTTTAAAACCTTACGTTTTCCCCTACATAAACCCAACTATTCATCAGCTAAAAAAAGAATTAAATCCCTAAACCCTAATTAAGATTACGAAAAATATTAAAACCTGATAAAGAATTTCGATCAAGCTTCAAACACAAAAATATTCGATCAGATTCAAACGACAGATACGCAATGGATGATGATTGGAATGTTAGACAACAAGATTCTTCCTTTGATCCTCAACTTGAATATGGTTTGTTCATCTCCTACTGTGTACTTCAGATTGCACTTAATTTAGTGTTGTTTAATCTTGTTTTTTGTATTTGATTTCAGCTAAACATTCCTCGCGACCGCGACCACTATCACGGACCTCCCTAGCCGTTGCATTGATGACAATGGTCATTTGACCGTTAGGAATTTTTTTTACCCATATACATATTTACCCAATTTTTTACACTCACACTCACACTTAATTCTTCTCCTATACACTAAAAAAATCACAAAATTCTTCTCATCTTCATTCACATTCACAATTTCAACAATGGTTACTTGGACACAAGAGGAGGAACTTGCGCTAGTGATCGCGTATGACAACGTACACAACGATAACACATCAACGAGCAATGGTTGTTGCCATGGTCGGAGGCATGTTCCATCCTGGAACAAAGTTTTAGCCTAGTTTAGTGCACTTGTCGGGGGAACACAACGTAGTTGTGATTCAATCTCTCACAAGTACGGGACCACAAATCGAAGTGTAACGCCTTTGAAAAATGTTTTAAGAAAATGATGAATGATTTCCTTGACGAAACAGAAGATGTGCAAGTAGCCTATGCTCACATCTAATATGCTTCAGAGGTCGGCAATGACTTTCCACATATTTCGGCGTGGCGATTGTTACGCCCAAAATTACATTAGGTTTTATATTTTCTAGTAATGTTTATATTTTATTTTCTAGTAAAGTTTTTATTTTATTTAATGTAATGTTTTTATTTATTTAAAAAAAATAGTGATGGGTATGATAACCACCCCATGTATTTAGTGATGGAATGTGATAAAATGAGATGAGGATTAGATGTGATGGAATTGGAACCACCCCATCCACCCTTATAACCCAGTGATTCTTCTTCTCTCTCACATTTCTCTGCTTTCAATGTCAAAATCAAAACCACCCTCCGATCAATTCCTACAAATCCCCATCATTTCTTCAAGATCTAAACTTATTGATTGTTTTCCATAACCTTTTCTTATATAAAATTTCAAGTTTCCGACCAAAATGTGGGTGTTGCAGGCAAAGCAAGACACCGAGAAAACCCACTGCTCGTAGTGGTGGTGCGTGCACGGTAATGGTGGTGGTTCTTCTACTGCCCCCTTTATAATGTTTTGTTTATTATGTTCAGTTCAATTGGCTTTTTGTATATGAACATGAAGTACAACAACCCTAATGTGAACAATTGCGGAGTGGGGATTTGCAGTTTTCGCTTAGACCGTAGGTTGATCTAGGATTTTTGAAGTTTGATTGAATTTAAAATTGATATATTCGGGGTTTTTAATTTGGATGCTTTGCAGCTTAGTGTTTGGGATTGCTTATTTAACTACAAAAGTGCTTTTGTCACAAGTGTTTATTGACTTATGGATTTTTGAAAAGGAGTTTTTAAAAAAAGTGTTTGGATTAGCTTTTGTGGTAAGAAATGCCAATAAGTTGCTTTTTAAAAAGTGTTTGGTTTAGCTGATTAGTGTAAAATGACCAAAAGCTAGGATTTCTGACTTTTTGAAAACAACTTTTTCACCCTTATTGAAAAGACAAAATCAAAAGTGTTTTTGGTTTACACAAACAACTTATTGACTTCTTGGAGAAGTCAATAAGTCAATAAGGAGTTTTGAAACTCAATCCCTAACACTAACTAACAGTAACTTTATTTTATATTTGTGTTTTGACTTTTTCCAATCTGACTTTTGCTATGGCCTTTTATGGTACACATATGTTGATCTATATATAGATTCATGGTCCCATTTAAGTTGAAACAAGGGTAAACCAAAGTAGAATTCGTATTAGATATTAAATCTAGATCCACTAATTTTTTTCCGCCGACTCCTTTGTTTTTATGTACTTTTTATATTTTCATTAAGTGAACAGATTAGATGAACGGCTCGAAGTTGGAGTGTTCAGGTTGTTGTTTGAAACGTACCCAATACTGAGTTTTAGAATGTTTACGATGCTTCACCATGTATCAAAATTGTTCACAACTTCTTCGTTCATAATTTCACATTTTTTGTTTTGAACACTCACACATTCAAACTGCATTTTATCCTTTTATTACTTGGTATGCAGATTGATAGCGCTTACTAGGAAACCGAATTGCTAATCTCAAGCAACCTGAATCACTTGGTATGTAGATTGATGGCGCTTACTAGGAAACCGAGTTGCTTATCTCAAGCAACCTGAATCCCGACATGGAGGTTGACAGGCAATGACGATTAGCATAAGTGAGTCGCTAGGTATGATAGCGGTATTCCGGTGAGCCTTGCGGGCTGTGGTGCCGCGGAAAAGTGGTGTTGTAATAGAAAGGCCAAAGAAGCTATCAGAGGAATTACCAAACTTACTCATTGTATGTTTGCTTCATCGGCCAAAGAAGGTTTTGATGACCCAATTAAACCTAATCATGTATGTTTGCTTCCTGGGTCATTGTACGGGCTCAAACAAGCCTCCCGAGCTTGGTTTCATCGTCACACCACTGTTCTTCCACAGTTGGTTTTCATGGGTCCAAAATGGATCCATCCTTGTTCATTCTCAAAAGCAGGTGCCACCTTGGTTTGTATTCTGGTTTATGTGGATGCGATTATCATCACTGGTAACAACTCAGCCATTGACAATATTATGATCAAGCAATTAAACTTATCTTTTGCTATCAAAGACCTTGGTCAACTTCAGTACTTTTTGGGAATTGAAGTCATACATCATCAGAAGAATGTCCTATTGTCACAACGTAAACACATATTTGACATTCTACAATGTTCTTGTCTTTCAGATTGCAACAACGAATTCTCCCATGGGCACCTCTCAGGTTTTGACTCTTGATGGCAATCCTTTACCTCACCCGACACAATATCGAAAAATAGTGTGAGCCTCACAATATTCGACTCTTTTCCGCTTAGACGTTGCCTTTGCAATCAACAGAGTGTCATGCAACCACAGAGAATCATTGGTTTGCTATCAAACAAATTCTCTGTTATCTCAAAGGCACCTTTAATCTTGGCCTACTAAATCAACATAACAATGAAGATCAAAAGCCCACTAATTTACTAAAACTTAATTAAACTAATTGATTTAAATAGCTCTAAGCTCGCTAATTCATTGCCTTGTGAGCTGTGGTCCTGTGGCCTCTTGTTTTGGTTTTGGTTTTGAAACAATGAAACAACAACAAGAGTAGCACATCGATGGTCCCATCCCTCAATAAGAGCATACATCGACATGCACTCTAAGTTGATTTGTTATCATGTTTATTTATTTATTCATTTGTTGTTTTGTTACGTTGTATGAATGAACGGTAGAAAAATTGTACGTTACCCCTTAAATATTGCTATAGATCTGTCAATGCTCACAAACACTGAGAGGAGATATGAGTGCTCTCTAACTTGCCACGTCAACTCTAAAATTTTGTTGGTCACTATATTAGTTCAACAACTTATTGGAACACGTTTCTATTGTTGATGATAGATGAGAAAAAAGTACGGATGGGCATACACGTAGGTTCAAATAATAATGTTAATTTCAGGAATCACATAAATAGATCGTATGGGGGCCATTTTAAAATAAAATCACATAAATAGATCGTACGTGGGTCATTTTAAAATAAAATTAATAATAACATCAAGGATTGTAGGAATGTATAAAATATTATATAGCTCGTAATTACATAGACTATACATTTAATTTAAAATATACTCCATATAGTTTTTTACTTTTAACCTCAAAGTTTTAATTTTTTGTAATGTAATTTCTTAAATTATTTTTTTACTCATAACCCTAAATTTTCATTTTTTTTTGCAATGCAACCCCTTTGATATTTTACGTTTAATCCAAAGCTCTTTATCTTTTACAACATATCACCATGCTTTTACATCCAGCTTTGGTCCTCCGTACTTTTATTTTTTGCAATGTATTAATTTTTTAACTACCCAAAACTCTTTATCTTTAAAAATCTAGCCACTACTTTTTTTTTTTTTTACTTTCAACTTTGCCTACCCATAATTTTCATCTTACGTAAATTTTTTGTTTCATGTTTTATGTTTTATGTTTTAAGTTAACTTGCCGTAACATGCGTGTATATGGTTCAACGATTTTACGTACACAGTTTTACACTCCTACTACAACGCGGGGGGAGGGGGTTGATACTAGTTTATATGTAAGCAGCATCAGGGGCGGACCTATAGTAGAAGTAGGTGTCGCGCTCGCTGCTCCTGAAATGTGCGCGCATAGTGGAAATAATTTTTTTTACGATTTTTCAAAAACGTTACTACTGAATAAAATTTACGTTGCTACTAAAATTTAATATACGTTACTAATAAATGAAATTATACGTTACCACGTTACGTTACTCGAAAAAATATTTACCAAACTCAACTAATGATAACCCAAAAAAAAATAACTAATCTAATTAACTTTATTATTTATACTCATCCTACAATAATAAAAGTCCACCATTATTTATCTATCATCTATTTAACATTTTAACCCAACTACCCAAGCCCACCTCACCCATAACCCAAATCCAAACACAAAGCCCACCATTATTTATCTATCCTTCACAAAAAAAAAAAAAAAAAAAAAGACAACAACACATCGAGCAGAATTGGAGAGAACCAACCCAAACCCTAACCCTAGCCCCTCCCCTGCCGCCCCTCCGCTGCTGCAGTGCTACCGCTACTGCTACTGGCTGCTGCTGTAAGTTTTTTTGTATTTAATTCAAGATTACTTGTGTTAATTAGCTTTATTATTTATACTTAGTTAGTATTAGAATATACATATAGTTAATTAGTTATTGTAGGATAGTTGAAATGTTGAATTGCTTTATGTGTTAACTTTATTATTTATACTTAGTTACTATTAGAATATACATATAGTTAATTAGTTATTGCAGGATAGTTGAAATGTTGAATTGATTATGTGTTTTTTGGGCATTAACTTGAATACTTGATTAATTGATCTTAGGTTTGCGATTATAAAGATGAAATCACATTCTAACACTAAACAAGCACTTATTAGCAATTTGTTTAGAAGAAAAGCCCCCAAAAATTCTGAAATTGGTTCAAGTAATTCTCCAAAGATTGAAAATAAGGACGTGAATAATGATGTTGGTATGCAAGAGCATGATGATGTTGCTAATAATGATAACGATATGCAAACGGATTTGCAAATTCAAGAACTTGGAAGTCGATTTAGTGAGGTATCAACTACTTTGATAGAAAATATGCCGGGTTTAAATCCTTGTGATTCGTCTAACATTATCTATTATCATATTGTTATCTTTATTTCCTTTATATTATATGAAACTATGACGAATTTTTTTTTGAACGTTGCTACTCAAAATTATTTCTATATCCGTCACTGAGCAGCATGATATACAAAATATGTGAACCATCGAAAAAAAATAGGTTTAAGTTTATTTTATAAAATTTAAAGTTATGCAATAATAGTATCTTATACATACTGGCAGACGTTTTGTTGTTTAGAGAATATTATATAACACGTTTTGTTGATTAGAGAATACTATATAATAACTTGGAAGAAACAAAAGTGCGAACGGAGACCGGGGTACGCCTATTTTCAAAGAACTTAACTACCAAATTAAACGTTATAAATAAATTAATAATTATATCAATAAAAATTAATCCATAGTACTTCATTCCAGCTATAAAAAAGTTCAAAGCCACATATCAAATTTCTCATCCTCATCCTTCACACACACAAAACACAATGGAGCCTGCAGCAAACACTAAACAACCGGTGGCTCTTATTGTGGGCGTCACGGGCATGGTGGGTGTCGCCATCACCGAGGCCTTAAAAAAGCCAACAGCATTAGGCGGTCCGTGGACCGTCTACGGTGTATCACGACGACCATTACCCACCTGGTTCCCATCCTTTCTCCTCAACAAGCACATCATGTTAGACACCCTAACCCAACACCAAACACACGAACTTTTGTCTCCACTTTCATCCCAGATCACCCATGTGTTCTGGGTAGCTATACAAGTCGGCGAAAGCGAACAAGTGAACATTTCCCTCAACTCTACTATGCTTTCTAATGTCCTTAATGCATTAACATCTTCTCCTAACTCGAAACTTAGGCACGTTACGTTGCAAACCGGCACACAACAATATTTGGGTCCTATACATGATCCAATTCTTTCGACTCAACTTGCTCCTCGTGATGCACCCTTCATAGAGGATTACCCTAGACTACCTTTTCCGAATTTCTACTATGCTTTGGAAGACATTTTAGGTTCCTACTCCAAATCTTTAACTTATTCTGTACATCGAGCTTCTATAATCATCGGTGCATCAACAAGAAGTTTTTATAACTCGCTTCTTACACTCTCCGTCTACGCGTTAGTTTGCAAACACCAAAACTACCCTTTCAGGTATAATTGCTTATATATATTCAGTTTGGGTTCGGTTACTAGAACATGTGTTATCTGCTTGTTGCATAGTCAAAGCACAATAAGGTATTGACGTGTTTGGAGCGGTTAATGATAATATGCTTATTCCTAATTAAGGTTTTTTTTTTTTTTTTTTTTACCAAAGAGAAATTGGTCCAGCGGTATCCCTATATATGATTTTCCATTTGGTCTAGGGTTAAGTTAGACTGGATGGTGTAGGGATTCCTTTTAATAATACCCACGAAATGGAATAACAATCTTTTAATTAAAGAAAGAAAAAAAAATTGATTGGTTGAATCAAAGGGAGCCCACCAGATCACCCTGTTATTGTGTTCACAATTGATCAATAGCACCCAGGGAGCTTTCCTAGTTAAGGGTTTCCTTCTGATACAATTACATCAATCGTTTGAACTTGTAAATGTGTGAATATGCCTTTTTATGTGTTATATATAACCAAGTGGGCACTTTCAATATAAACCAAAATATAAATCAATTTTAAGTAGAGGATAATTGACAGTATGAGCACTTGTATAGCATGTTGGCTGGATATTGAGAGATTAAAAAATCGGTGGCTATGCGGTTACATAACCGTCTTATATATCATACTAATATAGCTATATCGTACTGAACCATTTTCTATAGGTACGCTGGTACCAAGTACAGCTGGGAACACTTTTGGGATATGTCTGATGCTAGAGTGCTAGCCGAACAACAAATATGGGCATCTGTAACCGACAAAGCTAAGAATGAAGCATTTAATTGCACGAATGGGGATTTGTTTACATGGAAAATGATATGGAGAGTGCTTTGTGATGTGTTTGGTGTTGAGTTTGTGCCGTTTGACGAGAAAGAAAAATTTGATCTAGTGGATTTCATGATGGATAAAGGAGAAGTTTGGGATAGAATTGTTGAAGAAAATGGATTGTACAAGACAAAAATGGAAGAGATAACTTGTTTTGGTGCACTAGATACGGTTTTAAAACTTGAGATTCAACATGTTTGTAGCATGAATAAAAGTCGTGAATTTGGGTTTCATGGGTATGCAAATACGCTCAAGAGTATACCAGAATGGATACAAAGGTTGAGACAAATGAAGATACTTCTGTAAGGATTGTTACGGTCGTACTTGTTGGGAAGATTGTGTGTGTGTGTGTGTGTGTATATATATACACATACACATACACACACTAGCAGGGTGCTCTTGTGATGCGATGGGAAACACAAATAGTTCTAAGGGTGTGCATAGTCCGGTTAGTTCGGTTATTAGTCTCAACCAATACCAAAGTCATTGGTTAATCAATCTTATTAGCCAACCCATCAATTGCTTTAGTTTATTTTGTAAGATTATCGGTTTTTAGTTGGTTCAGTTAACTTTTGTAATAATCAAAACCATACTTTGGCTAAAATTTTTGCTTAGAAGTAATGAAATGGATTATAAATACATGAAATGGAGGTATAAAAGCTAAGAATATATAAATATATGAATTATTCTATTTCGGTTAACTAACCTAATGAACGTATTAGCGTTGAAGGACTGAAATATCATAGTATTCGAGACTAATTTGCAGTCACCGAAGAAACGTATCGGGACTGAAATGGCGTGGTATCGGGCGACAAATTAAAGACTGGATTTTTAGGTATCAATGACTGACCGTTAGTTCTTGTTGGTATCATACAACCAGGACTGATATTTAGTTACTAAAATGACGATCTAGGACTAGGTATCCGGGACTGGTTGGGGACTGGCAAATCAGTCTCTGATAACCATTAGTGACTGATTTTAATGTATCAGATACTGATTTTTCATAGGGCTGGCAAATCGTGTTCCTAACAGGTTAACAGGTCTCTGACGCGCGCGAACAAATCAAGTTCTAAACATGAACACGACTCGTTTAACTCATTTATATCTCATGTTTATAACACAGTTTTATGTTTTATGTACCAAAAAAGGGAAATGAAAGATTTTTGCCTCTTAATTCTAAGTATTAAAAAAAGTCAAAAAATCAAATAGTGTACTTTTCAGTCAAACAGGTCTCATCGTGTCTTAACAGGTTACCCATTGCCAGCCCTAATTTTTCAGTCCCTGATACTCATTTTTTTTTGTAGTTAAGGGTACAAAAAAACCAATAATTGATTTTAAGTTAATTCAGTTCCCAATTGATTTGGTTCGGTTTCGTCTGTTATCAGTTATTGCTCACCCCTAAATAATTTTCAAATATGGTTTTGGTATATTTATTTTCTTTAGTTGTATTTTGTATGGTTATTAAATCTGAACATTAAAATAAATTAATTACATATTTAAGTAAAAAATGTAAATTAAAAAATAACTAGTTGTATAATATCACGTGCGTTGCGCGTTTTATAGTCGAGACTCGAATGAAGTATTGATCAAGCAATAAATTATACAATCGATATTCCATTTCGATTATAAATGACAAAGAAAAAAAAGAAATATACACATAAGGTAACACATAAAATTTGTTTCGTTTTGCTATAGCAAGGCACACCATTACCATTCTTCTAGTGATGCGTTGAATTTAGGCAATGTCACCGTAATGTGGTTCGCATATATAGTATAATTTTTCAGCACGAACATTATAAGTTTAATAGTTATTCTTTGGTCAAAGTGAAACAACCTCTAATGTCACACCCCAACCGATGGCGGAATACATTGGGGCGAGACTTAGTGGTAGATTGTTCAAAGACTTCATGACACTAGATTTTGTGACAATATAGTTTAAAGATAGAATTTCATTTATTGTCTAAAAATAGAAATACAAGTAGTTCAAATAACGAAAAATACAACAACAAGAATATGATAACTTGAACTAGAGTGAGTTTCTATGTCCAATCCTAAGTAGTTTTCTTGAATGTCCTGCAATAAATATTTCCTGCAACATGTATAAAATATCCGTCAACACATAAAGCATTGGTGAGCATACTAGTTTTGACATACATACATAGTATAATAAAGTTTTGCTTATAGGCATATGCAAGAGAACCATACAAACGGCGACTAGCCACGAAGAATTTTGCTTAACATGACCCATGTAGGGGGCGGATAGCCAATCCTATAGCGCTATACATGCAAGGTGGGTTGTCAACTATATGAACATTTGTATGTTAGTGTAAATAATTCTACATAGCATAGCGTACAAGCATATAATAGACTTTAGATTGCGCATGATAGAATTTAGAATATGATAGACTTTAGACTAAGCATAATAGATTGTAGAGTTTAAAATCGTTTGAGTTTTGATAGTGATACATGTTGAGCCCCAAAGAATAAAGAATAAAAGGGGGACAAGTATGAACTCACCTTAGGGTGCGTTTGTTAAGTTCTCAAAAACGAGTCTTGAGAAATGAGGATTTTAGCTCCGGTTAGACTAGAATTAAGAAAAGAAAAAAAAATGAATTTAGATTCGGAGGGAGATTCAAGAGTACAAGGAAGTCATGCATTGCCTTTAAGGCGAACCAAAACACAAACCACCATAAAGGTGATTCGGATGGTCATGAGAGTCAAGTAGTGCCTTTAAGGCTAACCAAAACACAAACCGCCTTTAAGGCAATTCGGATGGTCATGAGAATAAGTTAGACCAAGCACAAAATCATTATAGATGATTCGGATGGTATAAGGTTAGGAATGTGAATCCAATTGATAAGTTCATGTCATAACCGCTTCGCTTATGAAGTAAGCGTGAGTTTTGGACACGGGATTTCCCCTTTCTAGTGTGGATAAATCCGTAGCACAAGAAGGGTCAAGAGAGTTGGTAAGGTAGGGTGTAACCACAAACCTTCCAAAGATTATTAATAGGATAGTAAGATAGAAGATTGAAAGTAAGTTTATAATAATACATAGTATAACCAATCAGAAAATAAACACCTTTGAGACCTCTTTTAGGTGTTCTACCCTTATCACATTTATGTGGATAAATATGGGGAAGATCCTAGAGGCTTCTCCAAGGAGTTTTGAATAGAAAAGAGAAGGAAAAACAGAATGGAGGTTTGAGCTTAGAAACTTACTGATGTGTTTTCAGAAAGTTTGCTCAAAACTTTGAAGATTAGAGAGAGTTTTAAGGAGAAATGAGATGAACAAGAGGTTAAGGTGTAGGGAGGTGGTGTATTTATAGGTGAGGTAAGGTGGTTGGGTATTAAATGGAGTTATTAGGGTGGTTAGGAGGAAATTAGAGGGAGGTTAGGAGTTTAATTAATATAATTGTTGTGTTCTTACCGTTAACATCGAGTAATATAAAAAAAAGAAAAAACAATAACGAAATCTTGTATGATGTTGTTGCTTAAATGGACATCGAGCTTTTAAAATAAAAAATCAACAAATGACTACTGTTATGGACATTCATTATGTGTTGTTGTGGTTTGCAAAAGTAAAAGTAAGGATCACGTTTTTTGTTTTTTTGAAAGTAATATTATAATAAATGTATATGTATTTAAATATATATATATATATATATATATATATAGATATATAAAGATCTTAGCTAAATGAGTTTCTAGTTATAACGCCTAAATTGATTAAGATAAATTATAATGACGACTCGTCATGAATTGGTAGAAGTAACATAAAATAAGCGAAAAAAGGCGTTGGAATTTCTTAAGTATAGAATTTAAGGTACAAGAAAAGTAAAAATAACGTGATGTTACATCTAAGATGCTAGATATCTAAACACCCAGGAACACCATCCATATCCACAAGGGGTAACTTTTTTAAATAGTAACCAAGTTTTAAGATTGTTCTATTTAGGTCACTCATAAAAAAAAATTGTTCCAATCAAGTCACTTAAATTTAGTTTGATGTTTCAATCCTAGATGTTTTACTAAAACAGAAGGTCATCCGTCCTACATGACATTTATTTAGTTTTTTTCAAATATGTTGACATGCTTCATAACTGTTAAGGCAAGAAATCATGGTAGTTTGAATGTTTAATTTAACTAGTTGTATAAAATCACGCGCGTTGCGCGTTTTGCAATCAAGATTTAGATAGGTGTTAACCAATCAATGAATTATACAATCGAGATTCCATTTTGGTAGTAAACGTTAAAAAAATAAAGAAATCTACACATAAGGTAACACATGAAATTTGTAACGAAATTACATAAGATTATGTTATTTATATTAATAGTATATAATATAATAATTTATTTTAATAAAATAATATGAATAAAATAATAGTATATAATATATTAATTAGGGATGAGCATACAAGGCAGAGTGGTTTCGGGATCGGTATCGGTACCCATATTTATGGATTTTCGGTTTTGGTATTATCGGTATCGGCACGGGATCGGTATGGTATTGGTATTTTAAGGTAAAATACCGATACCATACCGGTACCGTACCAATACCGAACCATGGTTTCGGTATTATCGGTATCGGTACGGGATCGGTATGGTATCGGTATTTTACCATACCGGTACCGTACCGATACCGAACCGTTCGGTATCGGTATTGTCGGAATCGGTATAATATATTAATAGTATATAATATAATAAAGTTTTGAAATAAAATAATAATATAAATAAAATAATAATATTATTACTATTCATTTGCAAACTACTATTCAAAGTAGTTTGCACATTAATATATAGTAATTTGTTTTATTTATATAATTATTTATCTCAACATGTTAAAAAAAACTTAAATAAAAGTCATATAAGGTAGTTTACCTACTATTCAGGTAAATTATATAGGTTTGGAATATAAAATAAACTTTAATGAATTAATTGGAACAATTTTTTTTTATTAATGACCTAATTAAAACACTCTTAAAAATTGATTAGTATTCAGTTAAATATTCCCTATCCACGACCACCCACCTCACCACTTCCACTTCCACTTCCACCTTTTTATTATTCCAAAATTTCTCATGTATTGTCATCCACCTTCTATTTTTTCGTTCTTATAGTAAAAGCGTATAAAAATGTAAGATAAACCATGCTTAGCACAATATTACTCACAAAACCCAACTCCTCAATCTTTCTCTTACACACACACACACAAAACCCAAAGGAACCTGACCACCATATCCACAACTTCCAAGACAACCACCACCATCATAAGGCCAGCCGGGGTGTTCTGTGATGGCCACCCCGCGATACCGTGGTGGCCGCGAAACACCGGCCCGCCTTGAATTATCCCGGCCGCAATGAGTGTTACTGTGATGTTCATCATGTAGAAATTTGAAGAATTGTGAAGGTGGTGGGTGGTCCCACTGAAAAGCAATCACTCCGACTTTAATTTCCATCACACAAGTAGGTGGTGGTCCCCATTAAAAGACAATATTTTTTGGTTTTTATTTATAAAAAAATAGTGGTGGGTGTGATGGAATGAGGTGTCACAAGGTGATTGGGTGTGATGGTTTTATTGATGCTTGTGAACACCGCCACATGGGTTTAGTGATGAAATGTGATTGAATGTGATGAAATGAGGTGTCACAAGATGATTACGTGTGATAGTGTAATGGGTGTGATAAATATGTTACCACCCCATGTGCCCTAAGCAAAATAATCGACTCCACCATAAATAAAACCATCGACTGAGATCTACAACCACGAAAAGAAAGGGAAAAAAAACAAATAAACCAACCGATTTCCATGCCGTTAGTGATGTTGACGAAGGTGATGTGGAGAAGACGGTGGTGACGTTTATTGCCGTGAAGCGGGAAGTGTTGGTGGAGGCGTCGAAGGTTGGAGAGGCACACAAAACATCATTCTCTGATTTGGAAACCATGTGCTCAATGCCTCAATTCACAATTTTTTTTAACAACAATAGTTTCTCTCTCTTATAATACAGTCTCTTTGTCCCCCTCTCTCTCAAATCATTGTGTGTTACTTTTGTGCTAAACAAAACCATTCATATTTTGATATAGTTGTAGCTTTATACCTTCATTTCATGTATCTATACCTTCATCTCATGTCTTTATACAACCGTTTCATGTCTTTATGCCTCAAATTCAAATATTTATAATTCCATTTCATGTATTTATACCTTCATTTCACGTATTTCTAGTTAAAAAAAGACCAAACTTGGTTTTGGTTATTAACCAAATCGAAAACCAACAAATTAACAGAATTAATTAACCGAAAACCGATTGTTCATTAAAATAGACTATTCGATGACTTTTGGTTCGCTTAAGGCTAATAACACGGCGAACCGAAGTTTGCACACTCTTACTGACATCACCTCTCAACTGATCATTATTTCCCAGTGTTTTAAATAAAACTAGTGCTTTTGACGTGGCGCGCGTTGCGCGCCTTTTTTCATCCAAAGACTATAGCCTTTATTGCGGGTCAAAATTGCACATCAACATCATAAAGCTCTCCACCTGAATTTCATAGCTTGCACGACCTCAACACATGAATATTGGCAGCTCAAACCAATCGTATTCAAATTTTAAAGCAAAGACAAATCAATGCAATGGCCAAACGACCTATAGAAAAACAAATTTTCTTAAACGTACAAAGACATTAGGTAGGCTTATTGCGGGTCACTTTCTTGATTATAAGCATTGTAGATTAACCATACATCTGCCGCCGCCGCCGCTACCATAGCCCTTAGCCCCTTATACAACTATTCCTAACCATTTAAGGATTTACAGGGACTTCAGGTTCAGTATCCAGATCTCTAATATGCTCCTTCATAGTGGCAATTACTTAACATTACCGTTACCGGACCAAAAAAATATTTACCCATTTAAAAACAACGTAAGTTAAGCAACCTAAATTTGGCAAGATTATTACAAATTTACCTTAAGAAACAGCGAATGGCTTATTATAATACTCCCCATATGTTACTCCAGTTGCTTACTTTCTGTTTTCCAGCACGATATTCTCAGGCAAAGTTTGGTACCTTTACAATGTATGCAACAATGCGCCGAGCATCCAGTCGGTAAGCATTTGTAAAAACATATAGGCCCACCTTCTTCACAAATCACTTTCGATAGCTGTTAAAGTCAACAAAAAAAGAGAAACAAAACAATTCGACATTTCCGACAAGAAATAATGAAACCTGAAGTCGAAGTCATAAACAAATAACACCAAACAACACAAAACTATTGTAAAAATTTATCAAGAAGTTAATACCTGCAATGGAACATCTATTGATTTAACCTCAAGTCCTCATCTTTGAAGAAAAGGCATCATTCCATTCATAAAAAAAAACTCATCGAAGGAAATAGAAGAAGTATATCAATCTTTAAATCAGATAGGTTAATAGTATACAATAAATAGTATATAATAGTAGAGAAAATAATAATAGTAAACGTTTGTTTGGCTTACTTGGCCGGCAAATGACCCGCTTTATCAAACCGTAAAAGCCGAAAACTCAAAATAAAACTGAAACATAAGAGTATTGACTTTTACTGCATCCCATAGTAGTTGTGAAACCTTGTTACCCCGCCGCACCGTCGCGCTTATTACACCGACCTATTATTACCGAACCATTTGAAGACCAACAAAAGCAACCAACCAACCACCGCATCTGTTGGAACAACCGTCGCCATTGAGCGCTGAGAAACCGTTGTTGCCGCCAAGTAGAAACCATCTCCGATGCATACAACTCTAGAACAACAAAACTTCCATTGAGTGTTGAGAAACGGTTGTCAACGCCGGGTCAAAAGCAGCTTCGATGCATATAACTCTAGTACAACAAAACTTCCATTGAGCGCTGAGAAACCGTTGATGTAGCCGGGTCCAAACCATCTCCTATGAGTTGCATATAACTCTAGAACACCCCAAAGCACCAAAGTCCACACACATAAAAAAATAATAACATTCATATCAACATTTGAAGAATCTCATTTTCTCAACATGTCATAATATAAATAAAAAGTTTAATACTTTGAAGTAAGTTTTCATAACTGTCTAGCATTTGGAGTCAACTATAATTTGACTTCCTTTTCTTCTTTTGTCTTGGTCTGTTTTGTCTTAGTAACAGTAGATGAAAAAGCCCTCATGTACACTGTCAAAATTTGTTTACAATTTTTGTATGTATATACGTGTATATGCAGCTTATTACAGACCACACATACTAATTCACAATCATATGGACATCATCCATTCACGTAGCACAATTTGACCATACGAACACCAAGAGAGTAAATCTGAAGACAACCAAGCGGTTCGTAGACATTCAAAAGTTGGAAAAAGTTTCATTCAAGCATTTTAACAAATACCTGGGGTGCTAAGTAGCAATACACTCGCCATAAGCCTAGCAGTTGCCGAAGTGTTGTCGGAATCACCATTCTCAATCACCGACTCTCACCTTGTCGCTTTCTCTCCCTGTCTCCCTATATTTTCTCTATCTCTCTCTTGTGGTGTCTACATCTGAAAAGAAAGCAAAGGTAGGAGTTAAGACAGAGTAGACGCAATTACAAATCAACCTATCCCTAAATCGTCAAACGACAAGATGTTTCTATTACTGTTTCGTGTGTTGGTTTCTGTGTGGTTTTTGTGTAGAATTTTAGGGTTTGAATCAACACAAAACAACACAAGACTGAGCCAACATAAACTCAACACAATGAACAAAGGATGTAGGCGACAAAAACGGTGACAAAATCTTATTTAGCCAACCCCAAATGTACCCCCCAATACCCAGAGATCTCAGATAAAACACTGAGATCAAAAGAAGATAATCAACCACATACAAAGTCTATCTCTCCTTCTGCTGATTAATAATATCAGCAGATGGTGAGATTATAAAAGAAATAATACAAGAAATCAAATGAATAACCTGATACAACCTGATACAAACCCTAATGACTCGTGAGAGAGACGAAACAAAACAGAAAATGAACAGACTGAACAGCTGAGAGAAAGAGAGACGCTTTTATACTGGGATCGAGAAGCGTCCAGAGATGCTGATCCAATGGCCAGCAATAAACCAATCCAACGAACCATATCAAACCTCGAGAGACTGACCTGCCACTTGCACACAATATCAACCATGGGCCAAGCCCAGTAAAGTTAACAATAATAAACATGTAAGCCCAACACCAACCATAATGAGGAGCCCAGTTGTATGAGAGGAGCCCAATTATATAATCAGTTATAGAAGCCCAGTAGTATAGAAATAAATGAATCAATATTAAGATGATACATTTTAACACCCCCCCTTGATTCAATTATTTCTAAACATATCATTTAACCCAAGTTTCTTACATAGAACATCATGTTGGGCTGAATACAGACCTTTTGTGAATATATCAGCTATTTGCTGTTCTGAACTCACTTTTATGGCCTGGACAAACCCAGAACTTATTTTCTCTCTTAGAAAATGCAAATCAAGTTCAAAATGTTTAGTTCGATCATGAAATACAGGATTTTCTGCAATGGATATTGCAGATTTACTATCACAAAACAATTTTAATGGTAACTCACTTATGATACCTAATTCTTTTAACACATTAGATATCCAAACAAGTTCACAAGTCGTTGAACACATAGCTCTATATTCAGCCTCGGCTGAAGATCGAGCAACCACATTTTGTTTCTTGCTTTTCCAAGAAACAAGATTGTCACCAATGAAAACACAAAATCCAGTAACGGATTTTCTAGTGACTAAACACTTTGCCCAATCAGCATCCGAGTATGCTGATAAAGCAAGAGACTAAGACCTTTTAAACATTAAACCCTTTCCTGGAGATTGCTTTAAGTATCTAAGCAATCTTAAAGCAATTCTCTGTACATTTTGAGTTGGTTTATGCATAAACTGACTCAAAAATTGTACAGCATAACTTATATCAGGCCGGGTCAAAGACAGATAGATCAATTTGCCTATCAGCTTTTGGAAACCAGTTATATCTTCCAAAATTTGTCATTCTTGTCATTTTTAACAGAAATGACATAATTTTGTTCTATTGGAACACTAACGGGTTTACAACCTAAATAACCAAACTCACTAAGTAAATCAAGACAATACTTCCTTTGATTTAAACAAATACCAGTTTCAGTATATAAAACTTCTATACCCAAAAGTATTTGAGTTTACCTAAATCCTTAATCTGAAAACTTTCTTGTAACAGTTTTTTCACATTAGAAATCTCAGACTCATTATTTCCAGTAATTACAATATCATCCACATATACCAGTAATACAACAAACACTTCACCATATGATTTAACAAACAAAGAGTAGTCACACATACTTTGAATAAATCCTATATCCTTTAATACACTAACAAGTTTTTCATTCCATTTTCTAGGTGCTTGTTTTAGACCATATAAAGATCTAACAAGTTTACACACCTTGGAATCATTACCAGAAGCATACCCTTCTGGCATTTGCATATAAACATCTTCAGTAATAGAACCATATAAAAAAGCATTATTTATATCAAGTTGATATAACATCCAGTTATTTTGAACAGCTAGACTTATGACACATCTAACTGTTACCATTTTCACCACAGGTGAAAATGTTTCCCCAAAGTCTAACCCTTCTCTTTGGTTATACCCTTTGGCAACTAATCTTGCCTTATATCTTTCAATCTCTCCATCAGATTTGTATTTAATTTTATAAACCCACTTGCACCCTATAGCCTTTCTACCAGGAGGTAGATCAGTAACAACCCAAGTGTTGTTTCTATACAAGGCTTCCATCTCATTGTTCATTGCTTCCACCCATTTGGGATCTTTGGAAGCATGAAAATAAGATGTAGGTTCAAGTGTTTTATTAACACTAGACACAAAACAAAAGTTTTCAACAGACAAATTTGAATAATTAACAACCTTTTCTACCCCATACTTAACCTTCCCTTCTATAACATAGTCATTAAACTTCCTAGGTAAAACAGACTCTCTATTAGAGTGTCTAATAGAACTAAGTCTACTTCCCTCAGGAGTCCTAGTCTCATCATGTGATCCCTCTAACCCAGAAGCAACAACACCTCTACCTACTGTACTACCAGGTTGATGATCCTGATTGACATCAGGATCTACATCACTAGCAGCCCTGGGAGAAGTATTTGACTGCTCCCTGGGTGAGTGATCATGAGAACTATTTGGGTCCCCTTCATCATTGGGAAGGTTTGAAAAGGTTTTTGTTTGGTCACTTAAAGAATTTACATTTTCACAACAGTCAAAAAAATTTATATGATTTAAACTTTCAGAAACAAGTTCTTTATGTTCAGTTTTAAAAGGAAGATATTTTCATAGAACTTTACATCCCTTGAAAACTCTTCTTTTCTTGTTTCAAGACAATACAATTTATAACATTTTTTAACAAAAGAATAACCAATTAACACACTTTTATCAGCCTTGCTATACAACTTATCAGGACCATCTAACACAGTTTTGAAACATAAGCAACCAAAATTCTTTAAGTGACTTAACTTGGGGGGGGGGGAACCCATGTACTAATTCATAGGGACTCTTACCATTTAACACAGAAGAGGAGATCCTGTTAATAAGATAAGCAGCAGTAAGAACACAATCAGACCAGAACCTAAGAGGAACATTGCTTTGGAACAGCAGTGCTCTTGCTGTATTTAAGAGATGTCTGTGCTTTCTCTCCACAACACCATTTTGTTGTGGAGTGTAAGCACAAGAGGTTTGATGTATAATACCCTTTTTATCACAAAAGTTACTCATTTGTTTATTGACAAATTCAGTCCCATTGTCACTTCTAAACACTTTGATATTTTTTAGAAACTGAGTTTTAACTAACTCATAAAAGTTAACCAGATTTTCAAAGACTTCTCCTTTACTTTTTAACAAATACACCCACACTGACCTAGAATAGTCATCTACAACTGTAAGAAAATACTTAAACCCTTCCTTACTAGTGACCTTATAGGGTCCCCATACATCTAGATGTATTAGGTCACCTATAGCTTTGGACTTATGATCACTAAGTGGGAAAGGGACTCTGACTTGTTTTGCCTTGTGACATACCTCACAAGGCTGAGAATCAGGTTCTCCAATGTTTAAAGTATCCTTTAATACAGCAAGTACTTGACTAGAAGGGTGACCTAGTCTACTGTGCCAAAGACCATGTTCACTAACACTATTGAAACACACATTACTAAAACTAACATTATTACCAACAAAGTAAAGACCATCTTGTTGTCTACCAGTCACCAGGATTCTCCTTGACTTGGAATCCTGGACATAACACTGATGTTCATTAAATAAGACATCCAGTTTACTATCCTTAGCCAACTTATGAATTGACACCAAATTAACACAATAATCAGGAATGAACAACACATCATACAATATGACACCATCAGCCAATTTAATGTCTCCTATCTTAGTGACCTTGGCATTAGTTCCATTAGGATGTTTAACTTCCATATTATATTTAGACACATCAACACAGTTAATCAAATTTTCATCATTCCCAACCATATGTTGATTTGCCCCTGAATCCATTATCCAACCCAGAAGCAAAGCAAATTTAACCAGACTAGAACAGTTAGAAAATTTTTTGAAAATCTTAGAAAGTTTAGACAGAACAGACATGCTAGAGAACCCATTCACAATCACAGACTCACCTCCTACATTAGAACTCTGAGGATCTCCATTGGACTTCTCACTTATCAAGTTCATCAACTTAGAGATCTGCTCAGATGTAAAAGGTGAAGCAGTAGACACATTTGCACACACATTGTTATTACTAGTAGTGGGCATACCAGTTCTCCAATTGTTTTGAGTTCTATTATTATTGTTGTTATTATATTGATTACCATTTCTTTTTTGAACTCCATTTGGATAACCAATGATTTCAAAACACCTTTCTTTGGTATGCCCAATCCTATTACAATGTGTGCACTTAAGATTAGGATTAGGTCCTCTGGTATTAGAAGACCCTCTCCTATTATCAGTAACCTGGTTAGACTTAGCAGAGAAAGAGACATTTGGTCCCTTAGCCCCATTGCTAGTACCTCTATGAGATTCCTCTCTAGAGACAATAGCAAAGGCTGTTTTCACAGAAGGTAAGGGATCACTTGTCAACAAGGTAGTCCTAACAGGTTGATAAATCTCATCAAGCCCCATTAGGAATTGCATGAGTTTAATAAGAGAATTAAAATCATTGAATTCCTTTGAAGCTTGACAAGTACACATGGGTAACTGGGACTATAGAATCAAACTGTTTCCACATAGTATTCAACTTATGATAGTACTCTGCAACAGTACTACCATTTTGAGATATACTATTAATTTTCTGGTGTAGATTAAACATGACACAACCATCTACCCTATCATATGTTTCTCTCAAATCAAGCCAGACATCTCTAGCATACTTAGAAAAGACCTGTCCTAGATATAACTCTTCACATACAAAATTGATCAACCAAGACAGAACAAACAGAGTTGCACCTATCCCATTGACTAGCAAGAACATCATCAGTTACAGACTTAACACATGTGCCATCTATAAAACCTATTTTATTTTTAGCTTGTAATGCAAGTTTCATAGAGTTAGCCCATACTGAATAGTTTTCAGTACCTTTTAGTTTGATACTAATGATTGTCAAACTAGAAGTGTCACTAGGATGAAGATAAAGATGATCACTGATATCAAGTTTGCTGACCAAGGTTGGGTCAGCAGCTTGATTATGACCTTCTCCACCTCCACCACCAGCATTAATAACATCACCCATGATTAATCAGACAAACAAATACCACAAACGAGAAAGAAGATCAAGAATGAAACACACAACAATCCTAGAAGAACGAAGCTGAGTCAGTGATACAGATAGTGGATTCGTCACTCAATGGTGTCCACCCAGTTCTTAACTCAGGAGTTCTTTTACTAATAATATCTATATATATACTTATATGTATATAACAACACACAGAACAAGAGCAAACAAACAAGAACAAACAAATAACCAGAACAAGACACCAACTATTGGCACTATACGGTCCACCCTAACCCGGTCAACTGCCTCTAGACACAACAACAGAAAATACAGAAAGAAACGATCTCACAATGGGGGGAACCCAAGTTAGGGTTTCGCCAATCCCACAACCAACACCTTCACTTAGGGTGTTGTGTTATGGGAGCAATTGTTGCTATAAAATTCCACTCCAACAGCTCCAATAAACCAAGGCCAACAATAGTTGACAAAAACTCAAACCTGCACAAAAATCACAGAATAATAGACAAATGATAGTGATAGACCAGATCTATAATGATCAGATAAGATCTATCACAAATAACAAGATCAGGACCAGATCTAGAGAGATCAGATCCTTAACACCAAGACCAAGAACAGCGGAAGACAATACAAGACTAACAGACCAGGATCAAGAGCCTTACAGCTCTGATACCATGTAGAATTTTAGGGTTTGAATCAACACAAAACAACACAAGACTGAGCCAACATAAACTCAACACAATGAACAAAGGATGTAGGCGACAAAAACGGTGACAAAATCTTATTTAGCCAACCCCAAATGTACCCCCCAATACCCAGAGATCTCAGATAAAACACTGAGATCAAAAGAAGATAATCAACCACATACAAAGTTTATCTCTCCTTCTGCTGATTAATAATATCAGCAGATGGTGAGATTATAAAAGAAATAATACAAGAAATCAAATGAATAACCTGATACAACCTGATACAAACCCTAATGACTCGTGAGAGAGACGAAACAAAACAGAAAATGAACAGTCTGAACAGCTGAGAGAAAGAGAGACGCTTTTATACTGGGATCGAGAAGCGTCCAGAGATGCTGATCCAATGGCCAGCAATAAACCAATCCAACGAACCATATCAAACCTCGAGAGACTGACCTGCCACTTGCACACAATATCAACCATGGGCCAAGCCCAGTAAATTTAACAATAATAAACATGTAAGCCCAACACCAACCATAATGAGGAGCCCAGTTGTATGAGAGGAGCCCAATTATATAATCAGTTATAGAAGCCCAGTAGTATAGAAATAAATGAATCAATATTAAGATGATACATTTTAACATTTTGTTGGTGGAGATAAGAAAGCACAGGTGGATATGAGTAGGCGGCAGTGGTGTTTGAATGGGTCGGTGGTCTCTCTCTCTCTATCTCTTGTCTCCCGCTATCTCTACTGATGTGGTATGTACTTTCAACTGAAGGAAGCTATGGTGGGGTTGAAAGGAGAAGGATGGTGGTGTATGACTGTCGCTGGATCGGAGTAGATGAGGGGGGAGAGAGAGAGAGACAGTACAGGAGAGAGTACAAGTACCCTCCAAACAAATGATAATTACGAAAATGGCAGCGGCTCATGTTAGCTTATGGCGGGCTATTCAAATCACTCCGCTATAAATATATTGTAATGTAATGATAAAGTGATGATTATAACATTTGAATAAACCATAACTATTAGGTGATCATGGGTTCAATTCCCACTTCCAACATTTATGGTTTGGTATCGGGTGAAGATCGAATACGGGTGGCGCCGGTTCGAATCTGACGGGCGGCGAGGTTTTACCGAGTTCTATAACACTGTCGTGCCTTCGGGCGGGTGGGGCTCGGGTTTCCGCGCATCGGGAGAAGGCGGGGGGCTGCTGGAGGTCGAGTAGTCGGTTCTTGGGCACGGCGCCCCGCAAGGGTGGTTGCCACACAGTTATTCGCCGATCAAAAAAAAAAACTATCGCTTGACGAATCTCATTTCTTATTAATGCGTTGTATTAAATTTGTTTTAACGTATATATGAAATAACAATTTTCCCAAGAAAGATGTATTATATAGTAAGTATAGTATAGGAAAGAATAATAATAGAGAGGGTAATTTTTCTGAATGATTCTTTCATTAACATTCTTCACAATTTATAATTACAGATGCTATCACAAGAAAGGAAATACAACAATGTTTCCTATAATTAAGCAATCTATTTAAATTACAATATATCGCTATTACACCCCCGCAGTCGAATCGGGAGGTTGTCGAACGTTGAGACTGGATCGAAAATCATCAAACAATAGACGAGGCAAGCCTTTGGTGAAGACATCCGCAACCTGGTAGCGAGACGGGACATGTAAAACACGAACGCACCCCGTTGTACCTGCTCTCGAACAAAGTGAATGTCCAGTTCAATGTGTTTGGTCCGCTGATGTTGAACGGATTACCAGATAAATAAATGGCGCTTACGTTGTCGCAGTAAACAAGAGTGGCTTTGAGAAGCGGCCGGTTCAATTCAAGCATCAGATTGCGAATCCAACATATTTCGGAGACGACATTAGCGACCCCGCGGTATTCCGCCTCTGCACTGGAACGGGAAACTGTGGGCTGTCGTTTGGACGACCAAGAGATTAAGTGGTCGCCGAGATAAACACAGTAGCAGAAGTGGAGCGGCGAGTATCGGGGCAACCTGCCCAGTCAGCATCAGTGTATGCACGCAGGGAAATATCACGAGCAGGATGGAGATAGAGACCATATTCAGAGGTGCCTGGATATACCAGAGGATCCGCTTCAGAGCGTTCCAATGATCAATGGACGGAGAATGCATATGCATGCAAATCTGTTGAACGGCATAGGATATATCCGGTCGAGTAAAGGTGAGATACTGCAGAGCACCTGCCAAACTGCGATAGGTAGTAGGATCATCAAACGGGGCAGAGGAGTGGGCACTGAGCTTCGAACCGGTGTCAACAGGAGTAGCCACCGGGTTGCAGGAATCCATGGCGGCCCGGTGGATGATGTCTCTGGCATAGGATTGCTGTGATAAGAACATGATGTCCCCTGTGCGGACAACAGAGATACCCAGAAAATGAGATAAAGAACCCAAGTCTTTCATTGCAAATTCCCCAGATAAAGAATGCATAATGCGTCTGTGAAGCGCATCAGACGAGGTGGTGAGTATGATGTCGTCCACGTAGAGAAGAAGGTAAGAAGTGTCCGGTCCTTGATTATAGATAAACAAGGAATTATCAGATTTGCTTTGTGTGAAGCCCTGCAATAAGACAAAGTCAGTAAAACGCTGGTACCAGGCTCTTGGAGCCTGCTTTAGTCCATATAAAGACTTCTTCAGTCGGCAAACATGACCCGGAAAACGAGAGTCTCGAAAGCCCATGGGTTGATGCATAAAAACCGTCTCCGCCAGATTACCATGCAGAAAAGCATGGTGACGTCCAGTTGATTAATAGCCCACGAACGTGAGAGAGCCAGTGTGAGAATAAGCCGAATCGTTGCCGGTTTCACAACCGGACTGAAAGTGTCACCACAATCGATACCCACCTGTTGCCTACGACCATCACAAACAAGTCGAGCCTTATACCGTTCCAAGCTGCCATCGGATCGAAACTTATGTTTGAAAAGCCACATACACCGTATAACATTCATATCCTGTCGACGGGGAACTAACTCCCAGGTCTCATTTTTAATAAGTGCACTAAACTCGTTGGTCATGGCGTGAAGCCATTCGGGTGAGGACAAGGCAACCTGTGGGGACTTGGGGATAGGAACAATGGCGGTGGTGTGGAGGTTAAAATGGCGCTTGGGTTTGGTGATACCGTCCATTGCGCGAGTGCGCATAGAACGAGTGGGCGCAGGAGGTGTGGCTGTGTTGGGCTGAGGGTCGGTAGTAGGCATGGGAGCAGGTTGGGCCGTGGGATGGGCTGCTGGGTGGGCGGGCTGCTGGGATGGCTTTGGGCTGGACCGGAGGTTAGTAGGCTGCGTTGGAGCAGCAGGTGTGGATGAGGACTGACCAGCGGTTGGGCCTGATGTGGGCCGTGGTCGTCTGGAGTAGGTTAGGGGCTGGGCTGGGGTAGTAGACGGTGGGGGTTGGGTAGTTGGGCTCGAAGGTATAGGTCCGATGGAGGAGGGTGGGGAGATAGTAGGGTGAAGGTGATCCCATAGTAGTGGATTTAGGCCACTATCCAGGAAGGCATAGGAGTCGGGTTTGGGTGGTTGGGTGGTCGAAAAAGGGGAAGATTGTCTCTTCGAATTGAACGTGTCGAGAGACAAAAATTGAGTTGGTGGTGAGGTCTAGACATCGGTAACGCGATGATTAGGCGGGTAGCCGAGAAAGACACACGGTTTGGACGGTTGGCGAGTTTGTTTATGGTGGTGGAGGGGAGTAAAGGGTAGCATAAACACCCGAACACGCGAAGATGCTCATAGGTGGGATCGCTTTTGTATAGGAGAGAGGTGGGTGAAAGAAATTGAGTGTGTTTGTTTGGGATAATATTTAGAAGGTAAGTGGCGTGGTCTCAAGTGCGTGATGCCAAAAAGATGGCGGTAAAGAGGATTGGGCTAGTAAGGAGCGAACCATGTTATTGATTGTTCTAATTTTGCGTTCGGCCTTACCGTTTTGGGAGGAAGTGTAAGGGCAAGAAAAGCGGAAGTGCATCCGTGGAGACGACAAAAGTTGTGAAAAGCATTATTGTCGTATTCCTTGCCATTATCACATTGGAATTGTTTTAGTTTTCGGCCAAATTGGGTGTTGATGTAGTTATTAAAAAATGGTAAATATTGAGAACACATTCGATTTGTTTGTTAAGGAAAAAGTCCAAAGAAAATTGGTAAAATCATCTAAAAACAAAACATAATATCGGTGTCTCCCGGTGCTAGGCACTGGTGAGGTCCACAGATCACTGTGAATTATATCAAACGGTAAACAAGTACGATTACAAGAGTCAAAAAATGGCATGCGCACACTTTTGCCAAAAACACAAGCTTGACATAATGTTTTGTCATGTTTATTAGATGAATTTGAAACAGATAAAGGCAACGAATGCAAAGTAGAGGAGCTCGGGTGCCCAAGGCGTTGATGCCAACGGTCTTGAGTGGTAGCCACAAAAGCGGTAGAGGTTGTAGTGGAAGGGATTGGTGCAGTCAGTGGGTAGAGGTCGCCCGAGCTATTGCATCGCAGGAGGTGTTCCTTGGTCTTGAGATCCTTCACAGTAAAACCGAAGGGGTCAAATTCAATGGATAATAAGTTATCAGTGGTAAGTTTACGGACTGAAATTAGGTTCTTTATAAGGTTCGGGGCAAAAAGAACGTTGTTTAATTTAAAGGGCGGGAAAGGTGGCGGTAGGGTAAGGTTGCCTTGACCGATCACGGGGATGGTCATACCATTTCCAACGACAATAAATTTGTTAGTGCAAGTATTAAAAGAAGACGGGAAGTTGTTACCTTGAGGAGTTTTCATATGACCCAATGCTCCGGTGTCCATAACGCCGTGCGGATCCTGCTGGTTGAGGGACAAGGCATAGAGAGCCTGCTGGATGTCAGTGGGTGACAAAGTAGCGGTGTGTAGGCCTGATCAGGGGCTGCACCCAGAATGCCCGCGGAGGTATTTTGTTGCCGAGGAGCGGACGGGTAGGGACATGGTGGTGCGGCAGGCTGAGGGGACCACGCGGGCTGCTGACCTTGCATAAGAGAGCTCCACTGACTGGCTGCCCAGGAGTTGGGGAAGACGATGTATGGGTGTTGGGGCGGCGTAGCGGCTGGGCGGTTGTTACGGTTTGGTGTTCGGCCCTTGCCCCGGGGTTTTCCACGGGGTCTGCCATAGGAAGGAGCAGAACCCGTAGCCGAAGCCGAGGGCTGTGACACGGCAGTAGCAGCAAGTGCAGTAGCGGACGTGGCTGCAGCGCGGGCTGAGAGATTCTTCTTCGTGGACTCGGTCATGGTTAAACGAGATCGGCATTCATTAAATGGTGGTAGGGGATCTTGATTTTGCAACACCGTGGATATGCTCTCGTAGGCCTCGGTGAGACCCGCAAGGAGTTGAGAAACAAGGCGTTGGTTGTCAACGGGCGCCCCGACGCTATTCAACTGATCCGCAAGGTGCTTGACATGTTAGCAATAGGCTGCCATATTCGGAAACGCTTCAAGGTGAACATTGGAGAATTGTTGTTGAAGATGGATTTGACGCGCGGTTTTGTTGCTGTTGAAGTGGTCTTCAATAGCGAGCCACGCTTCATGAGCTGTCTGACCCGGAACAAGAATGATGTGGAGAAGGGGTTTGGAGATAGTGCCGTATATCCATTGCAAAACCAAGGCGTCAAGGCGTGCCCAAAGGGCATCGGCCTCAGCCCTGGCGGCAAGGACGGCTGCTGCGTCGGCAGGAGACGCCGAACCTGCAGGTGTGGCAGCAGGGGAGGGAGATGGGGCTGCAGGTGATCATAAACCTGATATGCACGACAGTGAACCTCAAAGAGGGTTGTCCAGGTTGTGTAGTGCGACGATTCATCCTCAAGAATGAGGGGAATCATCGTTTTTATGTTGGTGACCGCCATGGCTGGATGGATCTTAGTATCCATGAGAGAAAGAAGGGGTTGAAGGGGCTGCGAATAGCAGGGAGCAGAAAAGAATGGGGCGGAAGGTGGTGGTAGGGCCGGCGGTCAAAGGTTGGGATCGGTGATATCTCTTGATACCATATAGGAAAGAATAATAATAGAGAGGGTAATTTTTCTGAATGATTCTTTCATTAACATTCTTCACAATTTATAATTACAGATGCTATCACAAGAAAGGAAATACAACAATGTTTCCTATAATTAAGCAATCTATTTAAATTACAATATATCGCTATTATATAGGTTTTGATATAATATTTTTTAATAAAATACTCTAGGTTTCATTAAATCAATTAAAGGGTTAGGATTAAATATAACGGACTCTTTTTCTAAAAAGGTTGAAAAGAATTTTGGTCCATTGGTATTAGATTTAAAGGGTTGAGATTAGTTTAATGAAAAAATTAAATATTAAATTAGGAGAAATGGCAGAAAAGTAAAAGTCATATTTGTTGACTTTCTCTCTTCACATGAAGACACATTCCAATTTCCCACATCATCTTAAAACAACTATAACTTTTTTATACGATATTCTTTTTTTAAAAAAATTTCACCATATTAACGAGTGTCTTTTTATATTTGATATGAGTACCACATTGCTATATTAAAATTGAAAAGGAATAATATGTGTTAACTGAGTTTTCTTACTTCATTGAGTCTTATGCTCGTCCAGTGTGTTATACTACGCAAATATATGTTATAAATATGTTTATTGTGTTTTTTAGCCTACGCATGATTTAACTTTGTCTATTGCGTTAATATGATTTCCATTGTGTTTTACGTTGCTCACTGTGTTTAAGCAAATGGGTTTTGTGTTTATGGCGTACATTGTGTTTTAATATGTTGTTCGTTGTATTTTAGTATATTGTCCATTGTGTTTTTCATATGTTGTCTATTGTGTTTATTAGGTTGTTCATTG
Organism: Ambrosia x helenae; assembly: GCA_030844895.1. Classification (NCBI taxonomy): domain Eukaryota; kingdom Viridiplantae; phylum Streptophyta; class Magnoliopsida; order Asterales; family Asteraceae; genus Ambrosia; species Ambrosia x helenae. The sequence continues at coordinate 114,655,115 of CM061233.1, forward strand.
TGTTTTATACCATATTGTTCATTGCATATTTAGTAAGGTAATTAGTGTGTTGTACGTATCTCCATTGTGTCTTACGCAATTGGGTTTTTGATAATTTTTTTTCAAAAGTATAACAAAATGGTATTCATACTAAAGATAAAAACGCATTTGATTTTATGATATAATTTTCTTTTAAAAAGACGTTGTATAAAAAAGTTACGAACATTTAAAAATAGAGATGGAAATAACATGTGACTTGCATGTGCATATTCTTTTTTCTTCTCTTGACAAAATTACTCATCCTACTTATTTATTCCTTGGAAACATGTAATTTTCTAGTAGCTGCTCACATTTTTCATTTTTTAAGCCTTTGTAGGATAACTCAACATATAATTAAATATCAATAAATATAATACTAAATTATCATATTTCTAAAACCAAGGTAATTAATTTCTCCTTAGACCCAAATAGTTCAAGCCTAATATAGATACAAAACAGCTAAAGCTATACATATATAAATGTTTATAGGTTAGGCCAATTCTCAATCTCAAAAATGGACACAAAATTAATTTCTCTTTAGGCGCTTAAATAGGTTAGGCACCCTAAAAACTAGGGCCGACTTTAGGGGAGGCCGTAATTTTTAAATACAACATAATATCGAGTTTTTTTATCGTTAATATGAATATGATATATATACACATATACATATAAAAAATTATGTAAGGACAAAAAGGATTGAAAAAACCTCTTTTGCTAACCTTAGTCTAATTCTTATTTCTGCCAAAATATGCTAAGTATAGAACTACTGAAGAAAGAAGAAGAAACTACTGAAGAAGGATTCAACAAGTACTGAAGAGTTAAAGATCAGAAGTTTTGAAGTCAAACCAGACAAGTCAACAGAAAAACTACTGAAGACAAACTACTCATCAGTAGTTTGTCACTCATCAGCAGTTGTAACAGAATTTTCCACCGCCTTATGTTTCTATAGTTTAGTATTATAACATTACTTTATATTTATGTATAAGTTCCAAGACTACAGGCTGTTGTAGGATTGCTTTTGTATCAAGTTGCATGTATCTGTTCGTCTATAAATAGATGGGTTAATCCCACTATTTTAGACATTGATTTTATAAAACTGAAATCCTTCAAAGGCTTTAATTGAAATACCATTTCATATCTGATAATCTCTTTGCATACTTATTATCATATACATTCAATTGCTTAGATTCTCATTAACTGTCTTTAGTTCATTACATCCAGGGGAGTAATAACTCCTGTTGAAAGTGAAACTTTATAACTGAACACTTCACTTATTCCGCTGTGCAAACTGCTTTGATAAACTTACAACACATAAGTGTTCATAAGTAAACAACTGTTAAAGAGCTAACTGATCCAACAAATTACGTTTAAACTTTGGTTGATGTGTTTTGTTCTATAAAACACTGTCAATAAAACACATCTTGAATTGTTTTGAGTAATAAACAGATGTTATTGTTTTAAACAAAACATAAAAGTGGTCACCTTTTGGTGTATTAGATGTTGGTTTGCACACAATTTGAATAAAAACACTTGTGATATAAAACATTCTAGTGAGTAAAAACAAGCTAGAGTGTTTTGTACAAATACTTAATAATTTGTTATGTGTGTTAACTGTAGTACTTTTTATATGAATCAGGTTTGTTATAATGGTAAGTGTTTTATATCAATCATACGTATTAGTTGTTGGTTAGCCATCTCAAAGGAACTAAACACACTAGTAAAAAGAATTGAATTTTACCAGGTCAAATGATCGATTTTGTTTTAGTTTATGTTCCGGTTGGTTTGATTATTATATAACGATGGGGATGAGATTTGAATTTCAGTTACGATTAATATATAATCCCTACAAAACACTCCATCGATTAACCGGCTTGATCATTTCCTAAAAATGTGTTTTATCAAATTACCTTAATACCCGCAATCTCTAAATTCAATGATTGCTACATGTCAAGATCAAAGTCCTTCTTACCCCTTCTCACAAATCTCGTACTTTGTACACGAACATCTACCTATATATAGGGGTGAGTTAAATGGAGATCACAAAAAGTGAGAAACCACTAATTTTATATATATGTATTACAACATAAATAGTCAATTCAACACAATTTTTTTCAGTGTTTTTGCACATAAACATATGTATAATCCATTTTGATTAAAAAAATTAAAAAAAATCACAATTAAGCCTAACTTCTATATCTGTTTATATGAAAAAACTCCAAAATAATATGCAAAATATTCTTTTTTCTATTGAAAAAAAATGATTTTTCAATAATTGTTTACATTTAAAACTAGTGTGTTCTTAGCTACCCACTTTTTCGAGTTTCTGATTAAGCTCGTACACTATACATATGTGTACCATATTATAACATAATGGATTTGGAAAAGACATTAACATACTCAAAAAATAAGAATTTTTTTTGAGTTAATTACCAAAACCGTTCCTATGGTTTTGGCCAAAACTTTAAAAATTGCTTAAACAGTCTCTGACTTTTGACAAAATAGGCCAAAACAGTCCATTTCCACCGCCTTATGTTTCAGTAGTTTAGTATTATAACATTACTTTATCTTTTTGTACAATTTTCAAGACTACAGCCTGTTGTAGGATTGCTTTTGTATCAAGTTGCATGTATCTGTTCGTCTATAAATAGATGGGTTAATCCCACTATTTTAGACATTGATTTTATAAAACTGAAATCCTTCAAAGGCTTTAATTGAAATACCATTTCATATCTGAGAATCTATTTGCATACTTATTATCATATACATTCAATTTCTTAGATTCTCATTAACTGTCTTTAGTTCATTACATCCAGGGGGAGTAACTCCTGTTGAAAGTGAAGCTTTATAACTGAATGTTCATAAGTGTTCATAAGTAAACAACTGTTAAAGAGCTAACTAATCCAACAATTGGTATCAAAGCACTGGTTTATCTAATCAAATATCAATCTAACAAATTGAGAATCAGACACAGGCTCTTATTGATATTCAATAAAGGATAAAAGTTCACTTTTTCAACATCCATCACTTTGAGAGAAACTTGACAAATCAATACTCTCAAAAATGGATCCTCATAATACTGGATCTGCCAATAAGCCTCATATGCTTGTTCGTTTAGAATATAACATATGGCAAAAAAAGGCTGGCGCATACTCTATCTTAGACAAACACTGGTTGTTGGAGATCTGTAATGTATGGACCCCATAAACCAGCAAATATAAATCTTGAAACTAAAGTTGAAATACCAAAAGACTACACAGATGAAGATTTCCTTAAACTTGAGCTTGATGCCAAGGCTTTCTCTATGTTAGCAATGGCTCTCCCAAATGAAATCTACTTTGGACTTTTACATTGTGAAAGTGCCAAAGAGCTTTGGGACTGCCTAAAAGAGCAGTTTGGAGGAACTGAAGAGGTGATTGCCAACACCAGAGAAATCCTTGCTCAGCAATATGAAACATTTACTCATATTAATAGGGAAACTTTGACACAACAGTTTGAAAGATTCTCCTTATTAATCTCTGAGTTGAAATTAAATGGTCAGACCTACACAAATGTATCTATGCTTCATAGATTTTTAAGGTCATTGCCAGAAAAATAGGAAACTTACTCTATAGTTCTCAGATCTACACCAGACTTTAACTCCCTCACTCTTACAAAATTACATGGGAGATTGCTAACTTCTGAAAGAGAAATAGATCAAAAGAAAAAATTGCAAAATTCTGGCAAAACAGCTGATGACTATGTACCAGGTAGTACAACACATTTAGGACAAGACTCACCTTCTTGTTCAAATAATTTTGGATCTTTTGACCACATTGACATAACTGTTGGGATCTCATCAGAAAGATCATATCCAGCTTATGACAATGATGAAAATAGTCAAACTGCTGATAACATGTGTTTTTATCATGGATGACTTAAAAAATTTCAAAAGTGATGACTTGGAAGAAATGGACATTTTACACTAACTGGCCATGTTAAGTATAAAAACTAACAAATTTTACAAAAGGTCAGGAAGGAAATTTCCAGGACTGAACAGTTCAACAAAAGTTGGTTTTGATAAATCTAAACTTAGATGTCACAAGTGTCAGAAGTTGGGACACATTGCTAGAGAGTGTAGAAGCTCTAGCTTTAACCAACCACAGTCTGGAAATCAGTTTAACCCTAGTTATAATAGGAATAATGGAACACAGGGAAGTGCACATTTTGTACAGGCACAAGCTCCACAAATACAATATGTACAGATGTATGCTCAACAAATGCAGAGCCAACAACCAATGCCTTCCATTCCAGCTGCTCAACAACCTCCACAAACTCAACAACCCTCACAACAAAGTCTTTTTACTTCAGGGTATGTTGACTGGAACAGTCTTCCTTTTGACACATCTTAATGCAATCCTGATGCAGACAACAAAATGTTTGACATCAACTGGGGAGAACCTGATAATGGCAGAAAGAATTTTACCTTGATGGTATTTGAGGGCTGCACCTCTAAATCTGCCTTATCTCAGGTATCAAAAGAATCTTTGACAAAAACTGTGTTCAAATTCATGCAAAGAATCTTTTGCTCTTATAAGAGAGACCAATGTGCATTTACAAGGCAAAGCCAATGACTCTGAAAGAAAATATACTCAAATAAAATTTGATTTCGAAAGAAAACTTGTTGCAAAATCAAAGGAAAATTCTAAATTGACAAATAATGCTATTGAAACCCAAGCACAACTTAAAATCATGATAGAAGACCTAGGAAATGTCAGAAAAGAGCTTGCTGACACCAAGGTTGTCTGTGAAAAATGGGTTGAGTCATGTAAAGGGTATCAACTGCTGCTTAACAAACAAAGTGCATCAAATGTTAGGTTTGGCATAGGGTACAATCATATTGAAACACCAACTGATTTTACTCCCAACACTACTGATGATGGGAGTAGAATAGTTCAAAATCAAACTTCTGAAGTGAAAGAATGCACATCTTTTCATGAGAACTTTCTCAAAATTGAAAAAGAAAGTTCTTCAGAAGTACTGAACAAAACTGACATTAAGCCATCAATAGTTTCATCTACATCAAGAGTTGAGAACCTGAAAACTACTGATGACCTAAATCAAATCAAGACTGTCAGAAATTTGCCTTTAATATCTCAAAATGAAAAGGAGAAGGCAAAAGAATGTGAAATTTGTGGTCTGTTTAACCACAAAACAGAATTTTGTAGATATAGAAAAGGAAATCGGTACAACAAGAAGATTTCACAACTGGTTGTGGGAAAACAACTCAAAAATGATTTTGAAGAAACTTTCTTTCCCAACAAACAACAACCAAGCAACACCTTTTCTTAGAAAAAGATAAAATCTCAACAAAAGTCTTTTTCTCAAAATTCTTTGTCAGTAGTTAGACCTTCATCATCAGTAGTTTCACAAACTGCTGAGATTAAAGATCTCATGAATATGGTAAAACTACTGATGACCAAAGTTGATGGTGGTCCTCAAAAGGATACCACCATTGCTCTTAAAGAAAAATCCATTGCCAAAAAGACATGGATTCCTCAAATTGGTCAAGAACAAACTGTTCATGTTCTCAAGAGCAAACCTAAAGCCAAATTAGCCTGGGTTCCTAAATCTAACTAATTTGCTACTTTATGCAGAGGGTCTCTAAAGGCTTAAATAGCATTTGGTATGTTGACAGTGGAGGCTCAATGCACATGATAGGATGCAGATACCTGATAAACAATTTTATCAGTCAAAGAGAAGGATCTGTATCCTTTGGGAACAATGCCAAGGGATATGTGCTAGGATATGGCAATGTCTCCTCTGGAAAAATACAGTTTGACAAGGTCAATCTGGTTGAAAACCTTGAGTACAACTTGCTTAGTGTGTCACAAATGTGTGATAAAGGATATTCTTCCTTTTTCACAAAGACAGCATGCAAGATCATATCACCAGAAGGCCAGAAGTTGATAGAGAAGATCATTGAAGATCATACTTTGTTGATAGCTAAAAGATGTGGCAATGTCTATGCAGTGGACATTGAAAAGGACAAAGTACTGAACAACACTCCTGCTTCTACTCAAGGGCATCAACTTCAGAGACTGATCTCTGGCACAGGAGACTTGGCCATGTGAACTTTAAAACCATACATAAAGTCACAAAAATGGGCTTGGTCAGATGTCTACCCTTGAAAGTATACCAGTGTCAAGAACACTGTGTATCCTGTCTAAAAGGAAAAAAGAAAACATAAGTCCTCCTATAAGACTATTGAAGAATCAAAAACAACTGCATGTCTTCAACTACTCCATATGGACTTATTTAGGCCAGTCAAAATCATGAGCCTTGGTAAGAAGAATTACTGCTTAGTCATCATTGATGACTATTCAAGATTCACATGAGTCTTCTTCTTATTTTCCAAGGATTAGACAGCTGAAATCATCAAGTTCTTCATTCTACAAATAGAGAAACAATATTCTCTCTCTGTCAAAGCCATTAGAAGTGACAATGGGACAGAGTTCAGGAACAAAACTCTGGATGAATTCTGCTTGTCTAAAGGGATTGTTAGACAATTCAGTGTTCCCGGAACTCCTGAACAAAATGGTGTGGTAGAAAGGAATAACAGAACACTAATTGAAGCATCAAGAACCATGTTAGCTGATTCAGGCCTACCATTGTATTTTTGGGCTGAAGCAGTCAACACTGCCTGTTATGTTCAAAATAGAGTCCTTGTCAACAAAAGACATTCCAAGACTGCCTATGAAGTTCTTCATGGCATCAAGCCCCTTATCTCCTTTTTCAGGGCTTTTGGATGTCAATGTTTCATTCTAAACATCAAAGACTCTATTTCAAAGTTTGCTGCAAAAGTTGACTCAGGTTATTTTCTTGGTTATTCTTCCACTAGAAAAGCCTATAAGGTTTTTAATTCCAGAACCAAGATAGTAGAAGAAACACTGAATGTCAAGTTCAATGAATCAAAACACACTCTCATTCCAGCACATCCTGCTAAACCATTTGACCTTGACAGTTTCCATTTCGGACCTGAAAAGACGGTCACTTCATCTAAACCTGTTTATTATGGTGATCAAGGGTTTGATGATGAGGATCCTGCACCATGGACTCCTAATACAGTCATTAAGTCAACTTTTAAACCATCAGAAATTTCATAAACTTCTGATTCAACAACTGCTGATGTACAAACTCAAACATCTGTTTCAGCTCCTACAACTACTGAAGATGTTCAAACAGCTGAACCAGATATTATAAACCTCAGTGGTTTGTTTGAAGAAGTACAAGAGCCACCTACACCTATCAGTGGTTTACAACAACTGATTGAACACAAAGATCATCCATTGGATCAAATCATGGGTGATATTGCATTAGGGATTCTCACAAGAAACCAGCTTTCCAACTATTGCTTTTTCTCAGTTGGAACCAAAGAAGTATCAAGAAGCCCTCAAAGATAACAATTGGGTTCAAGCTATGCAAGAAGAGTTGCTCCAATTCAGGAAGCAACGGGTCTGGGAAATCTGTCCCTTACCACCAAACAAGCTACCAATTGGCACAAGATAGGTTTTCAGAAATAAACAAGATGAAGCTGGTATGATTATCAAGAACAAGGCAAGACTGGTGGTACAAGGTTATTCTCAAGAAGAGGGAATTGACTATGATGAAACCTTTGCTCCAGTTGCAAGACTTGAAGCCATCAGGTTATTTTTGGCTTATGCAATTTCCAACAAAATTAAAGTTTTTCAAATGGATGTTAAGAGTGCATTTTTATATGGAAAAATTAAAGAGGAAGTGTATGTCTGTCAGCCACCTGGGTTTGAGGATCCTTCTCATCCTGAGTGGGTGTACAAACTTGACAAGGCTCTTTATGGGCTAAAACAGGCTCCTAGAACTTGGTATGAAACACTTTCAAACTTTTTACTCAAAAATCACTTTACAAGAGGCTCCATTGATAAAACTCTTTTCATAAAACATGTTGGAAATCATGTCTTACTTGTTCAAATTTATGTTGATGATATCATTTTTGGTTCAACAAACACAAAATTGTGTGATGAATTTAAGAAACTCATGCAATCAAAATTTGAGACGAGTACAATGGGAGAACTGCAGTACTTTTTGGGATTGCAAATTAAACAACAAACAAATGGAACTTTTATATATCAATCTAAATATGTTAAAGAATTATTAAACAAATTTTCTTTACAAGACTGTAAATCATGTTCCACTCCCATGACACCAACCACACAAGTTGAACCAAATGATCAAGGAAAACAGGTTGATCAAACCATGTATAGATGTATGATAGGTTCCCTTCTGTATCTAACTGCTTCTAGACCAGATATTATGTTTTCAACATGTGTTTGTGCTAGATATCAATCAGCTCCTAGGGAATCACACCTCATTACAGTCAAAAGAATTTTTAGATATCTGAAAGGAACTCCTACACTTGGAATTTGGTATCCTGCTTCAAGCAATACCAAGTTAACAACTTTTTCAGATAGTGACTATGCAGGGTGCAAAATGTCAAGAAAATCAACATCTGGTGGTTGTCAATTCTTGGGAAACTGTCTGGTGTCCTGGCAATCAAAGAAGCAAACATTTGTGGCAACTTCAACTACTGAAGCTGAATACATTGCAGCTGCAAGTTGTACATCACAAATTCAATGGCTCCAATATCAACTTCTTGATTATGGAATCAAAGAGACCAAGACTCCACTCTTAGTAGATAGTAAATCTGCCATTAGCATCATTCAAAATCCTGTTCAGTTTTCAAAAACTAAACATATTGAAATCAGGTATCATTTCATAAGGGATTGCTATGAAAATAGGCAAGATTGAAGTGAAGCATGTGACAACAGCTAATCAAATAGCTGACATATTCACCAAACTCCTGAACACATCAACATTTCAGATGTTAGTATCCATGCTTGGGATGCTAAATTTGTAAGTGTTTTTCATTTTCCTGCACATATTTTTACTTTCACTTACATTATCTGTCACAAAACTTCTGAAAAACAAAAAGAGAGAAACTACTGATGTAGAAAAACATCAGTATGGGGATATTTTCAGAAAAATGATTAACTTCTGATAAAATAAACTTCAGAAGTTATGAATAAAGTGTTTATAAATGTTCTCATCAGTTGTTAACAAACTACTGAAGAGAAAATGGGAACTACTGATGAATATTGTTCTTCATCAGCAGTTTTGTCAATAAGGGTAAATCAGACATTTCCCACTTCAGAAGTTTGACCTAGGGCGGTTATAAACTTCTGATAAACACCTTTTCCAACACTTATCCTTATTAAGAAAAATTCCCTCCTTCTCTCTCATAAACACTCTCAAACCCTCCCTTGCAAACAACCAAAAACACTGTTCGATCTACACAAACACAAAACCGCATGGCTCTCATACTGAAACAGGGACACAATCAAAGAGGCTAGTTTGAGAAAGATGAAGCCTGGTCCCAATACGACGAAATCATTGATTTAGTCATCCAATCTCAATATTTCACTGCTTTCACCATTGATCCTCCAATTCACACTCAAACTCTGAATGATTTCTGGGCAAACGCCGAGGCGGTGACAGTGAATAACAAGATTATTTCCCTCAAATCCACTATCCAAGAGAAAGCCATGACAATCACACCGGCTACTTTGGGAATAAGACTCTGCAATCCATTTAACCATGACAGAGTGTGGTTACCAAGGTACTCTCTCACATGCAACAGTTTTTTAGAAATTTTTTGAACCAAAATATAAACTTTTGTTTCACTACATAATCATGTGCTTGAGTCCAAAAACTAGATCTTATGATCAGATGCCCTCTACTTTTCAACCTATTTTTCATTCCATTGTGAATGAGACAAAATTCAGGGCATCAACACTTTTCTTTAATGAGTTGGTGTTGCATCACCAAAATTCTAAAAAGAAATTTTTGTTGTATCTAAGGTTCATAAGGCAATGCATAATTAAAGAACTTGGAAATGAGGTGCTTGTGGGAAAAACAACTGTTTTAAAACATTTAACCTCACAAGCATACTCAAGGCATAAAAAACCGGCAGCCTTGCCAGAAGATGACCAAGGGGAACAACAAACAGTCCCCATGGAACCAACATCTTCCAAACCCTCACCTAAAAGGGCCAAGAAAACCAAACAACAAAAATCCAAACCCACAAACCCTAAAAGAAAGGCAGTTCAGGAAATTGAGATGCCTGAAACTGCTGATGTGCAATCTGCACTTGTCAAAGATGTGACTGAAACATCCTCTCAGTCTCATCCATCTCAAACCCCCCCCCCCCCCCAAAAGAGCACCCATTACCATCATTTTTCAAAGGAAGAAATTTAAAAAGGCCATAACTACTGATCCATCCTTTGAAACTGCTGACCCTTTACCAAAAACTACTGAACCAGAACCATCTCACACAACAATAGAAATTGCCAAACTTCTCTCTGGGCTAAAAGAAACAATCCCATCTGAACATGTAATTCCCCAACAAACACATCAAACAGGGGAAATACCATCAGAAGTTGACATGGATGTGGATGTGGATGTTATTAGCCCTATCCCAAGAGATGAGGATGAACCAAGATTTCTAAGCCCAAACTTAGAGACTTTAGGTGCATTTGAGGCTGCTACTACTCATTTACCATCCAGTGGTGGATCTGAGGACAGAAGTAACATAGCTAAGACCTCATTTGTGTCAACTACTGATGAAGGCTTTATGCCTCAAGTAGGAAATCCTGAGTACCAAGACAAAGAGGTTCATGAGATAACTGGGTTGGGCCCAGCTCATGATACAACTAATGATGTCCTCATTGAGGATATCAGCAGGGATTCAGATGATTCCATTGATTTGGATGATGATTCAAACTCCACAGAACATGAATTGACGGCTACTAGTGAAGGTCCTGAATTTGATGTCTCTAAGCTCAAAGAGCTGGTCACAACAGATCAGGTTAAAGACCACGTGAACCCTGATTCCCCTAAAGTGGCATCTTCAGTACACTCTGAAGATCACCCAAAAACACCCCTTACACTAAAAATGCCTACCCAATTCCCTGGGTCATCAAGCATAGACCTAAACCACCTATGCAGCCCAGATGGTCCCCTATACCAGATGATGAACACCCTTATATCTCATCACCTCAAATCTTTCACAACTACTTGGGAGTTGAAGACCAAAACTCAATTTGAGGTGATCAACAACAAACTCGGTGAACTGTCCAAGAAAAGAGACAACACAAGACAGCTTGCCAAGTTATCTGGTAAAACTTCCCTACCTATCAGGCTTCCAGAAGTGGATGAAGCCAAAAGGGGGGAGAAGATTAAGGAACCAAGAGGGTCACTTGAAGCCAGGATAAAGGAAAAAGTGGCTCAACAACAAGAGGAGGAGGAGGCCCAAAAACAAATAGAAGATCAAGATAGGCTCCTCAAAGAAGCTGAAGTTGCAGCTGAAACATTCCAAGGCCTTAATGAAGAAACTGCTGAAGACTCAGAAAGTACTGAAAACAATCCTTCAGTAGTTGATACTTCTATCAACCCTTCAGTAGTTAACACTTCCAACATTCCATCTGAACAGCCTTCTATGGCAACTGAAGACATTCCAACTCCCATTCCAAGGCCCGCAACCACTCAAATGCCTGTATTAAACCCTGCTCCCATCTCAATGTCAAAAGAATTACTGGATAAGAATTTACTTGCAGCACAGAAGAAGGCCAAGGAAGATGAGATCTGGAACAGCATAGAAGCAAGGGATGACTTGAGCTACAATGAAAAGCTTGAGAAGTATGAAGAAGAGTTGAATAAATTGGCAGCACTTGAAAGAATTGTTTAGGAAGACAAAAGAAAATAACTGATGTCTTACATAATCAAGAACAGCATAACAAAGGCATATTCACTCAAAGGGCTCTCTATGGATGAGCTTACAAGAAGAGCTCAGATTGTAGCTAACAAACTTGCCACTGAAAAAGACATAAAGGCAAAGAGAGCTGAAGTTATAGATGAATTGGTAGCTAATGGATTTGATTTAAAAGCCTCTGTGTCAAAATGGAGAGAAGATACACTACTTCAGTAGTTAGAACTTCTGGTGCTAAACAATCAACAACAAAGCCTGCTACCAAAAAGAAGCAAGAGGAGATCACAAAGACTGATTTCAAGATGGTATTGCTTGAAGGCAATACAGTAGTACAAGGAGACTTTGTGATTGAAGAAAAGTCTCTGCTGACACAATTCAGGGATCCTTCAACATTTTCTTACCAAATACAAAAGACAATAACAGATAAACTGCACACTAAGGTAATCACTGAACATCATCTACCTACTTTTGATATACCTAATGTGGTGCAAACAGAAGAAGGAATAGAATCCCACCTGAGGGTCACTGAAGTAGAAAACATCCCTCACTCAGGAACATCCCAGGAGACCAGAATGGTCCCCTACACTTTAGACTTTGACCAATCTAAAGTACTGATAATGAAATGGTCATTTACTGATTCAAACTTAGTATTGGTCACAAGAAGAGATCGTTCAAGCAAGGCCTTCAAATCTATGGAAGAACTGGAAAATCTATCTACACAAGACTTGCTCATAATCCAACATCTTGAACCTGGACAAGGATCTCTCACTAATGAACAACTGCACCAACTCAAGACTTCCATGTTTAGAGAAATCTAGAAGATACTTGATGGCAGGAAAAGACAATAAAGGATTAGATAAGGTTTTGGCTTCATCAATCCATGGGGAGATTGTAGGGACAAAAAGGATTGAAGAAACCTCTTTCGCTAACCTTAGTCTAATTCCTATTTCTACCAAAATATGCTAAGTATACAACTACTGAAGAAGGATTCAACAAGTGTTTATTAGGTTGTTCATTGTGTTTTATACCATATTGTTCATTGCATATTTAGTAAGGTAATTAGTGTGTTGTACGTATCTCCATTGTGTCTTACGCAATTGGGTTTTCGATATTTTTTTCAAAAGTATAACAAAATGGTATTCATACTAAAGACAAAAACACATTTGATTTTATGATATAATTTTCTTTTAAAAAGACGATGTATAAAAAAGTTACGAACGTTTAAAAATGGAGATGGAAATAACATGTGACTTGCATGTGCATATTCTTTTTTCTTCTCTTGACAAAATTACTCATCCTACTTATTTATTCCTTGGAAAGATGTAATTTTCTAGTAGCTGCTCACATTTTTCATTTTTAAGCCTTTGTAGGATAACTCAACATATAATTAAATACCAATAAATATAATACTAAATTATCATATTTCTAAAACCAAGGTAATTAATTTCTCCTTAGACCCAAATAGTTCAAGCCTAATATAGATACAAAACAGCTAAAGCTATACATATATAAATGTTTATAGGTTAGGCCAATTCTCAATCTCAAAAATGGACACAAAATTAATTTCTCTTTAGGCGCTTAAATAGGTTGGGCACCCTAAAAACTAGGGCCGACTTTAGGGGAGGCTGTAATTTTTAAATACAACATAATAACGAGTTTTTTTATCGTTAATATGAGTATGATATATATACACATTTACATATAAAAAATTATGTAAGGACAAAAAGGATTGAAGAAACCTCTTTTGCTAACCTTAGTCAAATTCTTATTTCTGCCAAAATATGCTAAGTATAGAACTACTGAAGAAAGAAGAAGAAACTGCTGAAGAAGGATTCAACAAGTACTGAAGAGTTAAAGATCAGAAGTTTTGAAGTCAAACCAGACAAGTCAACAGAAAAACTACTGAAGACAAACTACTCATCAGTAGTTTGTCACTCATCAGCAGTTGTAACAGAATTTTCCACCGCCTTATGTTTCTATAGTTTAACTTTATCTTTTTGTATAAGTTCCAAAACTACAGCCTGTTGTTGGATTGCTTTTGTATCAAGTTGCATGTATCTATTTGTCTATAAATAGATGGGTTAATCCCACTATTTTAGACATTGATTTTATAAAACTGAAATCCTTCAAAGGCTTTAATTGAAATACCATTTCAGATCTGAGAATCTCTTTGCATACTTATTATCATTACATCCAGGGGGAGTAATAACTCCTGTTTAAAGTGAAACTTTATAACTGAACACTTCACTTATTCCGCTGTGCAAACTGCTTTAATAAACTTACAACACATAAGTGTTCCTAAGTAAACAACTGTTAAAGAGCTAACCTATCCAACAAATTACGTTTCAACTTGATTGATGTGTTTTGTTCTATAAAACACTGTCAATAAAACACATATGGAATTGTTTTGAGTAATAAACAGATGTTATTGTTTTAAATAAAACATAAATATGGTCACCTTTTAGTGTATTAGATGTTGGTTTGCACACAATTTGAATAAAAACACACTTGTGATATAAAACATTCTAGTGAATAAAAACAAGCTAGAGTGTTTTGTACAAATACGTAATAATTTGTTATGTGTGTTAACTGTAGTACGTTTTATATGAATTAGGTTTGTTATAATGGTAAGTGTTTTATATCAATCATATATATTAGTTGTTGGTTAGCCATCTCAAAGGAACTAAACACACTAGTAAAAAGAATTGAATTTTACCAGGTCAAATGATCGATTTTGTTTTAGTTTATGTTCCGGTTGGTTTGATTATTATATAACGATGGGGTGAGATTTGAATTTCAGTTAAGATTAATATATATCCCTACAAAACACTCCATCGATTAACTGGCATGATCATTTCCTAAAAATGTGTTTTATCACATTACCTTAATACCCGCAATCTCAAAATTCAATGATTGCTACATGTCAACATCAAAGTCCTTCTTACCCCTTCTCACAAATCTCGTACTTTGTACACGAACATCTACCTATATTAGGGGTGAGTTAAATGGAGATCACAAAAAGTGAGAAACCACTAATTTTATATGTATTACAGCATAAATAATCAGTTCAACACTATTTTTTCAGTGTTTTTGCATATAAACATATGTATAATCCATTTTGATTAAAAAAATTAAAATAAAATCAAAATTAAGCCTAACTTCTATATCTGTTTATATGAAAAAACTCCAAAATAATATGCAAAATATTATTTTTCTATTAAAAAATGATTTTTCAATAATTTGTTTACATTTAAAACTAGTGTGTTCTTAGCTACCCACTTTTTCGAGCTTCTGATTAAGCTCGTACACTATGCATATGTGTACTATATTATAACATAATGGATTTGGAAAAGACATTAAAATACTCAAAAATTAAGAATTTTTTTTGAGTTAATTACCAAAACCGTTCCTATGGTTTTGGCCAAAACTTTAAAAATTGCTTAAAAAGTCCCTGACTTTTGACAAAATAGGCCAAAACAGTCCATTTCGGTAACTGGGTTAAGTCAGTGTCGTTAAGCCAGAGGTATAATGGTCAACTAAGCTATAAAATTGTCTTCTTCCCCATTGTCTTCTTCCCAGGTCCATTTGTGATATCTGATCTATGGTGGCACCACCGCCTCTCCAAGCAACCACCATCGTCCCCAATTTTTTAATCACCATCCACTGTGCCTCACTCACTATACACCACCGCCTCTCCAAGCAACCACCATTATCATTCACCACCACAAACCTAAATAACACACCACCATTAATCAACTTCCACCGTCCCCAACCCTCCTCCTTCGTCACCACCACTGTTCACTACCGTCCTCAACAACCATCTGTCTCTGTGTCTCTACACCACCGTCCAAACCCTCTTCTTTCGTCACCACCACTGTTCACCACGGTCCTCACCACCGTCCAAACCCTTCTCCTTCGTCACTACCATCTGTCTTTGTGTTTCCGTAACTCTTCACACAATTTCCTTCGATGAGATGCTGACATCAGGTGCGAGATTAAAGCTTCAAACGGTGTTGGATCTGCACCAGGTATTGCTGTGTAAATGCTCGAATAAGGGGGTGGATCTTAACAGAAAGAGGAGGGGTAAACAAATGCTCAAGCGAGTATTGTTGGATCTGCACCGAGATTAAGGCTTCGAACGGTGCTAGATCTGAACAGAAGGAGTATGAGGGGTACCCAAGAATGATTTTTTAAGTGACACCAAGGTTGAATGACGAGAAGAAGAAAGCAAAGCATTTTATTAGGGGTAAGAAGATTAGCAAAGCATTAGAGGCCCATAAGTTATAACTAGATATTTTAGATGAACCAGCCACTTAGCTAGTATTGGTGAGTTGAGACCTGGTTGATTAATTTGCTAACTTTACCTTGCTTTTAGTTTAATTAGGTTTTGATGAGATGTGTAAGAAGATAATTGGGGAAGAAGATAATTTTGCTCCTAACTTGACGATTTTGCCCCTGACTTAACAAGGATGACTTAACCAAGTTAACGAAATGGACTGTTTTGGCCTATTTCATCAAAAGTCAGGGACTGTTCAAACAATTTTTAAAGTTTTGGGTTGGACTGACACATTGGCCCAAAGTCCCAAACCACAGGGACGGTTTTGATAACTTTTGGTAATTAACTCAATTATTTTAGTTCAATGCATAGTTAGTATTGAAAATAAGAGTGAGTTACTCTTTCAAATACTAATTACAATTTAATCCCCTCATCTTAATTATACTTTAATTCACTTATCTTTAACCAAATTTTGATTAATTAATTAGTAGTTACACTTTATCCCCCTTATAAAAAAACTAACGACCCCACAAATTTTAAATGATAAAAACTTTTTTGTACGTATATATTTTTTTTAAAATTATACCATAAAAATTAGTATTTGTTCTCTTAAATTTGAGTATAGTATTCATATAGCTTTATTAACTAAAAAATTTATAGGTTATGTGATTAAGGGTATATAGGGGTGAGCAAAAAATGAATAGTTAACCGAATCGAAAACAGACGAAGTTGAACCAACCAATTGTATTATTATATAATTCTAGCCTTATACCTCAAGTTCATGCATTTCATATTTTATACGTCCATTTCATGGATTTATATATCAATCTCGTGTATTTTATACTTCAATTTCACGTATTTTAAGCAAAAGTTTTAGCCAAAGTATGGTTTTTGGCTATTAACCGAAGTTAAACTGACCGAACCAAAACCCGTCAATCTACCCAAATAAATCAAACAGATTAATTGAAAACCAATTGGTTAATAAAATAGACTAACCAATAACTTTAGTTTTGGCTTCGGTTGATGCTAATAACCGAACTGGATCATTTGTATTCTTATATTGTTATAGCTTTTATACCTCCATTTCATGTATCTCATATTTTATACCTCTATTTCATGTATTTATATATCTATTTAATGTATTTATACATCTATTTAGTGTATTTTATACTTCAATTTGAAATATTTTATACTTCGATTTCATGTATTTCTAAGCAAAAATTTTAGCCAAAGTTTGGTTTGGGCTATTAACGTATCAAAATTAACGAACAAACAAAAAATCATCAATCTAACCAAATAAATCGAACTGATTAACTGAAAACAAATTGATTGATAAAATAAACTAGCCGGTGATTTCAGTTTCGGCTTCTATTGAGAATAATAAATGAACCAATTGAACCATACACACCATGACAGTGTCTGTGTTTCCCGACACATCACACAAACACCAATCTAATATATATATATATATATATATATATATATATTTGAATGGCTTCAATTATATTAAAGCTGTCTTTGACGAGACTCGAATGCTTGACCTTAACGCTGTGTTCCCGAGTTTCTAACGGAAAGAAAAGAAGAGAAAGGAGATTTAGGACAGAAAAGAACGGGAAGGAAAAGGAATATATAATTTTATTTTGTGTTCCCGAGTTCGAAGGAAAGAAAAAGAGAATAAAAATTTTATGTGTTCCCGAGTTGAAAGGAATGGAAAAGAAAGGTTTAATTTTACAATAATGCCCTTGTGGGGTGTTATATTAGATTAAATAGAAGGATAAAATAGTAAATGACAAAACATTTTAATTGATAACTTTCCCCTCCTTCCATTTCCTTTCATTTTGGAAGGAAGATTTTAAGCAATAATTTTCCCTCAACTTTCTCCCATTCTTTCCACTCCTTTCTTTTAATGAAACTCTGGAACACACTTATTTTTCACTTTCCCTTTAATTCCTTCACTTTCTTTTCAGTTCTTTCCTTTAATGAAACTCTGGAACACAGTGTAAGAGAAGGAATGCTTTAAATACAATGACTTTACCAATTAGATCCAACCTCACGTCGTCGTGTATACTTAATAAGCCAAAGTAAAGAAAGGGAAGCAAAATCTTTCTCCTCAACTATATAAAGTTCAAAGACCCATATCAAATTTCTCATCTCACTCCGCCACACACACAAAAATGGAGCAAACAAGGCAAAGACAACCAGTGGCTCTTATTGTAGGCGTCACCGGCATGGTGGGCGTTGCCTTAACTGAGGCCTTAAAGCAGCCAGCAGCATTAGGCGGTCCATGGACGGTCTACGGTGTATCACGGCGACCATTACCCACCTGGTTCCCATCCTTTCTCCTCAACAAGCACATCATGTTAGACACCCTAAACCAACACCAAACATACGAAATTTTAGCTCCACTTTCCTCCCAAATCACCCATGTTTTCTGGGTAGCTTTACAATTCAACGAAAATGAACAAGTCAGCATTTCCCTTAACTCCACTATGCTTTCTAATGTCCTTAATGCGTTAACTTCTTCTCCAAATTCAAAACTTAGTCATGTGACATTGCAAACAGGCACAAAACATTATGTAGGCCCTCTTCTTGATCCAACTCTCTCAACTCAACTTGTCCATCATGATTCACCATTCATAGAGGATTGCCCTAGACTACCTTTTCCAAATTACTACCATGATTTGGAAGACATTTTAGGTTCCTACTCCAAATCTTTAACTTATTCCATACACCGCCCTTCTATAATTATCGGTGCATCAACAAGAAGTTACTTTAATATACCTCTCACACTCGCCGTCTACGCGCTAGTTTGCAAACGCCAAAACTATCCCTTTAGGTATGTAAGTCGACCTATTTTTTATGTCTAGATCATGCGGTTCCTTTCATTGATGGGATGTTTGTAGGTGATTGAAATAACTAGTCGGTACATTTTGAAAAAACTTAAAGCTACTTGTCACATAATTTTTCTTTCAATTTAAAGCTAGTGGACGAGTTTCTTTGTTAGAAAATCGCAAGAACTGTACGTATAATCATTTCCACATAGCCACATAGGACTACTGGTAAGATATATACATGATCACATTCATGTATACCACAGTGAAACCCAGTTATGAGAGCCCTAGCTACTATATTAGAACAAAAAACGACCACTTTACGCGTCCACATCTACCGTCCCCAAATTTTTCCGGGGTTTGATATGCCATGAGTATAAATGTTTCAAGTCTCTGGTTATATTACTAGGCAGCAAAGAATGTGAGTTAAAATGTTCCATCTTCGTCCTGCTTTTCAAAGTGTTTAGAATAATAAAGAATTGTCCTTTGACAATTTGGGTGAATCCAATTATGTTTGCATATTTTTCATCTTTCTTTTTTAACAGCCAACAATTTTTTTTTTATTATTATCACAAAAAAACGGGTTAACTACAAGTTAACCAACATACCAGTACAATCACCAAAGAAACCATACCATACCTTCTTTTTTTTTTTTTTGAAGGTAAACTTCAATAAACAACGCCGAGCCATCCCAAATCAGGGCGCCCAAAGCCAAATCATAAATAACGCTTTTAATCTACCGCTATTTTTGAACCATAAATAACACAATGTCTTCACCTCACTTAGAATATCTTTTACGTGCACCTGTTTGTTAGAAAACTTTAACCCGTTCCTAACTCTCCACAAACTCCAACACGAAATGATAATGATCCCTTGAAAAGCGTCTTTCTAGTTGCCCTTAAGGCCCACAACCTAATGAAGATCAAGCAAGTCGTGAAAAGAAAAGGCATAAATGCTCGGCACCCTGCACCACCTACTCACGCACTGCCACAAAACGGACGCCACGCACTGCCATACTCAAACGCCAATAATACTAGCATATTTTCTTATATTTTGATTTGTTTAATTATTGCTATATAAAAGAAAATTTGACACAATAAAAGTATGGAAATTAGAGTATCATTATGAGTTTAAGCAATTAAAATGATCAAGGTCTCAAAATTAATCTCTTTAGACCCCTAACAGTTCAAGAAGCTCTTGAAAACAATAGATACAAAACAATTAATTAAAGCTATATGTAAAAACTACTTCTAAAACCGAGGTATCATAATAATTTCTCTCTAGGACCCTAAATAGGTTTTACCACCCTAAAAAGTAAAAAAGAAAAAAAAAATTAGACAAAGCAGTTTTTTTAACAGCAAATTTCTTCTCCTTATAGAACTTAAACTCATGACCGCTCCAACTTATGTGCTCCTAGAAGCTTTGCTTCTACCATTGAGCCACAAACCACAACTCGTATACTTAAAAATGATTTAATACTTAACAACCCTTTTAAGTTCTAATGATGTAGGTATGTTGGCAACAAATATAGTTGGGAGCACTTTTGGGATGTGTCTGATGCTAGAGTGATAGCCGAACAACAAATATGGGCATCAGTGACTGACAAGGCTAAGAATGAAGCATTCAATTGCACAAATGGTGATGTGTTTACATGGAAAATGGTATGGATGGTACTTTGTGATGTGTTTGGTGTTGAGTTTGTGCCATTTGATGAGAAAGAAAAGTTTAATTTTGAGGAGTTCATGAAAGATAAAGGAGAAGTTTGGGATAGAATTGTTGAAGAAAATGGACTGTACAAGACAAAAATGGAGGAGATAACTTGTTTTGGGGCAGTAGATAGTCTTTTAAAACTTGAGATTCAACATGTTTGTAACATGAATAAGAGTCGAGAGTTAGGGTTTCATGGGTATGCAAATACGCTCAAGAGTATACCAGAATGGGTTCAGAGGTTGCAGCAAATGAAGATACTTCCATAAAGATTGTAATGGTTATACTTGTTGGAAAAGATTGTACTAGTGATGTTAATCAAATAAAAATATGAAAAGTAATAACTAAATCAAGCAAGAAATCTTAATGAATGTTCTCATTTACCTTTTATTGGTGTTCATTCGTTTATGTTCATTAATCTATATTCAGTCATGTCTATTTATCTATGTAAGTGAACCATTTGTTTATGTTAGTCAACGAGAGTTATTGTTTATGTTTATATTATATTATATCATTTCCTTGTTTATAGGATAGTAGTTTCCTTATTTCTTGTACAATTGTAACTATATATAGGGAGGTTGATTAATGAGAATATCGCTCAATTCATTCACTCACATGGTATCAGAGCTTGGTGCTCTCTACCGATAATAAACCCTAGTCTTTCTTTTCTTTTCTGTCGTCGATTACGATCGACTCGCCCCCGACTACGGTCGGCTCCTTCATACATGTTCCCTTTCACATCTATCCTCTTTGTCCCTCACATCCAAACCCATGGCCGACAAAGTTGCAGGTTCCCCACAACCACAAAACTCTAACCAACCCAAGAACACCTCTCTTCACCCAGTGTACTCCGGAACAAATATTCAGAAGAAGGTTCGGATGCTCGAAGGTGTTAAGGTAACCTACTCATCTTGGGTTCATCTCTTTACTCTTCATGTCCGTGGTTACCGGGTCCTTTCTCACATTGACGGTACTCCACCACCAGAGAAGACGGATCCCGCATATGAATCATGGGTTGAAATTGATTCGATTGTGTTGCAATGGAATTTCAATACTGTTTTGGATGATTTGCTGTCTCGCATCATCAATGATGCCACCACTGCATTCGAAGCCTGGACCCGACTCCAGAAACAGTTTCACAATAATAAAGGGGCTCAGATCGCTACTCTTGAACACGAGTTTGTTACCCTCACCCTTAAATCACAGCCAAATATGGAGACATATTTCCAGAAACTTCAGGAGCTTGCGGACCAACTGAACGAACTCTTATCAACGCCCATTAATAATGAGCGCCTTGTTCTTTAGATGGTACGCGGGCTGCCGCCAGAATTCGACACCATGGGTTCTCTTATCTGTAACACCCCAAAAAAAATGTTAAGTAATAATAGTATGGTGGAAATTGTATATGTATATATATATTTGTGTGTATATGTGTATGCGATTGTATGTATGTATGCGTATATATATATATGTGTGTGTGTGTGTGTGTGTATAAAGGTGTGTACCTCTAGTTGTAAGTGGTGCATTGATAGTTGTACATTTAATAAACATGACTATTTACCAAGCTAATTACTTGGGTAAAATAGTGGGAATTTAGTTGATAAAAGAGAGGGGCCAAACATGAGATAACACTTACCTTGAAGGGTTAATATGGGGTGGATGGTATAACAAAGTAAATAAGGGACTAAACAAGGAAATGGGGGATTTCTAGAAACAAAAGAAATTATCAGGAAGGAGGAGGTGGGTGGCGACATTAGGGGCCTTCACCTCATCCATTCTTTTACTAAAATTGGAAGGAAGAACCACCTCTAATTCCTTGCATGTCCTTGAATTACTAACCCTCTTGTGATATTAATCTCATTGGTAAGTTGTAGTATAAGTTTTGGTGAGGTTTGAAAGTAGTATGGTGGATTTCATGATTATGTTGTGAAAATTACTTCTTGTGGTTAGGAAAGCATGCTAGCTATGTGTAGTAGTGTAAAATTGAAGAGATTGTATGTTAATTGTTTGTACTAGGGGTAAATTGAGAATGTGTTAAGTGGGTGTTGAAATGAAGGTTTTCTGTTGACTTTTAAAAGTCAAACAGGACCTCAACACCAAGAAAACTCTATTGATTATATATAATTGCTGATTAGAAAGGTAGATTGTAAATGTTAGTGTAGAATTGGAGATGTGGCATCATAGAATGGTATGATCACTTGAATGTATGGGTATGCACACCAATTGTATGATAAAATGCCTAGCACTTTAGAATAGGTGAAATTGTGAGCAATGTATGATAAATATGATGGTAGAGGTTGTAACTATGAGATTATGCTAGTTGTTCACCTTGAACCAAGAATGGTAATGGGTAAAGTATGAAAAGCTAAAGTATGAATTCCTTCACTATGTAGGTGTGAAGGTTGAAGGTTCAAGTGATCACAAGGAGCAAGGTGCACACAACAAAGGTAAGTTGGTTTCTACCAACTATTAGCCTATTAAACTTACTTGTCTTGATTGTTATGTATGCATTGTTGTGAATTAAAGATGGTAGAAATACCCTCATGGGTAAAAATGGTAGAAAGATCCTTATGGGTCGAAATGGTAGAAAGACCCTTGTGGGTCAAAATAGTAGAAACACCCTTATGGGTTAAAATGGTAGAAAGACCATTATGGGTCAAAATGGTAGAAATACCCTTATGGGTTAAAATGATAGAGAGATCCTTACGGGTCAAAATGGTAGAAATACCCTTATGGGTTAAAATGGTAGAAAGACCCTTATGGGTCAAAATGGTAGAAATACCCTTATAGGTTAAAATGATAGAGAGATCCCTACGGGTCAAAATGGTAGAAATACCCTTATGGGTTAAAATGGTAGAAAGACCCTTATGGGTCAAAATGGTAGAGGTACCCTTATGGGTTAGAGATGGTAGAAGTACCCTTATGGGTCAAAAATGGTGGGAGTGCCCTTAACGGGTCATAATGGTGAAAGTAAAGTTATGTCATGGTTCAATGGGACATATGGTGTCTTTTGAACAAGATAATGATATTAACTTGTATGCTAATTGTTTGTTGTTATATTGTTTAGGTAAAGCTCATGAGTGAAGATCAAGTCTCCATGAAGATCGTTTCATGCACGCTCGGTTCTTTTGGGTTGGGTACCATGGTCGTGTTAGGATCTTTGAGTCTTATAAACAAGATGTTAATGTTTTGTACATGGTTTTTAATTATGGGTCAAAGATTCACATGGTAGCCAACTTGGGCATGTCATTTTGTAAATTTAACTAGTGTCGCCAAGGTTGTCGCTATGTCGTTGGACAAGACGTTTTGGGTATGTATATATAATGGATGTTTATGTATTATCCTTATGTTTTAAAAAAAATCGAGCCTTACATTATCAACAATAAAATACCAGATTGGGATGAAGCTTGTGAGATGCTTCATGGTGATCAACGTCGTAGGGAAGCCCGTGAACTTCTGAATAGACCCTCTATTATGGTTGTTGCTGTCACCGCCCCTTCATCGAACGCTCCAACACCATATGAACCTCAACCCCGTGACCCTGCTGCTGCCGCCCCTACACGCCCTCGTAACTCAGCTTCTAGACGTGGCAGGGGTTGTGGTTCAGGCTCGCGTTACAATCCTCAGAACCCTCCTATCAACAGGCCCACTACACCCATGCAATACCCTTATTGGGCTCCACCTCCTTACTGGGCTCCACCTCCCTACCCGTACCCCACCACAGGTGACTGGGCCTCTCCATGGATACCATATGGTTCCCGGCCTAACAACCAGCAGCCACATCAACCAGCCCGAAATCAGCAGCACTCACAGCCCAATACAAGTTTAGATGCACAGGCCCATTACACTTCGTTGGACGCTTTGGAACCGTCTCAACTTGCGCAGGCTTTTCAAGCAGTCTCTATGGATCCAGAAGATGAGAATTTGGACATGGATACCAGGGCAACTTCGCATGTTACACCCGACTAAGGTAAGCTTTCTACACTTTCCCCGTATTCTCATATAAAGTCTATTTTAGTTGGAAATGGCAATCATTTACCCGCACTTTATTAAAAACCGTATTTCTGTTCGTCAGTTCACCACTAACAACAACGTATCTGTTGAATTTGATCCATTTGGTTTTTCTGTGAAGGACTTCCATGATGGTACGCCCCTCAGCCGCCACAATAGTTCAAGCGGCCTCTACTCCATCACCAAGAATTCCCTTGCTACTGCTTTTGTTTCTGTCGCCTCACCACAGTCTTGGCATGAACGCCTTGGTCATCCAGGACATCAAGTTACAGACTATCTTAGTTCTCATTGTTTTTTAACTTGTAATAAGATTGATGCTTCAAACTTTTGTCATACTTGTCAATTAGCTAAACATAAAAAATTGCCTTTTGTTGATTCCATTACATCCACGTCTTTACCCTTTGCTCTCGTTCATTGTGATTTGTGGACCTCACCCGTTGTGAGCACCTTGGGCTATAAATATTATATGCTACTTGTTGATGATTTCACACAATATATTTGGGTTTTTCCATTAAAATTCAAATCTGAAACGTTCACTAAATTTACCAACTTTCATGCCTTTGTTCAAACCCAATTTAGAATGAAAATTCAACAGTTTCAATGTGACATGGGGGTGAATTTAACAACCACAACTTCCTTGATTTTGCAGCCAAAAACGGTATGCAATTTCGTTTTTCATGTCCTCACACGTCCCAACAAAATGGCAAGTCCGAACGCATGATTCGACGATTGAATGACATCATGCTTTTCCTTTTCATCCATGCTTCTTTCCCCTCCAAATATTGGGTTGATTCCATCCAGACCGCCTCATACCTTCACAATATTTTACCATCCAAAACCCTTCACAACTCCACACCATGCTCCGTCTTGTACCTTCGCCACCCGTCCTATGAACACTTACGAGTGTTCGGGTGTGCATGCTACCCAAATGAGTCTGATACCCGACCCCACAAACTTCACAATCTATCCTCTCAATTTGTATTTTTGGGATACCCAGCCAACTGCCGTGGATACCGGTGCCTAGACATGTCCAAAGGTAAGGTCATCTTTTCTCGGCACGTCACTTTTGCCGAGTCTGTTTTCCCTTTGGCTTTTTCGAATGAACCAAAACCCGACCACATCTTTTGTGATGACCCATCTCCTCTTTTTTCCTACAACCTCCCCACTCCCTCCCAACCTCCTGTTACCCACACCCAAGCCCACCCTCAAACCGGCCCACCCCCACAAACGCCCAGTAGCCCACTATCTCCATCCGGCCCTTATCCCCATTCCACTCCTGGCCCACAACTACACCCCACACCCCCCCACGTCCCGGCCCGGCCCAAACCACCCCTTCTTTCACACCTAAAACTACACCAGCCCATTATCCACCTCCTCAGCCCATACCACATCCGATGGTAACCCGGTCCTGTGCCGGTATTACTGATAACTCACATTATTAACATATAAAACAAGCATAAACAGTCTCATAGTAGGATACAATTAGGCTTATAGTATTGATATTTGATGCTTAATTCGTTCCTATTTGTATTTCTCAGGAAACTGGAGCTCCAAGACGGAAACAGAGGATTTTAGGGGAAAAACAAGCAAAAACTAGAGATTCCTGAAGATACGAGACTTGTAGCATGTTCACTGTATGTTTGAAGACAATCCTGGGACTTAAACAGTGATAAAAAACCAGTCTGGGAGTGACCCGGCATGCCCACACACACTTGCACGAAGGCCTTGCACGCTAGAAGACAACGCAGCGAACCTGGAAAACGACGAAACTTGGGGAACAAGGCAAGCACGCCCGTGCCCCTACTTGTTGCACGCCCATGCTCATGTTGAAATGCCTATAAATAGCAAGCTACCCCTCGCCATTTGTTCATCCCTTCTTGTGCTCTCTTGGGGCCAACTACCAAGCTTCTCTCAGAGATCTTGGGGTCATTTGGGAGGCCTTATGGCCCTCCTAACATCCCACCAAGGTTAGGCCTCGTCCTACCTTGATCAAGTTGGCCAAGAACGGGATCGTAGAAGTAGTTCATATGCAATAAAACATCGAGGGTCATGAAATTGTTAGATGCATAGCACTTGAAGATGGAGAGATTGTCTATGAGCAGCAATGTTCTTGAGGGTCATGACGTTGTTAGATGCATAGCACTTGAAGATGGAGAGCTTGTCTATGAGCAACAATGTTCTTGGGTTGATCATTAGATATGGTTGTATCTTTCTGTTATCATGAACCCATTTCGATATGTAGACTTTTATTATTATTATTATTATTATTATTATTATTATTATTATTATATTTTTAGTTATTTGTTGTGTTATCTTCTCCTAATCTTTATTTGTTTATCTTGTGATAGGTTTCTAATGATGATTAACTCAATAAACCTATAAAATACTTTAACTTAATTAAATAACTAGAGGTAAAATCAGCTTCTGGTGGCTCCGAGCTAGATCCAAGGCGAGGAAACCGGTAGTGAGACAGATCCCTTGGGCTTCTGATATACAAACCGAATTCTAAGCAATGGCTTCTGAAGTGGACCAGATCTGAGTGACACATTTCTGGTACTTACCAGATGATTGAATGATGTCCTTGGAAAAAGACGGTTTCCCTACGGGCGCACCAGTAATCTCCGGATTACACGCTTTTAGGATTATGTGCCACCTTTACCAAGGATTTCATTCAGTTCGGGAGGTTAAGGGTTGGGTTAATTAAGTCACCAATCATCAAACCAACTTTATATTTTTTAGGCCTATAAATATTAAAGTGTCACTAAGATAAATAAAATAAAGATTATTTTTCTAGTTCTCGTTAGTACAACGCCTTTAGCCAATGGGGGCCCGAGTTGCCTGAGACAGCCGTAAGAGAGATCCTTCGGTCTTCATGACCATTAGCCTATTAGGGGATACGAGGTTGCCAGGATAGAGAGACCCTTCGGTACGGAACGCGAGAACTAAGGGAGGTGTATGGTGTTCCGGCTCAGAAGAGAAGCCTCTAATTTAAGAAGAGGATAAGTTCGAAGACCAGAGACTTGACCGTGGTTTGAGGAGCCCGCTATACGCGAGGCCCTGGCGGAGTACCCCAAGTGGACGCACGCTGGACAGGTTCTGCATTCTTCTCAGTAGTAGCCTCCGCTTCTTTATCAAGGAGTCAACACTTCAAGATCTATCTCGTCTTCCTCACAATTAATTAACTTAAATTATTAATTTTAATAATAAACTTAACTACTTATTCGGAGGGTCCCGAGATGTGCATATTACACTACTCTACTAATTTATCTTTTTCTTTTATAAAACCCAAACCTTTTTCAAAAACTATTTTTATTAAAAGAACCCCTCCGTTTTATTTTTCTTCTCAAAACCCGATCAAGTAATTGATGAACGGTTCAGTAGGGGAAAGTGTGAACCCTGAAATACGATACTCAATACTTACGCTAGAAGCTATACTATGCACGTCAGGTTCTCTACCTATGTGTTGGTTTTAGTTTCTAAAGTAATTATTGTTTACTTTATAAATTTAAAACTTGTTAAAACCGGTTTAGTAAAAATCAGTCGTTTACCCCAAAACCAAAGTTTCGGATTTCAAACATCAAGTTTTTGGCACCGGGGAAATGACATCTTTTTAATTTGCTAAAACCATGCACATCAATTACCAAGCCTTGTGTCCCTTTCAACCTATCTACTGTTACTTCCGCTATTTCCCCTTTACCAAAATCCCACCTCAGTGCCCTTCAAGACCCTAACTGGAACGATGCCATGAAAATTGAATTTAAGGCTTTATTAGATAATAATACGTGGGAACTTGTACCAAGGCCTACCTCGGCACCCATTATCCGGTGTATGTGGCTTTTCAAACATAAATATCATGCGAATGGCCAGCTGGAACATTATAAAGCTCGCCTGGTTGTTAATGGTAAAATCCAAACTGTTGGTGTAGACTGTGATGAGACGTTTAGCCCAGTGATGAAACCCACTACCATTCGCACTATTCTCAGTTTGGCAGTATCCCGCTCTTGGCCTATACACCAATTGGATGCCAAAAATGCGTTTCTTCATGGTCATCTCAAAGAAACGGTTTTCATGCACCAACCGCTAGGGTTTGTTGATCGAAATAATCCAAATGTTGTATGCAGGTTAAATAAATCTCTATATGGGTTAAAGCAAGTGCCACGTGCTTGGTATCAACGATTTTCAGCATTTATTGCACGGTGTGGATTTCGCAGCAGTATATGTGATACTTCTCTATTCGTCTTTAATAACGGTGGTCAAACAGCTTATTTGTTACTATATGTTGATGATATTATCTTGACCGCCTCATCTTCAGCTCTCCTTAATCACTTTATTGCGGATCTGAAGAAGGAGTTTGCTATAACCGATCTTGGTCGGCTACATCATTTTCTCGGCATTAATGTTGAAGATAAGAATGGGGGACTCTTTTTATCTCAATCGTCTTATGCTATTGACATCCTCAGATGTGCGAATATGTCCGCTTGCAAGCCTTGCACAACACCAGTCGATGTAGGGTCGAAGCTGAGCACTTCCTCTGAATCTCTGATGGTTGACGGGACTCTTTATCGCAGAGTGGCACGTGCATTACAGTATCTGACTATCACTTGTCCCGACATTGCTTACGCCGTTCAACAAGTGTGTCTCTTCATGCATGTTCCGCGTGAACCCCATTTACAGTTTTTGAAGCGAATACTTCGCTATATACGTGGAACAGTTGACTACGGTCTTCAGATTTCACCTTTATTTAAGGTTGTTGTACGAACAAATCTTGGAGTAAAGATATTACCTCAATATATTAATCTCTACACACTTTCGCTTCTGTAGCTCATATGAAAGTAACATATATAGCACATATGATTCATATAAATGCATCCTGAGTACTACCCGTTCTTGTATTTACTTCTTTTCCCATGATTAAAACATTTCTTGTGCACAGTCGAATGTCTAGATTCATCGTATTCGATCAGTGAAATTTTTACATGTTCAACCTCTATTTGACTCGTTTCATATTATTCTATTAACCTAATCTTTTATTTTATCCTTTTGACCCAATAAAAATTGACCAATTTATAAGAGAATGGGTAAAAAAAACGCCACCTTTGTAGCTCTATGCATGTACTTCATATTTATATATACTAAATACTTATTGTAGAGAATAACAAATTAATCAAAAAACGACTTACAATTTACATCTTAAATAACCCCTTCCTTTAGTTGGATCAAATGGTGCAAGCTGCATCATGGTACTACATTATCTAAAAAACACCTATTACTTGATTTTGATTCATATAAAGAGAAATAAATAAACATATACGTCTTTGGATACTAAATGTGTTGCTACAAAGATAAATAATAATCATTTTAAAATGTATATATCATATGAAACCTCATTTCTCAAATATAAATGATAATCATTTATATTAGCTATCCAACAACTTCTTACCACCTACAAATACATATACATATACAACTACTTTAAACTATCAAGTTCATAACCATATACTTTATGACCAAAAGTCAACAAAGTAAATGAAACAAAATATGAAAACAAAATAATACGAATTACCTTTACTGAACTCGAACTCCCCGTCAAAGGGATTTCATCTCTATTATCATCTTCTACAAAGAAAAGCAAGTGCGAACACGAGTACATTAATGAATTACCAAAGTATTGTAATTAAAATTTCCGAATAATCGAAACATGAGTGTTGTTCTAGTACCTGTTGTAACCTCATATCACGTATATTTGTTCATTTTATAGAGACCCTTACACATAACTACAAGAGTAATAAAAATATGGAAGTTAAGCATTTAGAGCATCATACCTTACATAAATACAAGAGTAATAAAAATATAGGAATTAAGCATATGGAGAGTCATCATATAAATGCATGTATGTATAGAGTCACTAATTGATATATTCATATCATTGTACAAGTGGATAATGCAATAATAAGGGTACTATAGAAAGTTTTAC
This sequence comes from Ambrosia x helenae, assembly GCA_030844895.1. Taxonomy (NCBI): domain Eukaryota; kingdom Viridiplantae; phylum Streptophyta; class Magnoliopsida; order Asterales; family Asteraceae; genus Ambrosia; species Ambrosia x helenae. Next base: position 114,685,768 of record CM061233.1, read on the forward strand.
ATGACATTTAGGGTTTAAAGCATGAGACCTTTGGACTCCCATCTTAAAAATGTGATAAAATTACCATGTTAGCCACATTTGCTCCTTAATAAGGTAAAATAGAGAAGAGATAGATAGGGAGGTTGATTAATGAGAATATCGCTCAATTCATTCACTCACAGTTTATACTATAAAAATCAACATAACGAAACACGAAAACATTTAATATTATCTTAACAAAGGAACACAAACAATAAACCTCTTTTGTTTAATTGTTAATGTTCAAGCATGTGTTTATTGGTTTTCTACACTTATCTTTTTCACGAGACTTTTTTGCTATGGAGGCAGACCGGGTGAGAGAGATCCCGGATCTGAATCTTCTGCAGAAAGCGTGTGAACGGAGAGTGAGCAGAAGGGAAGGAGGTCCTCATACGGAGTCGCACAAGCTTTAGACAAAGGTGCTATTGAGATATTGGGCCCTTATGGTATCTCGTACACATTCCGACGATTGGCCGAGCGAATAAGTCAACTTTGGTTAAAGTTGAACATACAAACATGGGCATGCTCTTTCGTATTCGTCCAGTTCATTTACATGCATGTTGGTTGAGTACTGTAGTCCGACCCCACAGAGGGTAGGGCGCGAGTTGTCAAGTTCTTTCTTTTTCTTGTTACGCTTAATAGAGATAATCAATCACATTTAATATTGTATTCATTGTATATATCGTTTCCATAATTATCGGAACAAACTTGTATTATATATAGATGATATGAAATAGAGGAGAGGCAAGGTTTCCAATCTATCATGGTATCAAAGACCAGAAACCCTACCTCCTCCTCTCCTTCCCATCGATCCTAATCCCCTGCCATCTCCTTATTATTTTTTTTCTTCTTCTTTACTGCTTCAATCGCAACCTCCTGATCCCATTCCTTTTTTGTCTTATTCGGCCTACCACCTATCACAATCATTCCCTTTTGTCTCATTCGGATCACTAACTATCACATTCTCCTACCCTTGCTCACATATATCGCATTTTTTTTCCTACACATCATGACTTCTGCTGCCCAATCCACCACTATTATCCCTTCCCTTACGGTTGAATCTAAGATTCATCCCGCTACCACCGTCTCCAACATCAAGAACTTTGTCCCCATTGTTCTTGAAATCGAATCCTCACAATACGCCTCATGGGCTACCTTATTTAAACTCCATTGTAAAGCCTTCTTGGTTGAAGATCATCTTCATCCAAGACCTCCACCACCCGATCCCACACAAGCCTAACCCTCACAAAAACCTATCGATGATTGGGATCGACTAGACGCCATTGTGCTACAATGGATCTATAGTACGATCTCCAATGATCTCCTACACACTATTATCAACAACATCTCCAATGCCCATGAAGCTTGGGTCGCCATCGAGGACTTATTTCACGACAATAAAAGTGCCCGAGTGATTCACCTCATGAACAAGTTCTCTAACACACGCTTGGATGGGTTTCCGAGCATGACGGCATATTGTCAAGCCATGAAGGTCTTGGCGGATCAACTCGCCAATGTTAATGCACCGGTGGATAACGATTGGTTAGTTTTGCAGTTGCTTGCGGGCCTTAATGACCAATACGAAGGTATATCTACCATTCTTAAAAACCAAGATGTAAGACCCTAACCCGTAATCACGCGATCAACGCCCAAATCATACGGGTTTGGACCTTACTTAAACCACTCCCGATTAAAACTTTGGTAAATTATGAAAATCCAACTTAATGAATCCCATACACGTTTAGTTCCAATAATTTTACATCATTGCTACAAAAAAGAATGTATTAAAGTTTGTGTTTTTAACGGGAGTTCGTTAGATTCTAGTGCGGAAGCTTGTATGAGTGATCGGGCGTGTTCGGCTCTTATCGCGACTTGATCCTTGTTCCGGGACTTCCATCACATGTTTACCTAGCACCATTACACAAAGAATGGTTAGTGAGTGGTCAAATGAAACATTTAACTAGTACGATAGTCGTTACACGTCGAAACGGAACGAACCAGGCCAAACGGCCCTTTATCAGGAGAACAAACTGCTGCAACTTATGCGCAGCAGCTGTTCGGATCGCTTTTACCCCTTTTAAAACCCGAAATCTGACTTCGACTTTCAAATGAGAATTGTTCTACGCTCCGAGAGCTTTCCAGGCATATAAAGAACGCCTCCTAACGATTTTTCTACGATTTTATATGCAATTTTAAAGATCGTGCTGACATGCAGGTCTATTCGCGCGGCCGGTCGGTTTATTCGCGCGGCCGCTCGAAGCTTCTGATGTAATTTTGGTGGCTTTTAAGCGTGGGAATCATGTCGCAACCGCATTTGATGATTCCCGAAGCCTAAGTAATGACTTGCCGACTAAATAAACCTTTGTTTGACTGAAATTATGGTCCGGTTTATGTCGCCATGATCCGGTTCTTAGTTTTGAATGTTTATGGCGACTTTTACCCAATTTGACCCATTAAGGCCTTAATTCAAACAAGGCACTTTTGACCACTTAAATTGCATACCGTTTGAGTTGTCAAGTCATTAGACACTTGATCAACAAAAGCGTTTGTCTGATTTGTTTCATTACGACTTAGATTCTTAGAATCAACCTTTATTAATCCTTTAAATCCCCAAAATGCCCCTCATGACCAAATCTTTCAATTTAGCCATTCGTGGCGAAACTTCTTGTTTCAAATCCAATGTTTTTGACTCAATGACTTGTTTAAAAACTTCTAAGTCCATACGGACTTAGATTTTCAACATTTCTCAAGATTGTTCTAATGTGGTCGATTCTAAGCGCCTTAGCGCGCATTAGACATAGTTATGGAAATAACTTACTTGATTTGCACCCACACTTCATGTGGGTACTTTATCACCTTTGTTGCTTCGCCGAAGGCGTTTATTTGACTACGGACTTACCGGGTGGCCTTGACCCATATCCATACCTTGTGTTTATCCTCCATGATTCTTAACATCAAGAATACACGCGCAATTGCATCTACCTGTATGCTTTCTAAATAGACAACGTTAATTTCTCGGAACTCAAATGGCAATAACTTGCCATTTGACCCGTTTAACTTTATGAATCTTAATGCTTGGAGTACAAGCATCAAGTGTTGGATTCACATGGTGAGGACATCACCATTTGACCTGTTTAGACTCCTAGTTCATAATGCTATGTTACCCAAGTTTTTATCCATGGTTCAAGTGAAACAAACTTGACCCATTTAACATCATGCTTAACGACTCCATTCAATCGGTTTAATTTGGATTAAAACATCATTTCTCACATATCTTTATTAGTTGACCCGTTTGATGGATTTCTCCATTTGGTCATAACTCATTATCTCGATTAAGGTCATAAACCACATTTTGTATTGAGTGCACATAAGGCAACTCACATAATAGATTCTACCCCTTGGGGTTTATCTTTACCTCACACTCAAGATTTGAAACTAATGTTTATAACAATTTAAGCTATGTTATAGTATATTGGTGTAAGTAAAACTTACCTCATATCCGTTCTTGCTTCCATACGCATTCGCCTTGCATCCATTTGACCCGTTTGCTCCCTCTTTGTTATTCCTAACTTGGGGATGAGTCAAACTTGTCTATTAGAATACATAATATGGAATTTTGTTCACTATCCATAACATCATGTATTCATTATCATTACTAGTTAAATCCATAGGTATTTTCTTACATGTCTAGTTGAGATTAACTCGCCTAGGCATTTCATCAAACATTTGGTGTGCATCCACCAATATACTTAGTTTCAAAAGTTCAAGATATATCCAAAGCATCACCATTTGCCTAATCATCATCATAACACATTATTTAGACCATTTTGCCTAAATTTCTCATACAACAACTTCTAAGAGTCACAAAAGGTTACTAGATATGAGTGGATTCAACCTAGAGGTTAAACCCCAAATTCTACACATGAACATAATCATATGATCAAAACCAAATACACATATTAGGTGTGATTTGTAACTAAATTAGGTATGTTTGAGGTTCCCCAAGACTAGAGCAACCTCTTTTAACCATAAATTTCACGTTTTATCAAAACCCTAGTTTTTGACCAAATCAAAAACGGGTATTAACATCAAATTACATCAAATAGAAGGTACCTTGATGTTCATTAGGCCTTAGATGACTTGTTTCTTGCTAGAGCATCGAAAAGCCCCTTGATTTGGCTTGGATTCAAGCATGTTCTTGAGTGTTTAGGGTTGGAGGTTGAAGGAGATGTGTTCTCCTGATGTATATACGCACACACACATCATGTGTGTTTTTATTGTTTTATTTTGCATTAATAAAACCCACTTATCATATTGACAACTTTGGTCCCTCAAGTTTAGTGTCGGTTCATTTTGCTATTAAAACTTAATTTACCAAGCTAGCTTCTAATATTATATCCGTTACATAGATAATAACATTCATTAGCTTGTTTTCATTATAGAACATAACCCAAGTTCTTGTTGATCGAGTCTCGTTTTATTATTTCGCTAATCACGCCTAATGGCGTAGTTAGGCGAACGGATGGTTTTGGGGTGTTACAAAAGATCCCTTGCCTTCGTTTTATAATGCTCGTTCCAAATTAATTCAAACTGAAACCGACAAAGCCGAACGAGCATCCCATGCCGCCAAAACCGCTTCATCCGCCCTAGCCGCCACCACATCCCGCAACCAAACCTATGACACCAATCGTCCCGTTGATCGTTCCTACGGACGTGGCCGTGGCCGCTCTGGCCGCCGGGGCCGGGGTCGCGGACGCGGGAACTACCAGCGAACACCACCTCATAATTATTTCTGGCCCTCCCCTTACACCTCGTGGAACCCCTCCTGGCCAAACAACCCTTTTCCGTATCCACCCACAACATCACAGACCGGCCCACAGGCCCACTTCCCTCATTTTCCTTCGGCACCTTATTTCCCTTGGCCCACTAGTACACCACCTCCATGTCCTTTTCCATCTACTAAAGGCCCGCAGCAACCTCAGGCCCAACAGCAGGGAATTTTAGGCCCAACTCCTTCTCATAATAATTATGCAGCCTATTCTCCCACCGACATCGAACAGGCGATGTACACGATGTCCCTACAACAACCGGATTTGACACAATACATGGATACGGGTGCTTCTTCAACAATGACTCCAGAAAAAGGTGATTTTCATTCCTTTTCTAACTCTTGCATTGCTCAAAATATTATTGTAGGTAATGGTCATACTATCCCGGTTTTAGGACAAGGCACCAAATATTTACCTAAACCTTTCCCTCCCTTTATACTAAAAAATGTTCTCTACTCCCCAAAACTAGTTAAGAACCTTATATCTGTTCGTCGTTTTACTAGAGATAATTGGGTGTCTGTTGAATTTGATCCGTTTGGTTTTCTTGTGAAGGACCTCAAGACGCGGGTTCCGCTCCTGCGATGCAACAGCAGCGGTGATCTCTACCCTCTGGTGCTCGGGTCCTCCTCCACTCTACTACCCACTGCCTTTGCTGCCGTTACTGCTGACCTTTGGCACCAACGTCTTGGCCACCCAGGACGTCATACTTTGAATTCAATAAAACCTGTTTCTTCTGTTTCATTTAAAAATTTTAATAAACATGTTTGTGATTCGTGTGTTTTTGGTAAAAGTATTAGACTACCTTTTTTTCCTTCTACTTCTTGTGTGTTTCAACCATTTGATATTATTCATAGTGATGTATGGACCTCACCAATTATTAGCTCGTCCGGCCATAAATATTATGTATTATTTTTGGACGACTATTCTAATTTTTTATGGACCTACCCACTCGCCCACAAATCCCATGTTTTTCAAGCCTTTACCCAATTTGCATCCACCATCAAAACACAATTTGAAAAGACCATAAAAACCTTCCAGTGTGACAATGGTCGTGAATACGTTAATACTGCCTTTCAAAATTTTTTCACGACCAACGGCATACTTTACCGCCTATCTTGCCCTTACACCTCTTCCCAAAACGGCAAAGCCGAAAGAAAAATACGGTCCATAAATAACATAGTCCGAACACTCATGGCCCATGCATCTCTTCCCACCCACCTTTGGCACTTTGCCCTTGAAACCGCAACTTATCTTCTTAACATACTTCCCAACACAGTCACCAAAACCAAAACCCCAACCGAGCTACTTTATCAAGCAACTCCCACATATGACCACCTTCGTGTCTTCGGTTGTCTCTGCTACCCACTTACCCCCTCCACTACCATTCACAAACTAAACAATCGTGCCCAACCTTGCGTCTTTCTCGGTTACCCTCCGACTCATCGGGGGTACCGTTGTCTCGACTTGAAAACCAAACAGATATATATTTCGCGACACGTGGCTTTCGACGAAACAACTTTTCCATTTAAGCAAACCATCGGCCCATCCCCCACCTACGATTTTTTATCCGAACCATTCCCACATCACTTAACACCACACATACACACTACTCCCAGTCCACCTAATACCCAAAATCCAACCGGCCCAATACATACTGCCCCAAACGCTAACTCTACACCTTCCCATGAGCCCACCACGACCAACCCCATTACCCACGGCTCTCCCCCACCTACCCAGCCCACACCAGACCAGCCCGTAAACTCCACGCCCACTACTACTTCCTCCCCTACCGAGCCCATTAATCCACACCCGCAACCAAACTCACTCCCTCACCGAACCATCCACACCCGCTCCATGAGCGGAATCCACAAACCAAAACAACCTTTTAACCTAAATACTACAACCAAACCCCACATAGTACCCATCCCTAAAAACCCAACCGATGCCTTGTCTACACCGGAATGGTATTCCGCCATGTCTACTGAGTTTAATGCACTTGTTAGAAATGGGACATGGGAATTAGTACCTAGGCACGCCGATATGCATGTTATTAGAAGTATGTGGCTTTTCAAACATAAGTACAGGTCGGATGGGTCGTTAAAAACGGTACAAAGCACGTTTGGTTTGTGATGGGCGTTTACAACAGGTTGGTATTGATTGTGGAGAGACTTTTAGTCCGGTTGTAAAACCGGCAACCATTCGTACAGTGTTATCTCTTGCTCTCTCAAAACGTTGGTCGGTGCACCAACTGGATGTTACCAATGCTTTCCTTCATGGGAATCTCCATGAGACTGTTCACATGTACCAACCCATGGGGTTTCGCAACAAGCAATTTCCGGACTATGTTTGCTCTCTTAAGAAGTCTCTATATGGTCTTAAACAGGCTCCCCGTGCATGGTGCCAGCGGTTCACGGACTTTGTTCTCTCCATCGGGTTCTCTCACAGCAAGAGCGATGCCTCTCTTTTCACCTTTCGCCAGGGTACCCACACAGCATATCTTCTTCTTTATGTTGACGATATTTTACTTGTCACCTCCTCTGACAAGCTACGTCACTCTCTCATGTCCAAGCTAGCATCAGAGTTTGCCATGAAGGACTTAGGTCCCCTTAGTTTTTTTCTGGGCATATCTGTCACCCGCTCCCGGGACACCATGTTTCTTTCACAGCAGTCCTATGCGACTGAGATTATTACACGTGCCGGTATGCAATCGTGTAATCCCGTGTCCACTCCTGTAGACACTAACGGGAAGCTGAACTCTACCACGAGTGACTTATTCACGGATCCTACTCTGTTTCGTAGTCTAGCAGGGGCTCTTCAGTACCTTACTTTTACCCGTCCCGATATTTCTTATGCTGTTCAACAGGTTTGTATGCACATGCACGCTCCTCGCCTGGATCACTGGAATGCTCTCAAGCGCATTATTCGTTACATTAAGGGGACGCAATCACTGGGCTTAACTCTTCACGGCTCCAATTCACAATCCTTGGTCTCGTATACTGATGCAGATTGGGCCGGGTGTCCTGACACTAGGCGCTCCACTAGCGGATACTGTATTTATTTTGGAGATAGCCTAATTTCCTGGTCGTCCAAACGCCAGAGCACTGTGTCTCGCTCCAGTGCAGAAGCAGAATATCGGGGAGTTGCCAATGTTGTCGCCGAAATCTGTTGGCTTCGAAACCTGCTGCTCGAGTTACATCATCCATTATCCCGTGCGACTTTGGTTTACTGCGACAACGTCAGTGCTATTTACTTGTCCGGCAATCCAGTGCAACATCAGCGTACTAAACACATTGAGCTGGATATTCATTTCGTTCGTGAACAGGTACAACGCGGACACATTCGCGTGCTTCATGTCCCGACTCGTTACCAGATTGCAGATATCTTCACCAAGGGCTTGCCTCGCGTATTATTTGAAGACTTTCGAGACAGTCTCAGCATCCGGTCACCTCCCGCTTCGACTGCGGGGGTGTAATAGAGATAATCAATCACATTTAATATTGTATTCATTGTATATATCGTTTCCATAATTATCGGAACAAACTTGTATTATATATAGATGATATGAAATAGAGGAGAGGCAAGGTTTCCAATCTATCAACGCTGAATTGTACCCAGGGCAGGGGAGGTTGTCCAGCCCGATACTTTGCCTGCTTCTCTTGACCCAGAAGTTGCCTCGGCCCGACTGCTAAGTAGGCTACCTAAAAGGCCATCGTTTTTTTTTACTTAGAAAACATTTTTTATAACTTGTAGTTTTAAGTTTAATTGATTAAATATTACATCTCAACTTAAGTTCATAGAATTTTATACCTTCTTTTTTATTAAATTTAAAACAGAATGATTTTTGCAACCTTACAAGACTAATTTTTTCTTACAAGTTTTTAAAAGTTTTAACTAGCTACAAAAGTTTACTTTCTATAAAAATTCAAAGAGTTAAATAAATAAATAAATAAATTTGAATATGCTATATGTTGGAAAACTTTGAAAGTAGTTGCGAATTCTATGACTTTAGAATAAATATATATCATTCTTAGAGAGAGGCTAATGTACAAAGTTTCTTAACGTACAAAGTGTAAGAAGCATTCTCAGCCATTAGATTTAGGCGGTGGCAAGATGGTAATTAACAATCCTAATCATATTTGGGTTAATCTAACCAAGGGTAAATTAGGAAAAACACGTTTAAATTTCTGTGAAATCATAACAACAGACATAATCGATGCAAAAAATTTCAACGATTGAACCTGATTTTTCATCGTTTTCAACTCGATTAAACGTTCAGAATGATTAAACAATAAAAAACATTCGATTACAAACAAAATCAAAATGTATTTGCAGAAATAGAAAAAAACAGAGTATGAAAATTCAATTGATAAAATTAGTAGAATCATATTCAAAAATCACCATCAATGCATGTATTATTCACAGAAACGAACGATGTTGATAATAGAAGAGGAATTAAAGAAAAAAATGGCTTTCAAAAAAGTTTCAGACGCGAAGATCAGAAACTGTTAAACAGAAAATCATAAAACGCATTTGGTTTTATATAAAACGCATTTGGTTTTTTGTAAAACGCATTTGATTTTTTTATAAAACGCATTTGGTTTTTTAAACACTATTTAAAACTGGTTTTTACAAAAACGCACTTGGTTTTTTTATAAAACGCACTTGGTTTTTGTAAAACGCACTTGGTTTTTGTAAAACGCACTTGGTTTTGTAAAACGCATTTGGTTTTTTGTAAAACGCACTTGTATTTTGTAAAACGCATTTGGTTTTGTAAAAAGCATTTAGTATAAATAAAAACTCACCTTTTCCTCACTTTTCCCCCTATTTTACTCTGTTTTCCTCAAATAAACAAAACAACTATATTCACACACACTTGAGGTAATGTTTTTATAGATTGGTTGTTTTTTTCTTTTTTTCTTCTTTTTCCTTTGTTTTGTGATTAGCCAGAGACACAGAGATGTTGGCTTCTTGGTTGTCTTGATAGAGGAAGTGACTAGATCTGAGCCACGATTGAGGTCGGGTTGAAAGCGAACAACGTGAAGGGTTTTGAAGGCGAACAACGTGAAGGGTTTTGAAGGCGTCGGAGGTTAGAGGAGAGAGGGATCGGTGAGGCTTTGGTCCGGCGGTTGGGTGGTGGTGGTGGTGGTGGTTAATGAACGATTAAAAAATGAGATGAAGGATCATTACCTTTTTCCCCTTTTAAATCAAACTGAAGTGGGTTAGGATTAGGTTAGTTAGAGTTAACTAGGGTTTACACGTGTCAGGCTGTGGTGGCTTCTTACACTTTGTAGGTTAAGGATACTTTGTATCCTATACTTTCTCATCATTCTTCAACATTTAAATTGTTAAGATTCGGAAATAAGTCGTGCTTACCACTATAATAATTTTTCTAACGTATCAAATAAACAACAAAATATTATAATCGATGTTCTACGCAATTTTTTTAATAGTACATGGTACATGACAAGTTAACAAAATCAAGAGTTAATATTCGATCTGAAATAGAATTTATATGTAGATTCTCAAAAATGCTTGTAAAGGACTTTTAACCATATCATGGTTTCTTTTGCCTACGATATTACTAGAGTTTGAGGTATGGTTTATTTTCTCTACGAGATTAATAGACTTGGATTGTCATCTTGATTTCCAACTTGCTTAGGTTATTATGTTTATGAATGTATCAACTTAATTGATTATTTTCATTCCAAGAAGTGGTTACATATATACAAAATGAATAGGCAAAGTAAAGATAGAAAATAGCTACAAACTAGGATCTAAACAGCAAAGATGGAGGGAGAAATATGTGCTAATCTTTGACTAGAGATTGAGGCTTGATTGTGGGGATGTTGATTGATTCTACGGTTTGACATGCCCCTGCAAGATGGACGATGGGGAGAGGAGACCAATCTTGGAAGATAGTAGTTGGAACCGTTGTCTTAGTAGTGGCTTTGTAAGCGCATCGGCTAGTTGGTCGTCTCCTGAAATGTGAGTTACACGTATAGTGCCATCATGAACCTTTTCACGTACAAAGTTGAAATCTAAGGCTAGGTGCTTCATTCTTGAGTGAAAAACAGGATTAGCCGAGTAATGAGTAGCACTTAGATTATCACAATAGATTGTTGGTGTGATTGAGGATTTGTAGCTAAGTTCAACCATTAATGATATGAGCCATTGCACTTTGGTTGTGGTGGAAGCAACGGCTCGAAATTCAACTTCAGTGGATGAACGAGCAAGGGTCGGTTGACGTTTGGAGCTCCAAGAGATCGGATTGTTACCAAGATAAACGATGTAACCTGTTGTACTTCGGTATGATGGGCGATCACCGGCCCAATCCGCATCGGTGAAGGCATGGAGCTGTAAAGGAGAATTCCGCCTAAAAAATATTCCATGATGTAGAGTGCCATGTAAGTATCTGAACAATCTTTTTAAGGCGTCCCAATGTGTGGTTGTTGGTTTATGCATGAACTGTGAGAGTTTATTAACTGTAAAAGCAATATCAGGTCTAGTTAAAGATAAATATTGTAATGCTCCTACGAATGCACGGTACTCGGTTGGTGATGGTAAGGGATCACCGTCCAAGATGGTGATGGTGGAGGAAGGTGACATGGATGTGGTGGAGGGCTTGCAATTACTCATGTTGGCTCTAGTTAAGATGTCAAGAATGTATTTGGATTGGGACAAGAAGAGACCTTTGGTGTGAGGAATGACCTCAATACCAAGAAAGTAGGAGAGGGTGCCAAGGTCTTTTAGAGAGAAACGAGTTGCAAGAGATTGAATGAAGGAATTTATAAGAGAAGGATTTGAGCCGGTTATGATGATGTCATCAACATATACTAGGATAAAGATAGGAGAAGATGTAGTTTTATTGATGAATAGGGAGGGATCGGAAATTGAGGGTTTGAAATGAACCGATAGGAGATAAGTTTTGAGTTCATCATACCAAGCGCGGGAAGCTTGGCGAAGGCCATAGATGGCTTTATGGAGTTAACAAACATGGTTGGGGTAAGATGGGTCTACAAAACCAGGTGGTTGAGACATGTAGATGGATTCGGATAGTGTGCCTTGTAGGAAGGCATTATTGATGTCAAGTTGGCGAAGGGGCCAATTGAAGGAGGTGGCGAGAGCAAGGATTAGACGTAAGGTGGCGGGTTTAACTACGGGGCTAAAAGTTTCGACGTAGTCTAAACCGGGTCTTTGGTGAAAACCTTTGGCAACAAGGCGTGCTTTAAGGCGATCGACCGAGCCATCGGGTTTGAATTTGGTGCGATAGACCCATTTGCATCCGACAAGATTTAGGGCGGTGGTGGCAGGCACAAGGGTCCAAGTTTTGTTGTTTTTAAGGGCATCAAATTCGGATTGCATGGCGGCACGCCATAATGGTTGTTTAAGAGCTTGAGTGATAGTGGTGGGTTCGGGATGAGGGTTAGGTGTGGAATGAAATAAAACAAAATCAGAGTTGTGATATTTCGGGTTGGGCTTACGGTTTGGTCGAGTTTGGTAGGGTGGGTTGGTCACGGGTTAGTGAGGGCTGTTTTGGTCAGCCGACTGTGAAGGAACGAAAGAGGCAGGAGAGGTGTTTTGTGGTGATGTAGTGGTTGGAGGAGAGATGTTTTGATTGGGTGTTGGAGGTGGTGTGGTCGGCTGTGAAGGAGTTGGAATTGGGATGGATGTAGTGATTAAGGGGAACCATGTGTCAGAGGAGGGTGTTGGAGAAGTAATAGTTTGTGAGAGAATTTCATAAGGAAAAATGTGTTCTATGAATTGAACGTGGCGGGAGGTGTAGACCCGATTGGTAGTAGGGTCTAGAAGGTGAAAAGCACTTTGGGATGATGAGTAGCCAACGAAGACGCACAGTTTGGACCGGTATTTGAGTTTATGTTTGGAATATGGGCGTAACCATGGGTATGAAAGGCAGCCAAAGTTGTGAAGTTTTTCATAATTGGGAAGTGTATGAAAGAGACGAAGATATGGGGAATCATTATTTAAGGTGGGAGTTGGTAGACGATTGATGAGATAGGTGGTTGTGGTAAAGGCGAAAGGCCAAAACTTTAGAGGAATTTTGGCATGAGATAGTAAGGCGAGACCCGTTTCAACAATGTGACGATGTCGGCGTTCGGCGTAGCCATTGTGTTCGGGTGTATGAGGAGGGGAGGTGAGATGTGAGATTCCACAAGAAGATAAATGAGAAGATAGCTTGATGTATTCTCCGGCATTGTCGGAAAATAATTGTTTAATTTTTGTTTTGAAAAAATTTTCAACTAGTTTTTGAAAACGGATGAAAATATTGAGAGAATCCGATTTATGTTTTAGTGGATAAATCCAAATGTATTTTGTGAAGTGGTCTACAAAAATGATGTAATATTTGTAGCCATCAAAGGAGGTGATTGGAGAGGACCAAACATCGGAGAATAATAATAATTCAAGAGGTGTATTAGATGTTAAAGAAGAAGTATGAAATGGAAGCTTGTGACTTTTATTGATATGACATGAATTACATGAGTCATATTTGCTAGAAATAAAAGGAACAAAAGAGGATAGATATTGCAAAACTCGTAAATTTGGGTGTCCTAGGCGATGATGCCAAGAAGATGCCTTGTGAGTTTGCAAGTGAAACAGCTGTGGAGATTTGGTGGAAGATAGTTGATAAAGACCATGGCTAGATGTTCCCCGAAGAATGGTTCGGCGATTTGAAAGTCCTTAATAATGAAATAAGAAGAAAGAATAGGACTAGTATATTGTTGTCAATGTATAAAGGAGATATAGAAATTATGTTGCGGGATATAGAAGGGACACAAAGAACATTTTTTAGAATAATAGGAACGTTAGAGAAATATATAGTGATAGTGCCAACGTGAGTAATTTTAAGAGATGAACCATCACCGATGATAAGTTCCTCGCTACCATCATACGGGCTGTGCATGGAGAGTGCACTAAGATCATTAGTAATGTTGTGAGAAGCACCACTGTCTTTCAGCCATGATAAATCCGAATCCACAGTATGGTGTGTTGCCATCATGTGTGCTTGTGGTTTAGTTTGGGTGTTGTTTCGGTTTAGTAAAACCTGACCATATGATAAGAAGTGGTGGGGTGATGAAGGAGTGGGTTTAGTAAAACCTGACTGATACCATATGAATGTATCAACTTAATTGATTATTTTCATTGCAAGAAGTTACATATATACAAAATGAATAGGCAAAGTAAAGATAGAAAATAGCTACAAACTAGGATCTAAACAGCAAAGATGGAGGGAGAAATATGTGCTAATCTTTGACTAGAGATTGAGGCTTGATTGTGGGGATGTTGATTGATTCTACGGTTTGACAATGTTTATTCATTTGGAACTCCTGGACATCATTGATATCTCATTTCACTCTAAATATTTGTATTGGTAACTTTAGTTAACGTTGCCTAGCTTGTCATAACTCTCATATGACTAATGAATTGAAGACAAAACCCTACTTTTTTTCATGTACTCATTACCACATAGTCCATGCATCTACGATAATATATAAATGAAAGCTAATGAGGGACACATGACATCTTATGGAGCCTTCCTTTAAGTTTTTTCCGCTCATTTTACCGGGTCAATTAAATTGGTCATGGATACTCCATCTACTATTAAATTATTTTTTCTCTTTCATGTGCATAGCACATGCACTTTCCCCTATGATTTTTAAACGTTAATAACTTTTTTAAATAACATTTTTTTTTGAAAAAAAAATACACCACATTAACGAGCGTTTTATTATCTTTCCAACGAGTACCATAGTTCTATACAAAAAACGGAAAAAAAACCGAGCGTTTTATTATCTTTCCAACAAGTAACATATCTATCTATATAATAATTGAGGTCACTTGGGTTGAATCAAGGCCTTAGAGAGGGCCTCTAGGATCCAATTAGCTATATGGAGCTCCATGCATCTATCTATAAATACCATTTTCTTTGTTTTTTTTCATTCTCCACAACATACCTCTTCTTTTCTTCCTAACCAAGCTTTCAATCTTCCTTCTTCATCTTGCATCCTTTGTTCATTCTCCACAACCGATTCAAGGTAATCATCCATCCTACTCTTCTAATGTTGATTCCTAATATTATAATATTGACTTCTCTTTTATTCTTAACATTATTAAGAAAAACTCAAACGGATTTAACTTTCTTTCAACCTAAACACTAAATAACGATGACTAATACGTATACTAATAAAACGATTTCTGAAATCCGTTATATACTATTTTCAAACTTACTTATTCAGCTAATATTACGAATTTATGTAAATCAATGTTTTGCTCAGTTTTATTCATTTGAATCTTTGGGTCATTTGATATTTTTTTAAAAGTCCGTTAGGATGATGAATAGATACATATAATTGTCATCAACGTTTTTTTACATATATATTGAATCGGAATTACATATGTATTTGAAAATCAAGTTTTGATCCGAAGACACAAACGTTATTATGGCTATCACAATGGTTCTTAGTTCTTCAAGGTTTTGCATGACCATGCGTCAATAGTCTTGGTATGTTTCTTATTTTCATGTTCATATGCCTAATTAATTTTTAAAAATGATTCTTTATTTTAGTGTTGTTTTTAACGTGTCAATCCACACCGTGCCGAATGCCATGAACAAATTTTTGTTGTCTAAAAACATACACAACAGTAACGTTACAATTGCCACATACGAAGGACAATCTTGGGTGGTCTGATTTGAATTGATCGATGATGTTTGGGTGGTCTGATTTGAATTGATCGATGATGTTTTTTGTTTTACAAATGGTTGGTCTAATAATGTAAACATTCTAAATTTACTATACAATTTTTTTTTTTTTTTTTGTAAAGGTTTATTGTGATTGGATGGCCTAATTTGCTTCAATCAGAAGATATTTTCATTGGCGAATATTGTGTCTTCAAATGGTGTTCAATCCAGCACAGGTTGTTTGTTACTAAGATTGCAGCACAAGAAGTCATTGATTTTGAAATTTAAATTACGATTTTTTTATGTTCTTAATGTAATTTATTTGAATTTTATTGATTACGATTTTAAGGTTATTTATTATTTATTGTCATTAATAATAATTGACCGAATTTAATGTTATTTATTACAATTTTTTTGACTAATTAATTTATATTACTATTAATACGAAATTCGGTTTACCATAATTGCTCTCATTTGTTTTATTTTTTTAATAAATTATAGTTTATGAATCAATTTAACCCGTAATTTAGGCTTACCATAATTTATTGACCAAATTTTTGTCTCATTAAATTATATTACTATTGGCCAAAATTTACCATATTTATTAGGATTGTTTAGTATTATATTGTCATTAATAATAATTGACCTAAATTTACCATCTTTATTATGTTTTTTTTGCCTCATTAAATTATATTACTATTGACCGAAATTTACCATATTTATTGTGATTGTTTAGTATTATTTATTGTCATTAATAATAATTGACCTAAATTTACAGTCTCATTAAATTATATTACCATTGACCGAAATTTACCATATTTATTATGATTTTTTAGTGTTATTTATTTTCATTAATAATAATTGACCTAAATTTACCATATTTATTACGATTTTTTTGTATCATTAAATTATATTACTATTGACCAAAATTTGCCATATTTATTAGAATTGTTTAGTATTATTTATTGTCATTAATAATAATTGACCTAATTTTACCATATTTATTATGATTTTTTTGTCTCATTAAATTATATTACTATTGACCGAAATTTACCATATTTATTATGATTATTTATTATTATTTATTGTCATTAATAATAATTGCCCGAAATTTACCATATTTATTACGATTTTTTGTCACATTAAATTATATTACTATTGACCAGAATTCACCATATTTATTACGATTGTTTATTATGATTTATTGTCATTAATAATAATTGACCAAAATTTACAATATTTATTACGATTTTTTTTGTTTTCATTAAATTCGGTTTACTATAATAGCTTTAATTAAATTCATTATGATTTTTTTGTCTCATTAAATTGATTATGAATCAATTTAACCCGTAATTTAGGCTTACCATAATTTAATGAGACGAAATTAAGTTTAATACGAAATTATTGTTAGTAATTATGAATCAATTTAATCCGTAATTATGAATCAATTTAATCAATTTTTTATTCTGGGTGATTGATTATGAATCAATTTAACCCGTAATTTAGACTTACCATAATTTATTGACCGGATTTATGTATGACTGATTATGAATCAATTTAATCTGTAATATGAATCAATTTAACCCGTATTAGGTTTACCATAATTTAATCTCATTAATTTTTTACCCAATGTAAACGTGAATGCACTAACAAATTAAATTAATGAGTAATATTAATTATATAAAAATAATTGTAATGGACGTTTATGTATATAGGTGGATTCTATAAAACATTAAAAAAAATTTGTTAATACCATATAATCACACTAATTTTCCGTAATCATATTAATAACAATGTTGACTTTTCCTACTAAATATAGTCTTGACGTCAATTTAAAACATCAAATATAAACAATTGTAGACGAATCTTATTTTTAGAAGTTATATTTATGTATCTTATCTCCCAAAATACTAAATATAGAATGGTAAGTAGCCATTTTACTATACAAATTTAATAAATTCAATAAAGAATTCAATTGTATATTATTCAAAATATAGAATCGATTACCAGTAGAAATGGTAAGTCAATGAATATTGTAAACATGCATTTTAAACATCTATCTATGTATACAATGTGTAGAATCGATTAACAACTAAAGTTTTTTTTAACACTTATTACATAAATCTTTTATTCTAAAAGATATGTTATGAATGTATAGTTATCTAATTGTTATAAATTTGTAGTTATCTAATTATAGAGTGTAACTTGAGAAATAAGGTTTGGTGTTTTGAAATTAGATTTCTAAAATCGAATGAAATTTACACAGTTATGGCATGATTGGTCATCAATTGTGTAGTAAATTAGATTTCTAAATGTTAGTCATAATTGATTGATTGATTGATAATATACGATCGATTAAAAATAAGAATGGTAAGTTACCAACTTACTATACAACTTTACAATTAACGTTTATTATTATTAAGAATAATAAATATTTTTCTCAAAAATAATAATAAATTCAATCAATCATTCAATTATACTAAAACCAAAATAAAAGTGCACTCATTATTATTCACAAAAAACGTTTCATACCTAATAATGGTAGGTTACCATTTACAATAAACTTTAGTATTGATCCATTAACGTTTATTATTGTTGACCGAATTTAATTTTTATATTATGACTTTCTTTTAATCAATTATCATTAAACGATAATCATCAAAATCATTTCAATAAGTTTGCTAATTTTAAGATGTCAATAATAATTTGTAGATAATTGGTAAGACAATTTGAAACACGGATGTTTTAATGTCATTGATTCGAATGATACCAAGTTTCACGACTTTCCTAAAATCAGTTTTCAATTACACGATTAAAGGAATCATGGCGTGATTTTTGTATGAATAAATTTATTGTTTGAATCGATTTATTGTTTGAATCGATTTTTAATCTTATTTATTATGGTAACTTATTAAGAATTTTAATCTTATTTATTTATTATGATTTTGATGTTATTTATTAAGATTTTAATCTAATTTATTGATTATTGATATTACCATTTTTACGACTTTCCTAAAATCAGTTGTCAATTACACGATTAAAGGAATCATGACGTGATTTTCGTATGAATAAATTTATTATTTGAATGTCTCTGTAATATAATATTATTTATATTTGTATTTTAAGTTTCATTTTATGTTTATGTTGATTTGCATTAAAATTTAAATAAACATAAAATATAATTTATTAATTTAGCTTCAATAAACATAAAATTTAATTTATTACACAACGTTTGTGGTTATACAATACATTGGTATATTAACATTTAATGTGTAGGTGGATTTTCTATAATTTACGTTTCCTAAAAACATAATATGGCGTTATAGTAAAAGGGATAACTTATAACAATAAAAATCTCTATAATATTTATAGATTATTTTCAAATCTGACATGTTATGGTTGGGTATGCCATTTTTTTTGTTTGTATAGTTGGTTTGGAGTATAATATGGATAGTTATTTTGTAATTTTTGTTTGGTTTGAATCCTGATACCTTTGAAGTAATGGTTTATGTTGGTTTTGCATATTGTATTAATAATGAGTTTGTAATGTTTTCGTTTGATGTTAGTTATAGATATTTTATGAAGTGAATTATGTTTTTTACTTTCTTTTTCCTTATAATTATCGTTTACTTCGTCATGTGATATTTTGATTCATGATATGTTTAAAGTACTAATTAAATCTGATGAAGTTATTTTGTTCTATTTACATATTTTGTCACTTTTTATTTATCTTTTGTTCTACACGTGTAACAAATCATATTTTGTATAAATCGTTTAATTTTTTTAATAATTTTTAGCTATGTTTTGTTAAACTATATTTATTTACTTTGAATTTTAATGTTCATTTGCATACTGTTACAATAAATATGTTATTGTTCATTTCATTATTTGTTTTTAAATCACATCCAATCAAACATTTGTTGATTCATATATTCATTATTGAGTAACATTAAACATTTTTATGATATTTTCTACGCAACAAAAATCCATACGAGTTGTCTTACGTAAGTTTCAATAAATAAAACTTGCATACTACAATCTTTATAAAATAATTTTCTCATTTGACTCGGAGATGTACCGGGTATACACCCGGGGCTCTAACCTAGTAAGTAATGGTTATAGTTTACACTTTTGTTAGAATAAACCTGTCAAATTGGACGAATATGTAAAGAGTATTCATTAACTTAGATGATTACGAAACAAACTTAGTAACAACTGTTTAAAGCAACATCTGTTTGAAAAAAAAACTGTTGAAGGAATATCTGTTTTGTGACAAAAGGTAAAATCAACCTCAAATAAATTGTGAGGTGATGAAAGGTTCTATTTATAAAAGAGAATAATTACAAAACTAGGAAACATAATAATACAATATTAATTACATTGAATTGTCTTTAAATCATTCCATTGACTTTATTCCATTCCATTTATACCCCCCTTCAATCGAATAGGTGGCGGTCCAAGCCGAAGCATATTGCGAAAAACTTCAAACTGAGCATGCGGAAGACTTTTGGTGAAGATGTCAGCCACCTGAAGATTGGTCGGAACAAATTTAGTATAAAGTTTCCCCGAGTTGACAAGCTCCCGAATAAAGTGATAATCCAAATCAATGTGTTTTGCACGCTTGTGAGAGACAGGATTCTGAGTCATGAACAGAGCACTCTTGTTGTCGCATAGAAGCGTAGGCCGTGAAGGAGGAAGAGCATGTAGTTCACGCAAAAGGTGTGTGATCCATACAAGTTCTGCAGCAGTATTCGCCATAGCACGATACTCAGATTCGCAACTGGAACGAGAGACGGTTGGTTGTTTCTTAGCACTCCAAGACACCAAATTTCCACCGAGAAAAATAGAATAACCATAAGTGGAACGACGTGTATCAATACAACGAGCCCAGTCAGCATCCGAGTAGCCAACAACACAAGGTGTGTGAGGTCGGCTGTATGTGAGACCAAAGGATAGTGTGCCTTTGACATAGCGAAGAAGACGCTTGACAGCCGTGAAGTGATCAACCGTAGGACAGTGAAGGAATTGTGAAAGCTGATTCACGGCATAAGATAAGTCCGGCCTGGTGATGGTCAAGTATTGCAAGGCACCGACCAAAGAGCGATATAGAGTGGGATCCGCATGTGGCACACCATGACTGGTAAAAGACTCGTGAGCAGCGAGAGGAGTGTTGACTGGTTTAGAGTCATAGAGTTTGGCACGAATAAGTATGTCCTTGGCATACTTTGCTTGTGTAAGGAAGAGGCCCGTAGACGTGTAAATAACCTCCAAACCCAAAAAATAACTGAGGTCACCAAGATCTTTAATTGCAAACTCACGATTCAAATGAGATATAAACTCACGAATGTCGGCCTCATTATTACCAGTTAGAATAAGATCGTCTACATAGACGAGAAGATACATGATGGTGTTGTCTGTTTTGAAGACAAAAAGAGAAGTGTCTGCTCGACTGCACGTAAACCCATAGGAGAGAAGAAACACACTGAGTCGTTGAAACCAGGCACGGGGAGCTTGCTTTAAGCCATATAAGGCTTTAGATAATTTGCAAACATGATTTGGAAGATTTGAATCTACAAAACCCGGTGGTTGTTCCATAAACACCGTTTCATTGAGATGACCATTTAAGAAGGCATTTTTGACGTCAAGTTGATGCAACTTCCATTTATTAAGCACTGCTAGAGATAAAACAATTCGTACCGTGGAAGCCTTGACAACGGGACTAAATGTATGAGAATAGTCCAACCCCGGTATTTGTGTAAAACCTTGAGCCACCAAACGTGCTTTGTAACGTTCAATAGAACCATCAGAATGACACTTGACTCGAAATACCCATTTTGAACCAACAATATTTCCATTGGAAGGCCGTGGAACTAAGGTCCATGTTTTATTATGATGAAGAGCTGAAATTTCGTCGCGCATGGCGGCAAGCCACTTCGGATCTTTAGATGCCGATTTAAACCCGCGTGGTTCAACAACAGTAGACAAAGCAACTGGTAACGAATAGGAGTGAAGAGCAGTTAGATCCGGTTTATACTTGGGTTTAAATATGCCCGCCTTAGCCCGGGTTTGCATAGGATGGGTGTTGGAAGTGGAGGTGGCGGGAGTGGGTTCAACGGATGATGTGGGTGGATTGGTTGTGGATGGTTCAGTGGGTGGTGTAGAGTCAGGTAACGTTGTATCAGGAGTGGGGAATGGGCTCGAGATGTGAGATGGGCCGATAGGGTTAGATTGGTGAGGTGGGGCGGGTGGTTGGTTTGGGCTTGGTGGAGGAGGTGGACTAGGTGGGGCGGGTGGTTGGTTTGGGCCGGGTGGAGGAGGTGGGCTAGGTGGGGCGGGTGGTTGGTTTGAGCTAGGTGGGTCATTTTGGTGAGTTGGGCCGGAAGGTTGGGATGAGGTGTTTTGATCAGTGGGATGGCAGAGAGGACATAATGTGGGATGGTTGATTTGTGGTGAACAAAGTGGTGGGGTAACAGGTGAGGTTTGGGTTGGTATATTAGTGGGAGTGGGAATGTCATCACAAAAGGTACTAAGATCTAGTTGTTGGGAGTTAAAGGAGGTGGTAGTAGTATTAAAGGGAAATAATGTTTCGTTAAAGCGAGCATGGCGAGTAATAAAAACCCTTTTTGTTGCCGGATCTAAACATATAAACCCTTTGTGTGTAGAACTAAAGCCGATAAAAACACAAGGAAGGCTTCGTGGCTCGAGTTTGTGCTTAGCATAATCACGTAAATACGGAAACACTTGACAACCGAACACTCGAAAATTATCATAACACGGCTGTTGATCATATAAGACTTGAAAAGGTGACTTGTGTTCGAGTGTTGGGGTTGGCAGACGATTAATAATATAAGTAGCCGAGATAAAAGCGTCAGTCCAATATTGGGCCGGAACATGTGAATTAAATAGCATAGCAAGGCCTGTCTCAACAATATGGCGATGTTTTCTTTCAGCGCGCCCATTTTGCTGTGGTGTATATGGGCAAGAATAACGATGAAAAGTACCATTATCCTCAAAAATCTTGCGAACAGCATGGTTTACAAACTCAGTGCCTCCATCACTTTGAAATACCTTTATTTTTCTGGAGCATTGAGTTTGAGCAAGATTGATAAAAGCAGATAGAACTGCATAAAAACCTGTTTTCGTCTTTAGAGGATAAAGCCATGTAAACCTGGAGTGATCATCAATAAAGGCAACATAATAACGAAAACCATCAACAGATGTAATAGGAGCAGGTCCCCATAAATCACAATGCACTAAATCTAAAGGAAAAGAAGCACGTTTTTCATTAGAAACAAAAGGCAATCTCTGTCCTTTAGCAAATTGGCAAGAAGTACAAAGATCTGGTTTAGGTAACAATGAAGTTACTGATAAAACACCAAATTTATTCAAAACGGAAATAATATCAAAAGAGGCGTGACCCAAACGGGCATGCCATAATTCATAAGAAGCTTTATTTGAAACTCGTGCAACAAAAGCTTGAGGATCGTCTTTGAGCAAGTAGAGACCATCAACGCATTTCCCTCGAGCCAGAACCTGTCTTGTCTTCCGATCCTGAATATGAAAATAATGCCGAGAAAATAAAACATCAACAGGATGATCATATGTGAGTTTACTAATAGATAATAGTTTCCATGTGAGATTTGGGACAACAAGTACATTGCGCAAAGTAATATTGTTGCAAAGTTTATAAGAGCCCGTATGGGTAATTGGGAGCCGCTTACCATTACCAAACACAACTTGATTATTACCTTTGTATGGAGTGGAATGATGAAGACACTCTTGATTTGGTGCCATATGATCATTTGCGCCAGAATCACCAGTCCAATCGGGTGTATTGTTGTGAACATGGCATTGAGCATGGAATGCCTTTGCCAAGTCGTCATCTACCGTTGGAGCTTGAGTTGCAAAAGTGCGTAGCTGTGGGCACGAGGAAGCATAATGCCCGGTAGTACGACATAACTGACAGTGAGGAGGTCGACGAGTACCACGACCTCTGGTAGAAGAACCCCGAGAATAACTGCCCCTGGAAGAACCACGACCCCGGCTGAGCGTTGAAGATTCACGTCGATTCTGAACGTGTAACCCTGCCGGTGGTGTGACAGTGCCGTGAAGGGACTGTAAAAACAATTCGTGACTTTCGGCTTGAGCGACAAGATCACGAAACAAAGGGGCAGGCTTAGCAGCCCGTAACGCGGTCGAGAAAACCTCATAAGAGGGTCCGAGACCACACAAAAACCAATGCAGTTTATCCATTTCAGCCACTGGATGCCCAATTGCTGCAAGTTGCTCACAAATATTTCGAAATTTACGAGAGAATTCTGTAACAGTAGAAGTACCTTTCGAGATCTGGCGAAGAGAATCCCTGAAAGATTGAATACGTTCCACAGAAGCGTTGCTGTAGGCATGTTCGAGGGCTGTCCAGATCTGTTGAGCAGTGGATAAACCTAAAACCTCTGCAGCAGCCTCCTCGGTTAAGGAAGACAGCAGCAGGAGGGCGGCTTTTTGATCATCGGTAGACCAGAGAAGGAAGTCCGGGTTACTGATGGTTTTATCATCGGAAGTTATGGATTCCGATGGGGGTTTGGTGCCATCAATATGGCTGCTGAGTTTATGGAGTGCGAGTAGAAGTTTGGTGTGATTGCGCCAGACTAAGAAGTTGGAAGAGGAGAGTTTAATTGGAGAGAGGTGCGGGACAGAAGGGGGTGCAGGGAAGGCAGCAGAATCAGCGGCCATTGTTGAGAAGGTAGGGTACACGATGAAGAAGAGGAAAAGGGAAAAAGGATTGAGGGTAAATTATATGGCTGATACCATGTGACAAAAGGTAAAATCAACCTCAAATAAATTGTGAGGTGATGAAAGGTTCTATTTATAAAAGAGAATAATTACAAAACTAGGAAACATAATAATACAATATTAATTACATTGAATTGTCTTTAAATCATTCCATTGACTTTATTCCATTCCATTTATATGTTTGAATCAACAACTGTTTGTAGTAACAGCTGTTTTAGAAATATCTCCTTAACAGACCCTCTGCCCTTGAATAAACGTTACTAAACACAATTTTTCTTGCAACAGATGATTGACTTCTTAATTTGGTGTTTAAAAAACAGACCATAGCAGTTGGTCTGTTTATTATTTTTATATTTTGGGAAGTAATTGTCTTAAACAGACCAAGTTTTCCATTTTGTATGTAGTTTTGTTAACTCAGAAATTTCATTGAAATTATGTAATTGTAATAATACATTTGAATCTTATAATAACTGTTTGACAAATTTGTTGGCAAGTCAACAGATATTCGTAAACAGAGTAATGAAATCTCAGTTGGATATCAAGATTATTTGTTTCTTTTTAATATTTGTTATCCTAACAGAGCTTTTCATGTGTCTGTTGATTTATCATCAGCTGTTTCATTCATCAGTGGTTACGGATTCATCAGTGGTTTCCAATTAGCTATTTCATTCATCAGTGGTTACGAAAGGCAGAAGCACAACCATCAATGAATGGATTTCCAGCTTTAGTTGGATTTAGTCTTCCCGTGTTTTCACACGGGATTTGTAATAATGTTTTTATATATGTAGGTAATATGTAAACAAATATTTACAATGTTCATTTCCCTTAGTAAAAAATTGTTATCTACAACATAAAAATGTTAGATAAGGTAGATCAATGAAATCAAATGTGTGTTTTATAAGCTTTGTATTATAAGATGTGATACTATCATTTCATCAGTTTAAATAACAATGATTTCAAAATATCGGTTTGGTTCGATTTCTTAAAACCGTTTGGTTTTGTTTTCGGTTTTATTAAGGGATTGGTTCGGTTTTATCAAAGTTTCAGTTTTTTTGACCCACATTACGTAAAATATAAAGACTAAAATGCATAATCCAAGAACTATAAAAAAAACATACATGTTTACATTTTAATTTAACCTTTTAAATTAATACTGTTCACATCAACCAAATATTTAAACTATTTTTTTTTTGTTTCTTTATAATTTGTATTTAATGTTAAGTGGTACTATCATTGACTTTTGTATATACTTTCATATACAAAAGTTTTTTTAAATTGGAGTTGTAGCAAACAAAAATAAAGAAATATAAAGTTTATAAGTTTTTTTTAAAATTTTGTTTTACAACCCGTCCAACGAACAGGTATAAAACTAGTGAAACTATATACATGATCCCTAGCAGATTTGAGTACACGCTTTTGAAGGATTGACACATTTAAATAACAAGGTGCTCACATGATACTATGGGTATGTTTGGCAAAACTAGCTGGAGGCTGGTAGCTGGAAGCTGCAAGCTAGTAGCTGGAAGCTGCAAGCTGGTAGCTGGAAGCTTTTTAAATATATTTTGGTGTTTGGCAGAGTAGCTGGAGCTTTTAATAAAATATATAAAATGACTAAAATGGTCATAATTAGAAGATTGTAAAGAAGGTTTTTATTTTATTTTTAAAATAGAATAGGTATTTGTGTCATTTACTAACTAAAAGCTTGTAGCTAGTAGAGCTTTTTCTTAAAAGCTACTACTAGTAGCTTTTCACTGTAGAGCTTTTTCTCTAACCTAAAAGCTTCCAGCCCCTTCAACCAAACAAAGCTTTTTATTAAGTAAGAGTTTTTTCTTAAAAGCTTGAAGCTTGAAGCTCCTAAAAGCTCTTAAAAGCTCCTTGCCAAACATACCCTATATGTTATTTGTCTTTGAGACTAGAGAGTACCTTTTTTTTTTTTTTTTTTTTTTTTTTTTTTTTTTTTTTTTTTTTTTTTGGTGGAAGGCAGTGCCTTGTTTTAGTTGTCACTTGCTATCTTTGTTATTTTCATTAATTTAATCTACATGACATGCCCAATTGTACTTGTTTCAATGCTATAGGTTTTAGCAGGGGCGGATTTACTTGTTCGGGAATGGGTTCCCGGGAACTCAGTCGGTTTAGAAATTTTAGTGTTAATATATATAAAAAATAAATAAGGAACCCATAAATAAATCTAGAAAGGAACCCATAATAAACACTGGGAACTGGTCCAGTGGATGTTAGTGTTTGTTTTAAGCGTAAGATCACTGGTTCGACTCCCACCAAATGTTGCAATTGAGTTATATTTTTTTTATATCAGTTTTTGATTCCTATTTTTTAATTTAAAACTAACATTAGGGTTTTATTTAAGAACAAACATCCTCCTCCTCAAACTGTTTTCTTCTCTGCCCTCCTTGGCGCCACCCAGCCACCCTCTCTGGCCGGCTCCGGCTAGTCGGCTGCAGCCCTCCAAATGCTATTAACGTTCCTTACGAGGCTTTAATGGTTATTCTGTTGTGGGCTTTAATGGTTATTCAAATGCTATTAACGTTCCTTACAAGGCTTTCAGTCGATTATTTGCCATTTTTGCCTTATTGGTGATTTGTTAAGGTGTTTAATATGGTATTCTTTTAAATGCTAAGATTTGCAATCACATATCTGGTATTCTTTTTGTATAAAACCCAAGATTTGCAATCATATATCTGCTATCGCATTCTTTTTTGTATAATCTGCTTTAATTCTTTCAATATGATTTGTTAATTTTGATTTGTTTTGTTGTGGTCTACTTTATTATCATTAATGATGTATTAAAGATGATGGTCGAATTGATTATTGGCTTAACTGTACTATTGCTTATTGCTTATTGAAGAAATTGTGATGGTTGTTTTAAGGATGGTGCAATCTCAGGTTTGTGTTTATAATATTTGATGATGGTTGTTTTAATGGCGATTTGTACAGGCTTCTTTGCGAATCAGGCCTGGCATGGCGACACTCCCCCCTCCGGCATCCAGCTTCGCGAATTAGACCTGAGTACTCGACATCACTAAGATGTGAGGTAAATTTTCCATTTATTAACACGTTTGATTATGAACAGTTTGACCCGACCCGACCCGAAAATTTAAACGTTAGGTTGTGAAAAAATTGACCACGGAAAAAAGGAACCCATAGAAAAAAAGTCCTGGATCCGCCACTGGGTTTTAGGGTTGCAAGGAAAGCATGAAGAGATTAAATCAACCTTACAGTGGCACTTGTGTAAGATGTTATAGCAATATGTTAAAAGTGAAAACTTGAAGTATTGCAGTTCATTTTTATTTAACTTTTGAGATTCATAGCTTTTAATATACATTTTTGTCTATGATATATGTACCAATGACACACGTACATCTTTGTTCACGAGTTGGGGTTTTACATGGATATTTATTTGTTACTACGTACATACATGCTGTGTTTTGAATCCGCTTATTCTGGTTATAAAACAATTGATAACATATGACGTCCGATGATTATAAATTGTTCATGTTCACGTCATGCTAAGTATGCCTTTGCACAATATTATTAGTTCCAAAAAATTAAAGTTGAAGATCTTAAGAACAAAAGACAAAACGTGAAATTCTACCGTGAGTTGAGTGTGGTAAGTTTAATTAACCACACACCACGTTAAAAGTTGTAGAGTCTGGTAGCATAATATAAATGATCGATGCACGATCCAATATTTTTGCAAAGTTAAAAGAACTTGCTAACACAATACTAACTAGGTTTTTATCCAGCCGCGCGTTGCGGCGGCGTCAATTTGATTTAAAAAATAATTAACTGATGATATAGTGTTGCGACATTTAAAATTCCAAATCAAGCCCAAATCAATTTTCATTGTGTTCGTTATACACTTTCATTGTAACTGATCTGTGTTATATCTACATAATAACAGGGTAATAACTGCCAAAGTAATAAACAGATAAAACAAATTTATTATGGTCAGAAATAGTCCAGTTATTCATGTTCAAAAATATACATATAAGCTAGAAAGATGCAATTTACAACAATCAAAAAATCCAAGCCTCAAAATTTAAAAAAATTAAGTCATGCGGTGAATACATGAAGCAAAAAGCAACTGAACATTAGTTAGTGATTCGTTTCTGACTCAGGTCTGAATTCTGCCACAAAAATAACGGCTTTGTCTATTATCAAGCGGCTGATCCAGGGGCGGTATTTGCCTTTTTGAGTTTTGACCACCATCGGTCTCCTTGTCCCTGGATCATTTTCGACCTGGGATGGAGCCAGAGAACTATCAGTTAAATTAGTGACACTGCACAGTTTAGTTCCGATACCAGTTTACCTTGTACCATACCCCAGAAGCTACCCTGCAAAGAAAAAGGTATAGTTTAGATCTGCTGCTAACACCCTGAAGCAAAATATTCACAAAACATTAGGGAAAAGAAAAGCCTATATCGATATCACTTACAAATGTTGTTGTTTAGTAGCAAAATCAAAGCATATAAAAACCAAAGTATGCTGATGTGTGTACCATTGTCATAAGTTTATCACCTCATGAATCTAGAATACCTAGCAGACTATAGAAGAAACATTTGGATGGTAATTTTTTTTTATAAATTCAATTAAAGGAGACTTGTATGGATTATAGATATACATTAGGTAGTCGTGCACTAATTCGCCAAACAACTACTTTATAAGGACTTGCCTAATTTGAAACAATCAACATTCATAGTAGTAAAAAAAATGACACACATAAGGTAAGGCGGTTTAAGTTGAACCTGGACGATAAGCTGGATCCGCTATCTAAAATAGCAGAACTGAGGGAAGATTGCGCCAGAAGCTTTGCAGCCTGCGTGCAACTTGGTTGACTAATGTTTGTAGACTGAGAAACATCTCTTCCAATAGTGCAAATGGGATCATATACATCTTCATCCTAATAAGTAGATCCAAAATATTAGTTAATCAAACTTTAATATGCAAATAATAAAAAATGAAGGAATAGATGATTAAACCAGTTCACGAATGGCTGCAACCTGCCAAGATGCTTCACTTGGCTCCACTATCTTAGAGAGCGGATCCAATGTGTCCTCAATGTCGACTCATATATATTGAGTTTGTGAGTATGTGTTGTATCAATTTGAATCGATTCCACTGAGTGTGTGAGTATGTGTTTTTTCCTACACCAGCCCATGGGTAGTTACCCATCCCCACCTACAATTTTGGCAAGATTTTCGAAATTGATTGATGCTTATAAACTATGATTAATTTCTGCTGCAATCCCAACCATTTCTTACGAGTTTCCAGCTCTGCATCATACAAAATATGGTTTTGGATGTGTTATGTAGCCAATTTTTTTTTCTGACAACCTTTATTCAAAGTTGGGGATAACGGATTCAAGCACTAACAACATAAATAAAAATTCCTCATCAAATTAGGGTACCGTGAAAGGCATCGACGGTGTTGATCTCGGTGGGAGCATTTGTCTCAAATCCACCACCGTCCATTTTGTAGACATTAACCGACCAACTACCGCCTTCATCTCCGATGGAACCGTAGACATCACCGATGTTTGCTTCGGAACCGATGCCAACATCATCGCTGGATTCCTTTTGATGACAACCAAGAATTTGAGGCGGTGCCGCAACGGGCCCATGGTGGCCGTGACTCCCATCATCTCTATCTATATGTGAACTTAAAGATGAATCCAAAATTCCACATTTCTTCTTTGGTGATGCGGAAAACCGAACCGACCCATCCACACCCCTAAACACATATGAAACATGAAAGTCACACACAGTAAACCACAGATTAACAGACAATCATCTGAATATTCAATAAACCACAACTAAATTCATCCTAAATCATAAAAAGAAAGAAGACGCACCCAATAACTGCCCCCACTTACACAATCTACTTTCATTTGAAGTCAACTTAATGCTTTCATCTACTACTAAAAGAAAATAATAAATCACAATATTTAATGGTAGAATAACTAATGAATCAAACAGGTCGTGTTTATACCTCTGGCACACTCAGGTTGTAATCTGGCTGCGTTGACCGCTTTTGGCTAGTGTTGACCGAGACCTGAACAACCCCAAGTTGTTTAAAGCAGACTCCAAACAATCAAGATCCATCAAACGTTGATTCAATGTTGAAAAATCAAGTGTAGAGGATGAGGTTTTACCTTTAGAAATCGTTGATAGGAAGCATAGATTAATCGAACCTTCAAAATCGTAAAGCAAACATCGCATCCTCCAGATTCAACCGATCAAAAACGCTGAACATCTCAAACATTCAATTCCAGAAAACAAACTATTCCAACCACAAACCATATCAAGAATAAAAATTAGAAAACATATCAACAATCAAGCAATTATCTTTTGCCAAAAATTCATGATTTTGATCAATTAAAATAAATACAAATTCATTAGTTAATAAAAACAATCACAAGAACTTAAACAAATTATCCGACATGAAATAAAATCTCATACGCTAGATAAAATAACCGAAGCTCACTTTGTAGTTCCCTTAAAATATATCTTCATTCTACATTGTCCTTCACACTCACTTATCAAAATCTACTCAATGAAAACAAACACGCTCTATGAACGTTAGATTCGTAAGCCGTAACCAGTTCATACGTTTCGATTTTGCTGATTCAGAAACACGTTCATATCATCATATGCTATTATATAAGAACGTAAATACACAATAACCATCCAATATCTAAAAAGTTCCAACCTTATTAATAAAGCGCCTCTAAAAAGAACGCCTAGGAAACTAAATAACAATTAAACCCCAAATCAAAGTGCTTTAAATGGAACATAAAAACAATACGTTAAAAACTTCTAGGTTCCATTATAATAAGTAGAAAAACAAAGACATCACATTACAAAATTGAAATCACTAAATACTTTTTGACACCCATGTTTGCTATTTCAATGTACCTTAGTTAAAAAGCTCTTACATTTTGTCATAATCAAATATCACCAGAACTAAACATTAAATTAAGATTTTAGAATACCATATAGATATACCTACAATGCAAAAGGATTGATATTGACACTACAAATCCGAAGAGAAACGAAGTTCTGGATCAAATAGTATCCATCAGCAATCCACGCTATTACGTCTCCATCATGCTAATCAACCGACCAGTGGACAAATAGGCACCATAAGGCTGGACATCTTAAAAAACACTCTAAAAAGTAGACAGATTCAAATTCATACATCTAAGAGATGACGGTGGATCAAGTGTATGAAAATAAGGACAAAACCAATGAATCCTCCTCCTCAATCAAGACTCAAGTAAACAAAAAAAACGCGAAAAAGGAAAACAAAACCAAGTAAATCAACTGGCGTGTGGCTCAGATCTCGTAGAGAAACCCGGGTGCAAGGTGGGTTGCAGGATGCACTCCTACCTTCCAACACCTATGCCACGCCATCCTCATCACATGTCCGTATAAATTCAAGGCTCATCATCGCCACCAAGAAAACCCTTCCAAACGTTAGCGTGCATCAGAACCACAATGGACGCGTCAATAATACAAAGTATAATGGTAGAGATTTTCACCAGTAAATCTTAAAAGCTTGGGTGACTTTACATAAACACCCTCAATTTATGTATCAGAATTACAAAAATGACATGGAAATCAAGATCACTATTCAAAGTGAGATGATTATTATATAGTCTAACTAATTTCAAGGCCTCAATAAACCAAGAAAAACAACCCAAAAAAACAAACCATCGCCGCCGTTGACGGCAAGCCGGAAACACCCCTCTTTCTAATAAATCAGTAATAACATCTCAGATGTCAACTCCTCAATAAACCAACAAAGATATGAAGGCCTCAATAAACCAACAAAAACAATCCAAAAAAAAACAAAACCACCAACTCAAATCTGCAAGGGGCTCAGAGGCCGCCACGGCTGCAACCAGAGTTGCCATGCCAAGTAGCAGCCCATCATCATCGCCAAAACCCTAAAGTGTTCATCTCTCAGATGAGTGGCCATCGTCATCGACAAAGCCCGAGTTGTTTATCTCTCTACAAAATGATTCATCTCTGTTTCTGTCTCCAGAAAATGAGACCATCATAGCTTCGTCGTTACCATAGATGACGGGAACAGAAGCAGCAGATGGAATCAGAGATAGTAAGCCGGGAGAGAAGACAGAGAATAAACCAGAGAGAGAGAAAGAGTAAATTTTAGAGAGAGAACAAAGAAAACGGTGGGATGCAAAACATGGCAGGTGAAAGATCTGAGGAATAGACACGTACAAAGCTTGAGTGACTTTACATAAATACCCTCAACTTATGTATTAGAATTACAAAAATGACATGGAAATCAAGATCACTGTTCAAATGCCAAGGCTTATTATTATAAGTATAATGTAGTAATGTGCAAATTTTACAAACCACAACCATTTTTGTAGTTATCTTTTTATATATAACGTTGTACACATATTTAACAATTATCACTTGTAAAAATTAGACAGTATCAAACATTCAAACTTGTCGGCATGGTATACGTTATTATGGACTTAAATTGAACAAGGAAATGGGTTTGGACAACAAACTTTTTTCTGGTAAAGTTTCCTCATGTTTAACTCAATTTGACCCGTTTTTATTTTAATTAGATATCTTGAAAGTTCAACACGTATGAGATATATACCTAACCCCTCTTGCTACTTGCTTGTTTTTTGGATCCACATTTAATTGGGGCAGGGGGATAGAGGTGAGTGGTTTGTTTATATATCATGGTATCATGTAAATCTACCAGGCGTCATTAAACTAACATAAAAAAAAGAAAGTCAATGGATCAAATTCAAATATGCACTAATGTGTGTATTTATAATATGGTCTATTTTATATTATTTGAATATACTAATGTGTGTATTTTGAAATCTGTTACATCAAAACGGTTTAACTTATATGTTATTCCGTTCTATAATCTACCGATAACAAAACAAATACAATCAATAAATCTAGCATTCAACTTTGTTAAATATTTTGTCATTTACTTGTAATTTTTTTATCGACGTTTGATAACGGAATAATAACATATATGATCAAAACATATTTAAGAGCATCTTGTATTGTGTATTTTTTACATGTTAGGTAGTTTGATAAATCAATACCAATGTAATGGTAGAGACATTAGTGGGTAATGATAGAAGATCTGGAGGATTCTGGGTTCGATTCTTGAGCCAGACAGGTTTTACCAGTAATTTCATCATTGTGCCTACGGCCAGGTGGGTTACCGGCTTTTCCCCGAAATTGGTGTTTGAAAACTCGGGTACTTTCGTAGTACTTGAATTTGTCGAAAAAGTGTCCCGAGAATCAGTGCCGGCTTTGAGCATGGGCGAGGTGGGCGATCGCCGAGGGCCAGAATTCACGAGGGCCCGACCATGCTTCATCTTAATCCATCGGAAACTATGTTTTCAAAGGCATCGGTGGTTTTTTGTATTTGGACCCATGATTGTTAGTTTAAGAGTAGTTACAAAGAAAAAGAAGAAAGTGAAACAAAGAGGCGACCAAAAATTTTGTACGATCTGGTTGATGGCTGACGAAGTTGCAGAAAGCAAAATGGGAGTGTTGTGAAGAAGATGAAGGACATTTTGGTCATTAAACATTAATAAAAGAAGTCTTGAGTCAAACTTTTGAACAGGTGTAAAATGTATTTGCACCATTTTTTTCAAGTCTTTTAATTATACAAGTATTTTCACTTTGTTAATTTATTTGATATTAGCTTAAAAATATCAAGATTTTAAGTTTATCATTCTTTATTTTTTTTCTACATGAGTAAAAGAATTATCACTAAATACTAGGATATGCAAACCATTATGAGCCTCCGGTCAAAAGTTTTTGGTTTCGTCAGTGTTCATTGGAATAATATTCTTGTAAACTGACCCTTTAAATTCTCTTACACGCTGTATAAACTAGGAAGAATAATGGTTTGAGATTTCCGGTCAGGCTGCGGAGCCGGCGGTGACCTTTCCTATTGTAGGGCCCCGTTTTTTTTACTCGCTCCAGGCCTAATAATCTTCTAAGATTTTTGGAGACGGCCCTGCAGAGAATGCTCGGATTTAATTTGTTGACCGTTAAAAAAAAAGGTAGTTTGATAGTGTATAACATATATGATCGAAACGTATTTAAGAGCATCCTTTTTCTATTTTTAATTTGTACAAATTTCAAGCATTAACTCAATATATTAATAACTTGATATGTAGAGGGTGTTTGGGATTGAGTTTGAAAATGCAAAAGTACTTTTGATCATAAGTGCTTATTGCCTTATGACTTTTTAAAAAAGAGTTTAAAAAAAAAAGTGTTTGGATTAGCTTTTGATATGAAAAATGTCAAAAAGTCAATAGATTGTTTTTCTAAGTGTTTCCCTTAACTTATTGTGAATACTGGTTGTATGGGTGGTAGATTTGTAATTTTTTTTCCAAAAGCCAAAAGCTCGGATTTCTAACTTCTCAAAAACAGTTTTTTTCCAAAAGACAAAACAGAAAATGCTTTTGAGTTACACAAACAACTTATTGACTTATTAGTTTCTTGAAAAAGCCAACAAGTCAATAAGTTGTTTTGAAACTCAATCCCGACACCGTCGTATTTATGTCAAACGTGTTCTGGCTGAACAACACGCTCAATGACCGATCACATGTTAAGAGCACCCGTAGTGGCAAAGTTATTAGGCGTTTTAAGCCACCATAGCGCCGGGAACACCGCGCCCCCAGGCGCTATGGTGGCGTTTTGGGGTATAATTGTTTTGAAGGTAACGAGCGTTGTGCATTTATTGTGAGAAGTTGACCGTTGCAACGGTCATATAGCCGTTCAAAAAATAATTAAAAAAAAAAAAATTATTCTACTCTATATATATATATATATATATATATATATATAATATATATCCATTCTATATTTCTTCTACTCTACAATACACACATACAATACACACATACTTTTACTCTCAAAAAAATTCAACACACAAAAAATCATCAAAATGTCGTCCCCTCCTAACTCCGATGATTCGTTTATGGATCTATATAATCGGTTTTTTAAAGATGACGACGTGGAAGAGGAGGCGGCCGTTACGAGTGCGGTTCAACTAGCGTGTAGCGCGGTTGAAGCTGTAGGTACTTCCGTCCCACGGCCGATATTGTCTAGGCAATATATAGAGCGAGACCGTGTAGCCGCCAATGAACGTTTGATGAATGACTACTTCTATGCCGATCCGGTTTACGGCCCTGATTTGTTTAGACGAAGATTTCGGATGCGTAAAAACTTATTTTTGCACATCACCGGAGATTTAGAGAACAACTATGACTACTTTAAGCAAAAACCCGACGCTAGAGGGTGTTTAGGATTCACCGCAATTCAAAAGGTGACTTCCGCAATACGTGTGCTCGCCTACGGGAACACGTACGATATCAATGATGAGTACTTGAAGATGGCGGAGAAAACCACACGCGATACTTTGGTGTATTTCTGCTACGGTATTTACAAATATACATTTGATTTTTTTTATATATACATATAGTACGTACATATTTTTTATATTTACATTTGATTTTTTTAGGTATATGCCAATTATATGGAAAAAGATACTTGAGAAACCCGACATGGAGCGACCTTCAACAACTATATGAAGCGCATATTCAAAAACATGGATTACCCGGTATGATTGGTAGTATAGATTGTCGTCAATGGCGATGGTATGCTTGTCCAACCGCATGGCGAGGTCAACATACACGCGGTGACCAAAAGGGACCAACGTTGGTTTTACAAGCAGTTGCCTCACAAGACATGTGGGTTTGGTCAGCCTTCTTTGGTCTAGCCGGGTGTATGAACGACATAAATACTTTCCAGCATTCGCCATTGCTAGAGTCTTACATTGGCGGAACAATACCGAAATGTGGGTTTTATGCAAATAATAATTACTACGAGCATGGATACTACTTGGCGGATGGTATATATCCGGAGTATTCAATGCTTGTCAAAACGTTTAGTCAGACTCAAGATGAAAAAAGGCAATATTTTAAAAGAGTTCATGAGTCTGCAAGAAAGGACGTTGAGAGGTGTTTTGCCTGTCTTCAAGCACGATGGCATTTTGTAAGAAATCCTTGTCGTATGTGGGAAAAAGAAAAGATTAGAATGGTGATGTATGCTTGTATCATAATGCATAATATGATACTTGAAGACGAAGGAAAGACAATATGCCCAAATTATGTAGCAGGAGAAGATGTTCCAGGGACGCAAGCGACACAGCAGGAGAGATTCCAAAACAGTGCCATGTTGCGTTCCAAGGAGTTACATAACGCGTTGAAGGCGGATTTGGTGGAGGAAGCATGGTCGATTCGCCCGACTCATCAGAGCCAGGAAGAAGAAGAAGAAGAAGAAGAAGAAGATGATGAATTTTATGAAGAACAAGGAGAAGAAGAAGGAGGAGAAAACCAAGAAGGAGACGACGACGACGACTAGTTTTTTTAAGTATTTGTAACTTTTTTTTAAGTATTTGTTGTTTTTCAGTATTTGTAATTTTTTTTAAGTATTTCTAAGTTTATATATTTAATGAAAAATAATTTAAACTATTTAATATTCTTTTATTTAAATAAAAAACAATAAAAAGCAATGATTACCCAATCATTTATAACCCCCACATAACCCTCCTTCCCACTACACCTCTTTTTCCATAACCCCAACATAACCCCCTTTTTATTACTTTTTAATATTTTAATCACATAACCCCTACATAACACTCCACCACTACACATACCCTAATACATATATCAATAATAGGTGTCAGGTGTCTAGTCATACCAAAACCTGCAAAAACATATTGTTATTATTATTTAATTAAGGTGTAAGTTCAAGACAACAATAAAAATGTCTTTGATTGTTTGGCGTTGACTATAAAATGTTCTTAGTTGAATATAAAATGTGATTCAAAACTGGTTTATATATTATGTAATAATCAAACATGGACGTGGTATTATATGCACATATGGTCTACGGACTATGGTTAAACATTATCAGTCTTTCATTAAACTATATACAATATGAGTCTCGGACATGCCAACAAATATTGTAAATATTTTGTTGCGGTCGATAATGTAAAACTAGTAGTATACCCGTCCGCTTGGACGGGTTCTTAAAATTACAACTTTTAAACTATGTGTATATAGAAGATCTCGATAACGTTTTATCTAACTGGGATTACTAGGCGTAGAAGTTGGTATTTTAACAACCAATGACATAACTATGCGTAATAAATTTTAATTAATAAGATAACCAATAAACTGTCTGTATCGAACTTTGGTCAAATAACCTTAACATACACAACAATTAGAGTATTCCATAGACCATAATGTGTAAGCAATGAAAAAACTTCAACAATAAGAAAACGCTTGTTAGTTTGAAGGCATGTAAGTATAACGTTATGATAAAAAAAATGCCAAGAAGAAGCAAACTATTGTTAGCGTTTGAAGGTATTTTATAGTAAAAGTGACGATTACTATTGTGGTGAACAATAGTATAATAATTTTAAGTTTTGAACAAATATAAAGCGCAGGAAACAATCTCGTTTCTTCATTGTTTAATGGTTAAAAGTAGGTTGTGAGGCCACAAGGGGTGGTCATAAACTCATCACACCCAATCAGATTCTGTCACCTCATTTTATCACATTCCATCACTAAACCTATGCGGCGGTGTTCACATTCCATCACATTTCATCACTAAATTGTTTTTTAAATAAACTAAAAACATTACATTTTTATTTAAAAAAAATATTTAAATTTAAAAAAAAAATAATATTAAAAAAATATATTTTAATATTTAATTAAATAATTTAAATATTTAAAAAAATTATTTAAATATTTAAATTATTTCAACCGCCAGTTTTCAAACGTTTTAAATTCAACCGCCAGTTTTCAAACGTTTGAAATTCAAACGTTTCAAATTTCTGACCCTATAAATACAACACCAAAACCTCATTCTCAGTCACAATTATCCCTCAAACCAAAGATATGGGTGGCGGATATCCTTACGAAACTGCTGGACCTTCGAATCTCCGGCGATACTATCGCCGGAGACGTCGTGTACCAATTCCTGCTCCTCCTCCTCCTCCTCAACCTCCTCAGCCACTATTTTCTCCTCCTCCTCTTCCTCCTCAACCACTACCAATTCCTGCTCCTCCTCATACTCAACGTGTCTCCAACCCCGTCCCCTTCATTCCTCCACTCCCGGGATACACTCCCCCCACACGCAGATGCTGATTTCACTGAAGATGAGATGGTGTGGTCTGTAGATTATGTTATGGCTAAGAGGGGAATGGGGCGTCTACGGTTGGTGGAGAACCAACCGAACCCCACCCCAACCCCTCCTGATCGGGAGCCAACCGAGGAGGACCTGGAAGCTTTAAAGATGTTATGGAAGAAGAACAAAACAATTTTTCCCCTCCTCGTGAGTACTGTTGCATCCCCTCGGATGCGAGGTCCGACGGTCGCGATAACGATCGTTTTGTGTCCCCCCCCCCCCCGCCCCGCCCCGCCCCGTACTACACACTCGAGGACTGGGACAATTACTCTCCATAGTGGGGGGGTTTATTTTTAATTATCTATGTTTTAGGATTTAATAAAAGTAATTTAGGATTATCTATGTTATGTTTAATTATTTAGGTTTAATTATGTTAATGTTTTTATTTAAATGTAATGATTTTTATTTAATTTGACAAATTCATAACAAAACATAAAATAAAATTTAATTAAACTACAAACATTACATTTTAAAAAACATAAAACATTACATTAAATAAAAAACACACTACTACAAATTTAAATAAAAACTTAAAAAAAACACACTATTACAAATAAAATAAAATAAAAGTTAAGAAAGTTTAGGGCGTAACATTCGCCACGCCGAAACATGTTCAAAATCAACCGCGTACTTGGCCGCGTAGTCGATTTGAGTAAAGGCAACTTGTGTATCTTCGGTTTCGTTGGGGTTTCTAGTCACCGTTTTTTTAAATAAATTTTCGAAGTTTTGACACTTCGATAGGAGGCTCGCGTGTTTATGAGAGATTGAATCACACGAACGGTTAGTTCCCCCGACAAGTTGACTGAACTCGGATAAAACTTATAGTTCGGATTGCTGCCCCCACGAACACGACCACGACCCGTGCTAGTGGAGGCGTCATTGGGGTGTACGGTATCGTACGCGATAACTAACGCAATTTCTTCCTCTTGATGATCAGTTGAATCAGATTGTGGGATTTTTTAAGTGTATTTTTTTTTAACAGAAACTTTCATTAAAACTAGCGCACTCTAAAAAAAGAGCCGCCCAAAATTATACACACATATACAATAGATTTTTTAAGTGTATAGAAGAAGATTGTGGGTTTGAATGTTGTAAATTTGGTAAAATATGTTTGTGTATATATAGGTAAAAAAGGTAAAAAAAAAAAAAAAAAAAAATTAATTATGGTCAAAGGACCGTTGGCTAGCCAATGGCTAGTTTTTGCATCGTGATGGCCATCGTGGTTTCCCCAATCGCGGCCGTGATATTAAATAGGGGGCGGTGTTTCGCGGAGACCACGCCATCACGATGGACCTATCGTGGACCGCCCCGGGTAGCCTGACAATTTTTTAATCAATTGGAAAATAGTAAAAATTTGACATGGTACGGAGATAATTTGCCATTGTGTTAATTGTTTTTCATGATCAAATTCCCATTTCACATCCTTTGTTGTTGATTCTTTAGCTTTCATCACGTGAACAATTTGACAAATACAATATACTCGGGATGTATTCCATCAAAAGATATTTGCGCGCTTATACCAAATTCATTCAACTTTAAACGATGACACGGGTGTAGTTCCATCTACGATGTCATTGAAATTGAAGACCAATCAAGAACATTAAGGTTATTATTGGAATCAGCAATACCAAGGGATGCATGTCAAATTGTTGATCATATGACGTGGATTCTAGCATTGTCATTAGGTGTGGATGATCACCATGCATGTATTGACTATTGACCTCATCACTCGTTAGGAAGCTTGACCACTCATAATGTATGCACAATTGATGTTACCAAGCATGTATTGGTAGGCATGTTTCCTATTAGACAAGAGCAAGATTCATGCATTCATATCCTCTAGTCAACAATCATCTTTATTATCTCATTAATTGTAAAATTCTATTCTTGTAACATTAGAGTAATTACCTCTCTTTTCTTGTATATTTAAAGTGTTGTAAATCTTTGTGAAATGGATTGAGGTTTAACAAGTTGTTATGGTATAAGCCTAATCCTTCTTCTCCCAACCCAATAACCTTGTGCCAAATAACTTTCCGCCAAATAACTTTCATATGCTTCCTATAACTATTGAATGTCACTCTGCACCAGTTTTTTTTTTGATTGCTAGAAAGGGGTGTGGGCCTTTTCTAATCAGGCTTTAACACTCGACATCCCCTTCGCACGCAATGTGGCGACGTGTCTTCAGCACCTTAAATTGGTGAAGTGGCGTGGGGGGCCACTAGACCCCACATCCTTATTTAGCAAAGTTGGTATTTTGGCTTTTTGCTTTAGAAACAAAAAAGCAGACAAATTTGAAATCAACTGATGCATGTAAGCTAGCCAATAAACAGTACCAAACACTTCCCAATCAACAATCCCAATCAACAAACAGGTCCTCTCCAATAAATTATTGTACTCCAATTTCTCTTCTTCCTCCTTTATATCCCAACCCCAGTTTACACCATCCACTTCTTGTGCTTTACAATCGAATAATATCAGTAGTTGACGTTTTGTTACAAATCAGAATACTCGTTACAATCGAAATTATACAAAATAATAATAAATTAAAATGGGTGCCTGTGTTTCATCGCATCACAAATCTTCTGCAATGAAGGTACACATATCATCTGGGTCTGATCGAAAACATGATGATAACGTCGTGATCCCTCTTTCGCCGATTAAAGAAAAACTTCCGATCATCGATGGCAATGTTCCTGTTAAACCTCAGCTGCCCCCTCTTCAATCAACCGATGAATCTCTTGATTTTGGTATTGTTTTTGTTCTGCACCCTAGATTACTACGTGCTTATTATGCTTTTTTTTTTTTTTTAATTAAATCGAGAGTGTTTTGATTTTTTTTTTTTTTTTTTGGTTTAATTGGTAGCTTTAAACTTTTATCTAAATAAAGTTTTGTGTTCATCTGTTTGATTTATTTGTAACGTTTTAGTCTAATCCTATGTTGTTATGTAGTTAAATGTGCTTGAGTGGGAACAATTTAGGACGGGTGACATCGTGGGAAGTTTTAACCCAATTGAGATACTAGTAGGCAAAGCCGACAATATTAGTTTTGGTTTTAGGGTTCGATTGATTATTCATTTTGTCTTGTAATTGCTTGGTGTATCGGTCCTGTAGATAATAGCACAAGATTTCCTATTCATAGATCCGCACCTGCCTTTATACAGATAGATACAAAATTATCTATTTTTTATTAGACTACTGATATATTTTTTTTATTTTTTTATTTTTGGTTTTATTGGTTATTCATTTTGTCTTGTAATTGTTTGATGGATCTATTGAACTTTTTTTACATGTTTCTTATCTACAGGTAGTAAAGACGAGACGTTTTTCGATTCACAAGCATGGTTAGAATCCGACTGTGAATCTGATTTTATGAGTGTAAATGGAGGTATAATCAAAAGTTCATTTTTATTTAATTTACTTTAGTTTTTGGCATGTGTAATGTGTTTTTCTTATTTGGTGTTTGAATTGACATATTGATACATTTGCAGAATTTACACCATCAAGAGGCAATACACCGGTGCACGGTAACTTCGCTGCCACTACCCCATCAATAAAGGGTGGTGCACCCGCTATTGATGGCTACAAGCTTTCTATGATTGCGTCTCAACCATTTACGAGTCCAATAAAGAAGAACAAGCGACTCTCTGAACTTTTCAGTGAGAGTCCACTGGTGAAACATTACTGTGATGAGGAAAAAGGTGAACCCGCTAATGTAAACTGGATGATGGGGGACCTTGAATCGGTGGCAGTTCATGGTGGTGGGTTAAAGCCGAAGAGGGAGAGGTGGGTGGGGATTGTGCGGGTTCATGGGTGCTTACCAAGGATGCTTTCTAGTCGTAGGCCTGTAACTCATCAACAAACGGAAGTAAGAACAAAATAAGCTTGACCCTGCCCCTGACCGTGATGCTAGGTTATGAACCAGTTCTTAAACTTTATTCGCGATTGTTTAGAAAGGAAAAGCCTTATCTCGGATATCTAATGATTATGTAAAGCCAATTTTACTCTTCTTGTTTTCTAATCTTAAAATGTAATCATGCATATTTTAGTTGTTGTTAGTGCATCAGTGTCTAAATTGGGATGGAAACAAACTCGACTGGATGATTATGAAC
The DNA here is from genome assembly GCA_030844895.1 of Ambrosia x helenae. Taxonomy (NCBI): domain Eukaryota; kingdom Viridiplantae; phylum Streptophyta; class Magnoliopsida; order Asterales; family Asteraceae; genus Ambrosia; species Ambrosia x helenae. The sequence goes on from CM061233.1 coordinate 114,728,509, forward strand.
TTACAGTCTTGGTTTGGTTGTTCGATTATGTTATAAGAGGGTTCGAATGATTATGAACTTACAGTTTTGGTTTGGTTTGGTTTGGATGTTCGATTATGTTATAAGAGGGTTGAATTGAACGAACCATTGACTATCCTGTAGATGAGTTATATCTTTGAAAAAATACATATTAACAAACGAATCAAGATTCACATTTTTTTAAGAATAAAGTATACATAAGGTCAAAAAAAATTGTAGCTTAGGCGCGCACACACGACTATTCCCTATATACTTTGGGTCTTCTTTTATATTAAACGATATCAAGATACAGTGTTGTGTCGACCACGACATAGCTAAACCTACAAGTAGGGCAAATACATTTACATGTGAACAAATAACATCAAAATTTACCACAAAAGAAAATTAGTATGTTATGCATGCGAAGGCAGGCTCACCGCGCCTCCTCTCTGCTCTAAACAGTGGTAGTGGAGACAACAACATCATCATCATCATACTCAGTTAATCCCATCAATAGCAAAGCTAAGGTAGGGTCTGAGGAGGGTAAGATGTAGACAGCTTTACCTCTACCCCGTGGGAATAGAGAGGCTGCTTTCAGTGAGACCCTCGGCTCGATAGTGGTTTTGTATCAAGCCTTGGACGTAAGGCACATAACACTTAGCAATCGGGATAGCCCGATTGGTGCATGTAACCCCTTGTCTTTTGGCTATCAACGCTACCACATGATGCATGATTAACCATCCATCGTTTTTAACGTTATTTTCACGAAATTAGTAAAATAACGTTAAAATTAGTGCAACTTTACTTTTGCCCCCCAGGGCCACACATATATACATTATATGCGCAGAGCCGTAAGCAGGGCTTATAGTGGAGACAACAACACTTTATCTTAATTAGTTATATTTGTTCTCATGGTAAAGTTATATTGATCAACATGGCTCGTGATACACCCAAAAATCCTCACCACATCAATTCTTTTATAACCAATAGGGGCTGGTTATCACAATTAGTGGCATTAGCCTAGTAACAAAGGTGTATGCCTCTATCCAAAAGGTGTTAGACTTTAACTCTTTAAGTCTCATTTGAGCTCTGGAGTAAATTTAGCTTGGAGTAGAATAGGATTTCTTTACAAGAGAAAAAAAGGGTTGAATTATCAAAGTCTTACAATTTAAACTTGTAAATTGTTAACCAAAATATTCTTGTTTACAAACTTTTAAAAGTCACTATTTCTGTTTCCATATACAATTTCAAGAACATAAAAATCAAAGAAAATATAAGTATTGGATTTAAATAATTTCAATTATTAAGGGCAGACGGTTTTTTGAGTGAAAGTTAAGAAGGTCGCTAAACATAAGGCAGTCTGTTTGGAGAACCAACACGAGTTTCTGTCGTTTGCATTCCACACATTTGGATCATTGGCCCCATAGGCAGTGCGTTTCCTGGACCGAGTGCAGAAGGTGGTCCACAATACCTCGCAGAGTTTTAAAAACCAAAGGTTTGTATTTAGTATGACAGGCTTTGCAATTCAAAAGGGGATAGCGGCGCAGCTTGTTGCTTGCTTACCCACTATTCAAATGTAACATGTCCTAATTTGATTATCAATGGATTGAAAAAAAAAACTATCAATTATTGGATGTCACCGGTCCTAATTAATGAAATGTGTGTGGGCAACCCACCTATCAAAATATTATCCACCAACGGACCACGACTAAGATGTTGTCCACCTTTTAACAATCGACTATTGGCCGCCACTAGTCCAAACTAATACGACATGTTTGCGTGCCAAAATCCCTCTAACGTGTCAAATTATATCTTAATATCGTTAGTTATGATCCGGTGGTAGACAATATGTTAAAAGGTGGGAACACCACCACATATTTCGTTAGTTGACACCAATAACGCACCATAGCTTATTGTTGAGATCTTTTGAATATGAATTTTTTTTTAAAGGAGAATTTCAATAACAAAAAACACTAGTCCTTAAAGTAAGGACTAAGCGAAAAAAAATATACATCAATCCAAAGGAGAATTACACCAATTTTTCCAATCTTTATATTTCCAACGAGATCTAATTCGAATCCAAAAATACGCCGTCGCTTTGATGTTCTCCACCAGTTGCACCGGATGTCTCTTCTTGTCATTAAATACACGCTCATTTCTTTCGTTCCATATCATCCAAATGGCCGTGTAAATGATTCCACGGAGAATATGTTTCGAGTCTTTAGTCGCGGCTTGTAAGTTAGGCATGTCCAAAACATCCGGAATATCAAACAGAAAAGAATGGCTAATCTTGCACCAATTTTCAATTCGATGCCAAACCTCGTGCGAATAACGACACCCGGTAAAAAGATGCGACGTAGTTTCCGAATCCTCATGACATAACCGGCAATCTGTATTTGGAATACTAACTCCCCGTTTGATGAGTTCAACCGCCGTAGGAATGCGATTTCGAGCGATTCTCCATACAAGAATTTTGCACTTCAACGGTACCCAACCTTTCCACTTTATCCGAAGTTCACCATCTCCCTCATGAAAATTGCTAAGAAGTCTTTTGGTTGATGATACTGTGAACCGCCCATCCTTTTCTTCGCTCCATTTCCACTGATCGGCACCGTCTTTCCACTCGATATTATAAATGTTTTCTAAGATATCAAATAACTCGATGATCTGCTCTTGCATATATGGTTGAGAACTCCACTCCCACCTTAACTGTTTGTTCCCATCGATATATTCAAGCCGATCACTAACTTTGCACCATTTATACTTTTCAAGCCGGAAAAGATTAGGAAACGCGACGCGAAGTGGAACATCAAGAAGCCATGTATCTCCCCAAAAATTGATATTTCTACCATCACCAAGGACCCCGACAAAATATGAATTAAGAGATCTACCGTTTGGAAGTTGATTTTCGCCAACTTTAACAATGGATTTCCAGCAACCATTCGAAGAAGCATTACATGGCAATAAAGACCAAAGTCTACTTGACCCATGGCAACCCAAAATAATTTTCTTCCAAAGGCTACAACCTTCCTTTTTGAACCTCCAAGTCCATTTTAATAATAAAGCCTTATTCACTTCTTCCAACTTCGAAACACCTAGACCCCCTTTGTTTTTCGGAGTCGTAACCACATCCCAAGCCACCCACGAAATTTTATTCTCACTACCAAGGCCGGCCCATAGGAATCTTCGCATAAACTGTTCAATTTTTTCCACCACGGCTTTCGGGGCCTTATATATCGAAAGATAATAAACCGGAAGACTTTCGAGGACCGATTTCAAAATAATCAATCGACCACCGATAGACAAATGACGTACCTTCCATGAGGCAAGCCGAGCACGAATGGTATCAATCACCGGCTCCCAACTTTTGACCCGCGTCATCTTTGCACCAACTTGGATACCTAGGTAGGTAAAAGGAAAACTTCCACGTTTACAACCTAGATATTCCAACATATTTTCCACCTCTCCATCCCCCACACCAACTCCATATATATTTGATTTATGGAGATTTATTCGAAGCCCGGAACACAAATAGAAAATACGAAGAATACGAGCAATGTTCTTAATATTATCAAACGAGCATTCCCCCATAATTAAAGCATCATCCGCATATAAAAGATGACTCACCTCCATATCACCCTTGGCCAAACGGATGCCTCTAAACATACCAAGACTCCTCGCTTTATCAATAATCCACGACAAAGCTTCCATAACGATTAAAAAAAGAAAGGGAGAAAGAGGGTCACCTTGTCGGAGACCCTTTTCACATTGGAATTCAAAAGTGGGGGACCCGTTGACCAAAACCGCCGCTCGAGAAGACAAACAAATACCTTTGATCCAATCACACCATTTTAAAGGAAAACCCATTTGCGCCATAATAGACAACAAAAAATTCCAATTGACGTTGTCGTAGGCTTTTTCGAAGTCTATCTTTAACAAAAACGCTTTCTTATTTCTCTTCTTTAAACAATCTACAACTTCATTAACCACAAGTGGGCCATCAAGAATATATCGATCCGAAAGAAAAGCCGATTGAGTTTCAGAAATAATATATCCCATGACCCTTTTGATACGGTTGGCAAGAATTTTTGAAATCACTTTACTTATCATGCCAATAAGGGTGATAGGCCTATACTCTTTTAAACCCAAAGGAGATTTCACCTTAGGAATAAGAGTGATAAAAGAAGAGCCGCATCCTTGATTAATGACGCCATACTTATGAAAATCCGACATAATGTTAAAAAAATCATCCTCGAAAAGGTGCCAAAAACGCTTGACAAAGCGAAAATTGAAACCATCGGGACCCGGGGCTTTGTTGGAACCACCATCGAAAACTGCCGCTTTAATCTCTTCTCTAGAAAAACCATCAACCAAAAAATCCCGGTCCGTGCCATTTAATTGATTAATACCCGAACATATGAGGCTCGGCCGAGAAGAAAAGTCTTCTTTAAAATGAGATCGATAGAAACCAAGCACCTCACGTTTCACCAGGGCCGGTTTAGTCACCCATTCGCCATTTATCAACAAACCTGGAATAGCATTTTGGGCTTTTCTACCATTCACTATATTATGAAAAAAGGTGGAGTTTTCATCTCCCAGAGACGCCCATTTGACGCGAGATTTTTGTCTAAGATCTCTAGCCTTGTGACGCTCTATATTGTCTAACGCCACCTTGCATTCAGTCCAAATCCACACGTCGGATTCTTCCAAGTCTTTAGTCTCCATTGCCCTTTCCAGATCTTCTTTTTCAGCGCGCATGATCTCCTCTTCCAATCTTTCACGAGTATTCATGTCATAAAACCAGTCTCTCAATCGGCTTCTAAGAGTACCCAATTTTTTATGAAGGTTAATGTCTGGCGGCCCTTGAGCCACCCAAGAATCAAAAACAGAAGTAATAACCTCGTTACACCCCGGGCGATCGATCCATGAATCAAACAATCTGAACGGCTTGGGCCCGAAATTGGTATCGACAACCGATAAAAGCAAAGGTGAGTGATCCGATAAATTTCTACCCAACACCCGAACATAGGCACTTGGCCATTTGTTAAAAGTGCCTTCACAAACGAGAAACCTGTCGATCCGACTATAAGTAAACACACCTTTTCTGCACGACATATAAGTGTATCTGAATCCCTTCTGCGTGAATTCACGTAACCCCGCTTTCTCGATAAAATCATTAAAATCACTCGAGCTCTTCGCATCAAATTTAGAATTCTTTCTTTCTTCCGAATCTCTCACCGCGTTGAAATCGCCACACAAAATCCACCACCCCTCATGAGAGCCGATAAGAGCATCAATTTTAGACCATAATCTCCTCTTCTCATCTTTATTTTGTGGAGCATAAACATTCAGCATATTGATTCTAATCGTCCCTGCCATAAGCAAACCCGAGACAAGAAGAACATTACGATCTTTAATCACCAAGTCTTTCATAAAAACTTTTGGGTCCCAAATACTGATCAATCCTCCCGAGTTACCATTGGCCTCCACGTAGTCAAAATCAAAACCCGAACCACCCCAGTAAGCCGAAACTATACCAGGGAGAATTTTGCTACTCATAGTTTCCTGCATACCAATGAAAGAAACACCGTTATCGAACTTAATTTTTTTAATCCAGCCCGCTTTGCCATTACCGCCAATCCCTCTAATATTGATCGATAAACAATTCATTTGTTCACCCCTTGTAAACCTTCGGTAACAATGGCCTCCTTTATCAAAACACGAGAGTTGGATAATTTAGCCCCAAGCAAATCCCCCATCACAATAGTATCTTCCACCTCTGTATTAACACCATGTGAAACAGAAGCAGCGTCATTTGTAATATTGCGGCCCAAGACAGAATTAAAGGCCGGCCCAATATCAACATTAGGAGGCTGGGCATTTATATCAAAGTCTACTGGATGGGCTGTGCCCCCTGTTTCAGTATTTTTGTCAAGGCCCAGAATAGAATCAAGCCCAAAAACATCTTCATCATCTAAAATTCTGTTTTTTTTACCAACTTTGGACTTCTCCAAGCTGCTAGAATAGGCTGGATTAACCTGACCCACCGAGCCCAACCCACCTTTCTTTTTTCTTTTGTTTATATTCGGCCCACAATTATCTCCCACCCCATCCAAAATACATTGGGCCTCAAAGTCAAATTCTTTCCCTGGGATGAAAACATTATTATCCGTAACTTGTTCCATAATTATAGGAGTTTCAACCCCACAATTAAAATCCTCATGATTGGCAATAGAATCACCATCATTATTACCATAGTCAACCCCACCATTAATAACCTCATGAATGGCAATTGAATTACTGTGACACCTGGCAAATTCGGGTTAACAACGTTGTCTAGATGAAAGTCTACCTTAGCGAGTCACGCGTATTTTGTACTTAACTGGGTTAGTTAAGTCGGGTTATGGTTCGGGAACTATTAGTTAGTCTAGAAGATCGTTGGATGTTGGTCTAGAGGTTCATTAGATGTCGGTCCTTAACCAAGTGTACAAACGGTGACGATTTGTAGGATCGTCAGGGCATACGGAACGTACGAGTCTCGAGTCCCGGGAATTGGTGAACGAGTGTAAATATGTGTATTTACTTGTGTTATGTGTTTACAATCATTATATGACTTGTCGGTACATGAATATACATTAACATATGTTAAAACGGGGTTTAACGCGCAAAACACACAAGACCAAACCCTATAGGCGAGTAGGAGGCCTACTCCCCTATAGGGGAGGCGAGTAGGGAGCCCCTTAAGGGCGAGTAGCCCTACTCGTGTATACCTAAGGGCGATTAGGCCCTATTCACTAGAACCTTCAGGCGATTACAAGCCCTAATCGCCTGAACTGCTGCACAATCGCATGTAACGTGCTGGAACGACTAGGAACGCCTATAAATACAACACTTAACCTCCTAAACTCCCTAATATCAACCCTAGTCGTCCCATAACCGCCCCAAACACTTAAACAACCTCTGGAAGGCGATTTTGATCAAAAACACAAGGTTTCAAGGTCTAACCATCAATCTTTTACAATTCCAAGGTTTGATTCTCATCCATAACACTTTGTAAATGTTTTTAATAAATCCCTAATGGTCCAGACCTGTTCATAAACGAAAAAGCTTTCTGAAAATCGTCAATAAGGGTTGTTAAACGGATTATAACTAATTAACATGCGTTATGGGTATGTATGATTAGAAAGATAGGATTTTTATGGATCTTGATGATGTTTTGATGTATTGTCATGCTAGGTCAGAATTAATATTATGAGTATGATGATAGAAAACTCAGTAATCGGATAATAGGGTTATGATTACATGCGTTAATTGATGTTGCATGCTATGTGAATAGTGTTTGGATTGTTTTGGGTTGCATGCAGGACTGATTATACGAGGTTGAACGAAGGGTTTTGGGTTAAACATGTTTAGGATAGTGTTTGGGATGATATTGGGTAGTTACACACGTTCTGGATCTGATTTGGAGCGTTAAACGCGCGAAAAACCGGAACAGCATGGTTACAGGCGAGTAGCAATGCTAATCGCCTATAACTCATGCGAGTACAAGGCTAATCGCCAATATATAGGCGATTAGAAGCCTATTCACTAGTAAGTTCATGCGAGTAGAAGCCTATTCACTAGTAAGTTCATGCGAATAGCCCTAATCACTAGTAAGTTCAGGGGAATAGCCCCTAATCGCATGAAGTAAAGGGGAATAGCCCCTATTCGCCTATAGTAGGGGCGAATAGGGCTTCTATTCACTAGTTGACTTTCCTAATCACTAGTTGACTTTTCCTAATCGCGTGTACTGCTGCTGTAAGTGTAAATTAGCATTCCGAGACCCGATTTAACATGTAGTAACATGCTAGGAACCCCGTAACATGTCTAATAACTTGGTAACATATATTTGGATGTATTTCGGAGATACGTGAACTATGTGCTATAACTTGTTGTGTGTTAACGTATGTTAAGTATACTTACGTTATTGTATGTTTTGGAGCGTAAACATAACACGGGGAGTCTCGGGTCACCAATGGGATGTCGAGTCTTGTACTTTGGGTCGGTTAAACAGTCACGGTGTTTTCAAACAAACTTGGTTATGGTCTGGACATCTAGGGACTAATTAACCTGCGGGTTATTAGTCTAAGTACTTGTAACTGTCGTATGTTAGGTCGCCACTGTACAGGACTAACATAGCAGCTGAGTTTACTCGGGATTAGGAGTAAAGCAACTTAAGGTGAGTTTACGGCCCCTCTTTTAAACTGGTTTTATACTTTCGGGGGAGAAAACATGTGTTAAAACAACTGTTTGGTAACTACTGTCATACTATGGGTTCTAACGTATACTACACGATCTTTGGAAGTCCCGGGGGGAACCATGAATGTGCGGGTTTGCACAACGGGGAAATGTGAATAGCGCTATTGGGAGTGACCAACCCCGCTCGTCGGCTTGGAGGGCCGGGCGAGTGCATATTGTCTCAAACAGGAACAACAGGAACATTTGGAACTATTCGGGCATAACAACTGGTATTCGAGTTAGTAATGGTTTTCCAATCGTGGTAGTAACAAAACGTACGCCTAGCTAGCGTATACTGGTTTTCTATTTGTTATAGTATGGACAGGTGAACTTGGTACTTGAACTGCAAACCTGTAAACTCACCAGCATTTTTGTGCTGACGTAAACTTTTACATGTTTTCTCAGGTCGCTAAGGTAGCACAATGGAACTAGGGCGCACGCGTCTGCACGGCGTCTAGATAGAGTTGCATGATTTCACAAACGTTGAACTTTGGTTATTTATGTTGAACTTTATTTTGAATAAGCTTTCGCTGTAAACGGGATTTTAAAACTATGTTTTGGTATTGCATTAATTACATTTAGACTTGTTTATTGTGATCGTTGGTTTGGATCCTGGTTTGTCATGCGCCTCGCGGTAAAACTCCGCAAGTGGATTTTGAGGGTGTGACAGATTGGTATCAGAGCCAATGGTTATAGTGAACTAGGACTGCATGTAGAGTCTAGTCTATAGCCGAGTCGCACACACTAGACGATCACATGGTACTAAACGTTATAGTGGGTTACGTATGGTCTTGTCGGGGTGTCTCTAAATCGTTGGTCTTTCTACGTTACATCATCCGTTCTATCTTAGGTTGGGTTACTTGTTTTCTAGGCAGTGTGGTCTATTGGGGTAACTCGTGTGCTCTTGAGATTTGTCCAAGGCTCGGACATCTCCCTTTCGCACTCCAATAGAAACACTTGTCATGAACTACCGTAGTATTACGGTGTGTAGCTGAGAGTCTATGTTCGGTGATTTGATCTTTGAACTAGGAGAACACTTGGAGGACCATGTAGAGCGTTTTATCATTTTGGGTGCACACAAAGTCATAAAACGAAATGCATGGAAGCACTAGTGAGCTCTGGGTTTGAGGGGATAGTCCTGGATTGGATCTGGCTTTAATCTTGTGAACATTAGTGGTTATCCTTAACTGCGAAACTAAATTTTCTCGTTCTTTCTGCCAGAATCATGTCTGGAGTGCGTGGAGGACGAGGAGGTGGTCGCAATGGTGGACGTGGTGGTGGTCGTGGTGGTGCTGGTGGTCGTGGTGGAGGTATTAACCTGTCACAGGCTGATCTGAACAACTTGCTCCAGGCTGCCTTTCAGTTAGGGCACAACGGTGGTGGTAAGTTGTTTTATCCATTTTCTTTGCCTCATTGGTGAGTCTTGTTTACGTATTTCGTGGTTTCTCATACGTTTCATTTCAGGTGGTCCTGTTGACCCACCCCCACCCATGTGCACCTATAAGATGTTCCGGGACTGCAAGCCCCAGGAATTCTCTGGCACAGAGGGTGCGGTCAGTTTGCTTAGGTGGTTGGAGAAAGTGGAGTCGGTATTCCTGATGTGTAACTGTCTCCCAGAAGATCGGGTGAAGTATTCGGCTGCGTTATTTCAGGACGTGGCATTGACTTGGTGGAATGGTATCACCCAGAACATGGGTATTGGGGAGGCATATGCCATGCCATGGGAGAACTTTGTGCAGTTGCTGAAGCGGGAGTATTGCCCGAGAGAAGAGGTACAGAAGCTGGAGCATGAGGTGTGGAACCTCAAGATGACTGGGTCGGAAATCGAGAAGTATACGGTTAGGAGGAATGAGTTGGCAGTGCTATGTCCCGATTTGCACGTGCCAGAGTATCGTAAGATTGAACATTATGTCTCAGGGTTGGTGCCGGAAATTGCAGGTTTAGTGGCTGCTGGGAATCATCCTACTTATGCGGAGGTAGTTCGATCGGCACATAGGATGACTAACTTAAAGGTGAATGAGGGGATTTTGCCTGCGAAAGGTTCGACTGCTAAGGCTCCAGAGAACAATAAGCGCAAGTGGGAGAATGACGGAAAAGGATCTGGGTCTACACAGCAGGGAAAAAGGTTTGATAATGGGGGTTCATCGGCTTCGGGTAATAAGCAGGGTGGTTATGCGGGAAAACTGCCCAAATGCAACAAGTGTGGACGCCATCACCAAGGGAACTGCGACAGTAACCGTTGTCACCGCTGCCAGCGAACAGGCCACTACGCTAAAGATTGTCGGGTTACACTTCCATCGACTCAGGCTCCGACCAACAGTTCAGCTCCGACTACTCAGGGTACTACAGGGAAACAAGGGTGCTACAACTGCGGTGACACTGGGCATTACAAGAAGGATTGCCCAAAACTGAAACAGGGTGGAAACAACGGGAATGGTAACAACGGGGGCGGCGGCAGAAATGCACGTGCCTTCGTCATTGGAGCTGCTGAGGCTAGGCAGGACCCTGATACAGTCACCGGTACGTTTCTTCTCAATAATCATTCTGTTAGCGTGTTATTTGATTCTGGTGCCGACAAGAGTTTTGTATCCATGGACGTTAGTCGACTGCTAGATGTAGTATCTGTACCATTAGAGACCAAGTATATTATTGAGTTGGCTGACGGTAAAACGATTGAAGCTACTAGTGTTCTTCGGGAATGTCAATTAGAATTGTCGGGTATAACGTTTCCCATCGACCTTATGCCGGTACCATTGGGTAGTTTTGACGTTGTGGTAGGAATGGATTGGTTATCTTTGTATCGCGCGGAGATTGTCTGTTACGATAAGGTTATTCGGATTCCTCTCCCTGATGGAGAATTTCTTTCTGTGTACGGTATCAAGGGTGGTGTTTCGCTAAACATCATCTCTAGCATGAAAGCCCTTAAGTGCCTTCGAAAGGGTTATCCAGCCGTATTGGCGCTTTTATCTGTTTCCTCCAGTGATGAGAAGAAGATTGACGACATTCCGGTGGTACGCGAATTTCTTGATGTTTTTCCCGATGATTTATCTGGTCTTCCTCCTCATCGTCAAGTCGAGTTCGGTATTGATCTTGTACCGGGGGCTGCTCCTATTGCTCGGGCCCCCTACCGTCTTGCACCTCCCGAGATGCAGGAATTGTCTAGCCAGTTACAGGAACTCTTGGACAAGGGTTTCATCCGTCCAAGTTCTTCCCCTTGGGGAGCCCCGATTTTATTTGTCAAGAAGAAGGATGGGAGTTTCCGATTGTGTGTAGACTACAGAGAACTGAACAAGTTGACCGTCAAGAACCGTTATCCTCTTCCACGTATCGATGATCTATTCGACCAGCTTCAGGGTTCTAGTTATTATTCCAAGATCGATTTGAGGTCCGGTTATCACCAGCTGCGCGTCAGGGAGGCTGACGTTGCAAAGACTGCTTTTCGAACACGTTATGGCCATTTCGAATTCTTGGTCATGCCTTTCGGTCTCACGAACGCACCGGCGGTTTTAATGGACTTGATGAACCGCGTCTGTAAACCGTATCTGGACAAGTTTGTCATTGTGTTTATCGATGACATTCTGATCTACTCCAAGAACGAGACCGAACACGGGGAACATCTGCGGTTAGTTTTGGAACTCTTGCGACGGGAACAACTTTACGCCAAGTTCTCAAAGTGTGACTTTTGGTTACGCGAAGTCCAATTCCTAGGACATGTGGTTAATGAACTAGGGATTCATGTCGATCCAGCAAAAATCGAAGCGATCAAGGACTGGGGAGCACCAAAGACGCCAACTGAGGTGCGGCAATTCCTAGGCCTTGCGGGCTATTATCGTCGTTTCATTCAGGGGTTCTCGAAGATTGCTCAACCCCTCACCACTCTCACTCAGAAGGATAAGAAGTTCGACTGGGGTGAATCACAAGAGTCCGCGTTTGAGGAACTGAAGTCTAAACTGTGTTCTGCTCCTATTCTGTCTTTACCTGAGGGTTCTGATGATTTTGTCGTTTACTGTGATGCCTCCATTCATGGACTCGGTTGCGTGTTGATGCAGCGCGAGAAAGTGATTGCATATGCTTCTCGTCAACTCAAAGTGCACGAGAAGAACTACACAACTCATGACTTGGAGTTGGGTGCCGTGGTATTCGCGTTGAAAATTTGGAGACATTACTTGTACGGTACCAAATGCACCATCTACACCGATCACAAGAGTCTCCAACACATTTTCGACCAACAACACTTGAACATACGGCAGCGCCGTTGGATCGAACTTTTGAACGATTATGATTGTGCTATTAAGTATCATCCTGGCAAGGCGAATGTTGTAGCAGACGCCTTGAGCAGGAAGGAATCTTCTAAACCTCGTCGCGTTCGGGCGTTGAAGCTCACTATTCATTCATCGTTACCTGATCAACTCCGTTCTGCCCAATCGGAAGCTTTGAAGGAGGAAAACCTTAAAGCTGAAACTATGCACGGTGCCGACAAGCACCTAGAGCGAAGACCGGATGGCCTGCACTACTTCGCAGAACGCATATGGGTTCCTTTATTCGGGGGACTACGGGAGCTTGTTCTTGATGAGGCTCATAAGTCCCGGTATTCTATTCATCCTGGTTCGGATAAGATGTACCAAGATCTGAAAGTGCTTTACTGGTGGCCAAACATGAGGTCGGACATAGCCTCATACGTGAGCAAATGCTTGACCTGTGCTAAGGTCAAGGTGGAATACCAGAAACCGTCGGGTCTCCTGCAACAACCTGAAATTCCGGAATGGAAATGGGAACGGATTACTATGGATTTTGTCACACAACTTCCTAAGTCACCAAGCGGGAACGACAAGATATGGGTGATTGTCGATCGGTTAACGAAATCAGCCCATTTTCTTGCTATTAAGGAGACCGACACATGGATCGTTTGGCTCGCCTTTACTTGAAAGAGGTTGTTTCTAAGCACGGGGTACCTGTTTCTATTATCTCGGATCGTGACTCCCATTTTACTTCTCACTTCTGGAAGTCTTTGCACAAGGCTTTGGGTACCCAACTAGACATGAGTACGGCTTACCATCCACAGACTGACGGTCAGAGTGAGCGTACGATTCAAACTTTAGAAGACATGCTGCGGGCGTGTGTGATCGATTTTGGCAAGGGTTGGGAAGCTCATCTGCCGTTGGTAGAATTCTCGTACAACAACAGTTATCACACGAGCATCAAGGCTGCTCCGTTCGAGGCACTGTACGGACGGAAATGCCGCTCTCCTCTTTGTTGGGCTGAAGTGGGCGAGAGTCAACTCACTGGGCCTGAACTAGTGTACGAAACTTCGGAAAAGATCGTACAGATTCGAAATCGGTTGGCGGCGGCACGGGACCGGCAAAAGAGTTATGCTGATCAGCGTCGCAAACCACTAGAGTTCCAAGTCAATGACAAGGTACTTCTAAAAGTCTCACCGTGGAAGGGCGTCATACGCTTTGGAAAGCGTGGCAAACTCAATCCGCGATATGTCGGCCCATTTACGATCCTGGAACGGATTGGGCCGGTGGCATATCGACTTGATCTACCGACGGAGCTCGGTAACGTACATAACGTCTTTCACGTGTCAAACTTGAAGAAGTGTCTGGCTGACGAGTCTCTCATCGTTCCACTAGAAGAGATCAAGGTTGATGATCGTCTTCGGATTGTGGAAGAACCTGTGGAGATCCTTGATTACAAGATTCGTAGCCTACGTCACAGCAAGATTCGTATCGTTAAGGTTCGGTGGAACTCGAACCGGGGACCGGAATATACATGGGAACGGGAGGATCAGATGAAGTCTAAGTATCCTCATCTCTTTCCTAAGGAAGCGTTCGAGTCGAGGCATGTCCCTTCGGCAGCTGAATGAATCTCGGGTCGAGATTCCTTTTAACGTGGGGATGATGTGACAACTCGGGTAAATCTCTCTCTTTCGGTTTCTACCTTTTGCTTGTTTCCTTCGATTATTTCTTTTGTTCTTTCTGTACTTGTACAAATTTTCGGGACGAAAATTCTTTTAACGTGGGGATGATGTGACACCTGGCAAATTCGGGTTAACAACGTTGTCTAGATGAAAGTCTACCTTAGCGAGTCACGCGTATTTTGTACTTAACTGGGTTAGTTAAGTCGGGTTATGGTTCGGGAACTATTAGTTAGTCTAGAAGATCGTTGGATGTTGGTCTAGAGGTTCATTAGATGTCGGTCCTTAACCAAGTGTACAAACGGTGACGATTTGTAGGATCGTCAGGGCATACGGAACGTACGAGTCTCGAGTCCCGGGAATTGGTGAACGAGTGTAAATATGTGTATTTACTTGTGTTATGTGTTTACAATCATTATATGACTTGTCGGTACATGAATATACATTAACATATGTTAAAACGGGGTTTAACGCGCAAAACACACAAGACCAAACCCTATAGGCGAGTAGGAGGCCTACTCCCCTATAGGGGAGGCGAGTAGGGAGCCCCTTAAGGGCGAGTAGCCCTACTCGTGTATACCTAAGGGCGATTAGGCCCTATTCACTAGAACCTTCAGGCGATTACAAGCCCTAATCGCCTGAACTGCTGCACAATCGCATGTAACGTGCTGGAACGACTAGGAACGCCTATAAATACAACACTTAACCTCCTAAACTCCCTAATATCAACCCTAGTCGTCCCATAACCGCCCCAAACACTTAAACAACCTCTGGAAGGCGATTTTGATCAAAAACACAAGGTTTCAAGGTCTAACCATCAATCTTTTACAATTCCAAGGTTTGATTCTCATCCATAACACTTTGTAAATGTTTTTAATAAATCCCTAATGGTCCAGACCTGTTCATAAACGAAAAAGCTTTCTGAAAATCGTCAATAAGGGTTGTTAAACGGATTATAACTAATTAACATGCGTTATGGGTATGTATGATTAGAAAGATAGGATTTTTATGGATCTTGATGATGTTTTGATGTATTGTCATGCTAGGTCAGAATTAATATTATGAGTATGATGATAGAAAACTCAGTAATCGGATAATAGGGTTATGATTACATGCGTTAATTGATGTTGCATGCTATGTGAATAGTGTTTGGATTGTTTTGGGTTGCATGCAGGACTGATTATACGAGGTTGAACGAAGGGTTTTGGGTTAAACATGTTTAGGATAGTGTTTGGGATGATATTGGGTAGTTACACACGTTCTGGATCTGATTTGGAGCGTTAAACGCGCGAAAAACCGGAACAGCATGGTTACAGGCGAGTAGCAATGCTAATCGCCTATAACTCATGCGAGTACAAGGCTAATCGCCAATATATAGGCGAGTAGAAGCCTATTCACTAGTAAGTTCATGCGAGTAGAAGCCTATTCACTAGTAAGTTCATGCGAATAGCCCTAATCACTAGTAAGTTCAGGGGAATAGCCCCTAATCGCATGAAGTAAAGGGGAATAGCCCCTATTCGCCTATAGTAGGGGCGAATAGGGCTTCTATTCACTAGTTGACTTTCCTAATCACTAGTTGACTTTTCCTAATCGCGTGTACTGCTGCTGTAAGTGTAAATTAGCATTCCGAGACCCGATTTAACATGTAGTAACATGCTAGGAACCCCGTAACATGTCTAATAACTTGGTAACATATATTTGGATGTATTTCGGAGATACGTGAACTATGTGCTATAACTTGTTGTGTGTTAACGTATGTTAAGTATACTTACGTTATTGTATGTTTTGGAGCGTAAACATAACACGGGGAGTCTCGGGTCACCAATGGGATGTCGAGTCTTGTACTTTGGGTCGGTTAAACAGTCACGGTGTTTTCAAACAAACTTGGTTATGGTCTGGACATCTAGGGACTAATTAACCTGCGGGTTATTAGTCTAAGTACTTGTAACTGTCGTATGTTAGGTCGCCACTGTACAGGACTAACATAGCAGCTGAGTTTACTCGGGATTAGGAGTAAAGCAACTTAAGGTGAGTTTACGGCCCCTCTTTTAAACTGGTTTTATACTTTCGGGGGAGAAAACATGTGTTAAAACAACTGTTTGGTAACTACTGTCATACTATGGGTTCTAACGTATACTACACGATCTTTGGAAGTCCCGGGGGGAACCATGAATGTGCGGGTTTGCACAACGGGGAAATGTGAATAGCGCTATTGGGAGTGACCAACCCCGCTCGTCGGCTTGGAGGGCCGGGCGAGTGCATATTGTCTCAAACAGGAACAACAGGAACATTTGGAACTATTCGGGCATAACAACTGGTATTCGAGTTAGTAATGGTTTTCCAATCGTGGTAGTAACAAAACGTACGCCTAGCTAGCGTATACTGGTTTTCTATTTGTTATAGTATGGACAGGTGAACTTGGTACTTGAACTGCAAACCTGTAAACTCACCAGCATTTTTGTGCTGACGTAAACTTTTACATGTTTTCTCAGGTCGCTAAGGTAGCACAATGGAACTAGGGCGCACGCGTCTGCACGGCGTCTAGATAGAGTTGCATGATTTCACAAACGTTGAACTTTGGTTATTTATGTTGAACTTTATTTTGAATAAGCTTCCGCTGTAAACGGGATTTTAAAACTATGTTTTGGTATTGCATTAATTACATTTAGACTTGTTTATTGTGATCGTTGGTTTGGATCCTGGTTTGTCATGCGCCTCGCGGTAAAACTCCGCAAGTGGATTTTGAGGGTGTGACAATTACCATCATTATTACCATTAAAGCCATTAGAACTTTCCAAACCTGGATTGTCAATCACCGGCCGATCAGAAAGGTTGCCGTCGTCAACCGGCAAGTCATCCTTAGCCGGAGTACCGATTACCTCCTCTTCCATGATATCTTCTTCGTTCGTTTGACTGTTGTAGTCTTCAGTACCACGAACATCGTCCGGAACCTTGAAGAATTCCGGGGTCCATACGCTTGGTTCTTCCGTTACCCATACGCAAAACTTCTTGTCTTTCCAGGAAACCGTAATTTCCTCGTCAATTCTTTTTCCATCACCCGCAAGAATACCCAAATAGTCGTAGGAAAGATCCCCGTCTTCTTCATTCCTACACGGCATATGAATAACCTTTCCTACTGCATTTCCGATGGAATTAATAACCTGAGACGATTGTAGATGCAAAGGGACACCCACTATCTTGACCCAAGCCAACCGCTCATAAGCGAAAATTTGACCCTCCCACACATCAACCGACGAAAACCGTCCCAACACTTCCTTAGCCGCATCACGGACCCTAGCCGCTGTCTCATTGTCTTCAAACGTAATCAATACCGACAAGCCTCCGATGTATTGAATCTTACCAAATCCAGGGCAAATGTCGTTAAGATGATATAGATGTTTTTAAGCGCATCTAAATCAATCATACGCGCAACCAAAGCCCTCCCATGCACACCGGTCATCGCAACCAAGTTATCATCAACTGCTACGGTTTTGCCAACATTCAACGTCCCTTGTCTGCCCAAGAGTGTATCAGTGAACGACCGACTTCCATTGACGAACGACGAGGGTGGAATAGTATTACGTCCCACATCATCCCCTTTGGTCTTCTTCCGATTATCAACCGGCTCCGGTCTAATCTCGCCTTCTTCAAGTGAGAATCTATCCAATAAAATATTTTCAAAAATCAAATAAAATATTCTCTTTTTGTAAAAGACGGTAAAAGCTTATGAGCAACGCAAAAACCCTCCACAGTCCACACTCACGCTCTTTATACTATTTTGCTTCGATTTTTCGTAGACGATGACGACGGCCATAGACGCCGTCATGGAGGCAGCCTCCGGTCCACATTTCTCCGGCCTACATCTCGATAACGGATTCCTTTCTTCTCCAAGATCTCCTTCTTCCTCCCTCATTGCTGAATCAATCAAACAGCCCTTCGTCATCGGTACGATGTGTTAAATGTTAATAATATTCGTCTTCATCAATTAATTAATCAGTTGTTACAATTTTATACATATTTAGTTCTGTTGAGCTTTCGTTAGGGTTTCCGGTGGTACTGCTTCCGGTAAGACGACGGTTTGTGACATGATTATTCAACAACTTCATGATCATCGTGTTGTTCTTGTCAATCAGGTGCGTATTGTGTTGCTGTTGTTGTTATTAACCAGCATTTTTAGTACAGTAGTAAGAGGTTGATCATAAGTTTACACTCAATCTTCACTTGATTTTGCTCACAAGAACGTAAGGTAGTGTTGGTTTCACGGAATGGAATGGAATGGAATCGGGATGGAATTGGGATGTATAATTGTTCGTCTCAACAAAAGAAGGAATTGGAACTGGACAACAACATACGGAAGGGAATCTACTATTCTACATTCCAATCCATCCAAATTCCATTCAATTCTATGAAACAACGCACCTACATTCCAAATCAAATTGCAGTTCCCGCGCGAATTCCAATTCATTACATTCCACGAATGATGAAATGAACGCTACCTATGTTTCCTCATTTCACTAATAATCATCTTGGTTGGGGGGGGGGGGGGGGGTCCATTTGAGGCCGGTGCTTGCAATCTAGCTTAATTACAGTTAGGGCCGAGGGCATGGCTAGTAGCAGACAGCCAGGGAAGGGAGCAGGATAGTGCGAAATTTTGCAACCTGATTATATTTTATTTTGGAGGCTAACATTATTCATTTTTCTATAGCTAATATTTTGGAACATCTCTATCAAATACACATATTTGACGAGGAATGTATCTACTAAGCCCATGGCTCATTCAAAGAGTATTGCACCTCTATTTTGTATTTCAAGCTTCATTCAAGTTGTAATTATAGATGCTAGCAAACATTACTCAATACTGAGTGGGTGAGCATTAATGTGCTTTCTTAGTCCTACATATTTTGTCCAAATATCATGTTAGGACCAGTGGCGGAGCTTGAACAAACATATAGGGAGGGCTGACTCGGTACGTATAAAATTCGGGCGAAAACACCTAAATTTATACTACTTAACAAAAAAACATGAGGGGTCGTGTAAGCTTCTCCTATGGTTAGGACGCCTGAAAGATATTTAGAAGCTTGCATTGCATGTCGTGATGCTGACACACACTAGTCTTGCTAGATACAAAGGTTTCTATTGTTAGGTTTGTTGATCAACTTATGCATGGATTGCTTTTTAGTTTTTAGATAGTTTGTTGTTTTTACTTCATGATTCTTTCTTTGTTACAAATAGCTAACTTCTATACCTTAATGAAAAGAACCCTTGAAGTTATCTAATATGTCTTTTCTGTTATATAGGATTCATTTTATCGTGGGTTGTCTGCTGAAGAATCTGAACGGGTCCACGAGTATAATTTTGATCACCCTGGTAATGTTCTTATTAGTAGGTTGTCATTTTTCAATTTTCCACCTCATGTTGTAAAATGAGAACTTCTTGCTGCTGTAGATGCTTTTGACACAGAGCAAATGTTAGAGTGCATTGAGAAGCTCAAAAAAGGAAACTCGGTACATCTTCCAATATATGACTTCAAAAACCACAGGAGATGTTCTGAATCCTTCCGCCAGGTACTTGCTTCTAAACTTACTGTCTTGATTGGAGTGCAAGTGTGCAACTGTCAATTTTGCTGAATTGCGTCATGCCTTACTTCTGACCTGAAAGTCTGAAACATATGTTATAGGTCACTCATCACTGTTGAAAATTATTTTTTAAGTGTTTGTTTAAATTTTGTACCCTCTAACTTATTTTCCACTCTTTGGACTGGATAAGGGTTGTCAAACTTATCTCAGTTATTATGGCGGGGGTGGTGTACTGGTGTCTTTTCTCTTGACTTCCAAAGTAGAGGGTAAATTTTTATTTCTTATAGTTTCCAGGGTTATATATAGCAACTGTTAAAGAGTATTGTGCTTAATGTTATTTATGGTTTCTAGGGATATGCGCTAGATGGTTTTAAATCCCTTTAAAACTGTTGGTTGATGAATCTTAGTAGTATACTAGTATGCATCTCCTCATTCTAATAGGCATACATACGACTTGCATTTTTCTAAATCCCTAAAAGGTAGTTGATTGCAGAATCATGACTTTTGTTTATGCCTGAAACTGGTAGTTGATAACTAAAATGCAGGGTGTATGATTGTAGGTTACATGATCTGTGAAGGTTCATGTCTCTAGAAGATAATACAAGTATACAACTCATACATATATATTTTACACCATAGTACTATCTAATATTATTGCCATCTTATTATAAGTATGTATTATGGGAGTTATATTAGAGTAATTTTAATAGTTAAGAGTTTTCAATATTGTTTGTATGTTGTGACTAATTTCAGAAAGTTAAGAAATGTGGAGTGAGGTGGGTTGGGTAAGCAGAAGACAGGATTTCGGGATAGTAATCGACTAATTGTGAATGCTATTGTATATCTGTGCAAAGTCAGAATATTACCAATTTACCAAAATCTTACTGTTGAAGATTACCCTTTTAACTTATTTTTTGCGTACTTGTCAGGTTAATGCATCTGATGTAATTATCTTGGAGGGAATACTGGTTTTTCATGATCAAAGAGTTCGTGACTTGATGAATATGAAGATATTTGTAGACACAGGTGTTTATTATTATTCTTTAGCTTTCATTCGATGATCTTTATTTGTAACCGTTTTTTGTGGAGCCTACAATTTATTCTATAGTCTTTGTGTATGAATGAAGTCTTTCTATATTTCATCTAATGGTTGCAGTAATACCTTCTGATCCTGTGTTTGTCATTTCTGAGTGTTAAGCCTGATTCAAATATCAATTAGTCATGTAAAAGAATTATCCGTATAACCGTATTTAACTCTCTCGGGTGGTTTTTTTAATCAGAAACCACCACCCTGTTGACGTCATTACGATACGAAATTATAACTAACTTATACATTTGTCCTGATTAATGAATCCATATTCATTGCCCTAACTAACTTGTCTTCTTTATTTGTTGACAAATATTTGTACTAGACGCTGATGTTAGACTTGCTCGTAGAATAAGGCGAGACACAGTTGAGAGGGGCAGGGATGTGAATTCTGTACTTGAGCAGGTAAAGTTTTTTGTACTTTCTAAAATTCTCAGTGAGTATCTCTTTGGATTTGGAGTTTTCTTAAGATTCATCAATCATCTGGTTCTGACCAACATCTGGCAAAAATGTTTTATAAAAGTCAAAACTAAAAATACTCAACTCATCTAAAGCTTTATAGTATGTGTCTGTTAGATAACTTCTAAGTTCACTTGAACAAATAGCTTTCTTCGTTAAGATACTCAGATAGGATAATATCTGCTGAAATATTGGTAAGTGACGAAATCATATGATATTCTAGAAGTGGGTATTTGGAGGGTTAAAGTATAGATCAATAATGTTTTTCATCGATGAAAACATCACTTTTCATATTTTCATTTTGGTGGGTTCTTACCAAATCTTATTTTTACTCTTTTAATTTTGACTTATCAAGGGAACCCTGGACATTTACAAAAAATCACTTTTGTTGAAACAAAGCTTAGCATTCTTAGGCACGGAGGGAGTAAACCCATAGTGCGTCCCAATGTGAAACATCTTTTCTGAAATCAATTGATGTCATGACATGACATTTTATAAAGAAGGCATAGTTGATGCTTGGCTATAAGTTGACTGACGATTTACTACTTACTATCATTAACTATATCTAGCTCTATGATGAATGACATTCAACTACAACTACTCATCTGTGCAGTATGCAAAGTTTGTTAAACCTGCTTTTGATGATTTTGTTCTTCCCTCAAAAAAGTATGCTGATGTCATCATACCAAGAGGAGGCGATAATCATGTGGCAATAGACTTGATAGTGCAGCATATACGCACAAAGCTTGGTCAGCATGACCTTTGCAAAATATATCCCAACATATATGTAATTCAGTCAACATTCCAGGTATACTTTTTTGCCATTTTCTTATCATCATTAATGGTGCATGACATATGGATAAACAACATTACTCTGATAATTAAATTATTATTAGCAAGACATGTACATTGATTTAAAATCTGTGTTACAGATACGAGGCATGCATACTTTAATTCGAGATAAAGAGATATCAAAGCACGATTTTGTATTTTATTCCGATCGGCTAATTCGACTAGTACGCCACTTCCCTATATAAAGTTCTTAGAAACTAATAGTCAAAGTCTGGAAATCTGGAATTTATATAATTAACTGGCAGTAACTATTTTGAGAATGGTCCCAGGTTGTGGAGCATGGCCTTGGTCACTTACCATTTACTGAGATGCAGGTAGTCACTCCAACAGGTACAGTTTACATTTTTTCTTTTAATGAAATTATTTAAGGTGCTGGAAATTACTGAATGCATGTTGTCATGGACACATGCATCAATTGTTAATGTTATTTTGTATGAATAACTGCTATAAATTAAGTACAAGAAGGTGAATTTGCATGATAAGAAAATAGTAATTTTCCACTTGTATATCTTTTCAAATAGTTGAATGCTATGTTTTAAAAAGCGCGCTTGAGGCGCGCTTAAGCGCAAGGCGCACCTAGGCGCAAATCAATGCGCCTTATGTAACCCTAGGCGAGCAGTGTACGAAAAGCGCAAGAAAAGCGCAAAAAGCGCACGAAAAGCGCAAAAAGCGCAAGGAAAAAAAGCGAGAAAAGCGCGCTTTTTGTACACATGTTGTTTTTATGCTTAAAATTGTTATACATGTAGCTAAAAAGGTTGTACATTTTAGTTAAATCATATATATACCTTATTTGTATCTATATTTTGAGTAAATAATGCTAAAAACCTATAGCATATATATAAAAAATTATATAATTGTCTTGCGCCTCGCGTACGAAAAGCCCACCGCTTTTGCGATTTGCGCTTTGCGCCTCGGTTTTAGACCTCGTCGCTTTTGTGCGCTTCGCGCTTTTTAAAACCAAGGTTGAATGAATATCATTGACAGGTTACTATTGTTTCAGGATCGGTTTATAGTGGAGTTGACTTTTGCAAAAAACTGTGTGGTGTCTCTATTGTTCGAAGGTGAGTAATTCTCAAACATTAAAAGATGTGTTATCGTGAGTGCTTCTTATATATAAGTGCTCGTACTTTTGTTATCATTAAGGGCATACTTTATTATTTCACCTAAATGATTTTTGTTTACGTCATAGTTTGAGACATTCTAGAGGTAGCAACATGGGTGGGTTGGTTGGGTAATGAGACCGTCAGGTTGAGAGATGGGCAGGGTCGGGTTGGATTGGATTGGTCAGAAATAATTTTGTGTCCATTTTTATAAATAGTCAAGTTATTACTCCAGAAGTTCTTGTGCAAAACTGCAAAAGGGTTATAGTTTCTGAAAACCATTGACTGGCCCAAACCAGACAGGCAGACTGTCCAAAGTCCGTAACGTGAGATGTGCATCGAGCTCACCGAGCAGCTCGCTACATTGGTTGGTCCAGGTATCCCCTAGGCTAACCAGATTTTTTTTGCACCATGTGAGGTTCTCGCTTACCACTCCCAGGACTTTGCATATTGTCCAAACCCCAGTGACAAACCAACTCGGCTACACACCTGGTGCCTGGTGGCAACTTCATATAATCATATCTATAATAATATTGATAATGATAATAGTATTACTATCAATAATTGCAGTAATAATCCAATCTTCTAAAATAAAAGGTTTTAGGAGAGCCCAGTCATCAAAAATACACTTTGGGCCACTTTAACCCATTTGATCCATTTCCTTTTAGCTAACTTTTTTTCTCCATTTGAATGAGGCACTAATGTGGCAAGTGGCAACTGATTTATTTCTGAGCATAGTAGGCGGGTTATGAGCTTTTATAATATTATGGTTCGTAGTTTGTACAGTTGATAATCTGATTACATCACTTTCTTGTATCATTATTTGTGGAGAAGGGAAATCTTGCTTATAACCTTAAGTATTGTGACTTCTGTGACGACATAACCATGATAAATTTTAATTTTAATTTTCTTAACTTCAAAATAACTAAATAAGCTGCAGCCTGAAAGTGGTGATTGTTGGCACTTCCATTGGCTTGACATCTAGAGCTTATTAACATAATTTTTTGCAAGGCCGCAATGTCAATTATCTCTGTCTCTTAATATAAGAGGGTTGGAAATCAAAACTTAGTATATGCTGAATTGCTGATGCAAGTTACATGAGTGGCGGTGAATTAGTGTATAATGAATTATTCATGACAAAATGATTTTTATTTCCCAAATTGAAGCGTTGAATGTGTCTTGGGTGTTGGCTTGATTGTCAATGCAATTCAGTAACATGTGGCCTTTTTATTTTTATTTTTATACAGTGGTGAAAGTATGGAGAATGCATTACGTGCATGTTGTAAAGGCATAAAAATTGGAAAAATCCTTATCCACCGTGATGGTGACAATGGGAAGCAGGTAAATATTTATTGTTTTATCGGTTGATCAATCCACCTTATTGTTTTGGTTTTGCTTGCACATTCTGCGTGAACAATATTATACTATTATTTAATATATATATATATATATATATATATATATATATATATATATATGTCACAATGGATCAAGTTATCTACACAGTGTAACAAAAATGAGAAGGGTGAGAAGGATACAAAAAACACAGTAGATCACAAAATATGACACAATGATGAAAAATAAGAAAAAGACACAATGCTACATAAAAGACACAATGATATAACGTAAATTCTAAAAACTACAAGCTAAAAATCCAAAAAAGCGAAAACCTAAAAACTAAGACCGTAGGGTTTGATGACACGGTTTCAATGCCGCTTGAATGAGTTCAATCGGAGTCTGTTTGATACCCTTCATACGACTTCCTATTTTTCTTTCACTGTGTATTTGATCCTAACCCCTGTCACAATCACAATATGAATATGTGCAGCTTATCTATGAAAAGCTACCAACAGACATCTCAGAAAGACATGTGCTTCTCCTTGACCCAGTTCTTGCTACAGGTTGGTAGATATATTGTTCTCTGCCTTGCTCTTTTTATGTATATAACAAGGAAAATATCACTTCACTCTTTGATTTTGTTCATTGTTGAATATGTTAAATACATCCTCAATCATTACAAGTTTCAAAATTATTGCAACATTTGACCAGGATGATGGTCATATAATAATGAACAGTGGACAAACAGGTCATTGTAACTCAAAGAACATTTGAGAATTCATGAAGTTCTGCAGATTTGGTGTGATGGCTCATTATCGTTTTGATTGCAAACCTAATTACTGTTATGTGTGATACGGCTTACAGGTAATTCAGCTAACCAGGCAATTGAGCTACTGATACAAAAAGGAGTGCCAGAATCACACATAATATTCCTCAACCTCGTCTCGGTGAGTTCATATTTATGGCTCTGATTTATGGTCATACTACATATGTTGAGATGGAAAGTTGGGTGGTCGTGTGCAAATGGTCAGGGGTCAAAACAGGTAGTTTTGGTGTGGGTAGGACATGTAGGGTTGACTTGTAACACTTGTTGTCCAATATATATTTTATATATATATATCGACATAGAAATGTTCCTGATTTTAGCAGCCAACTTAAAGTACGCTCAGAACAAAAACAAATGTATTTTTAATTTTTTATTCCTGATTTTAGCAACCAAGTTGCTTCATATTACCAATGGATTTCAAACGTTCTTTTATGACATCTTATCTGTCAGTTTCAAACATAAGCTTAAAAATTATCACATTTTCGAACTTATTTTTGAAATATATTATTTTCACTTGAGCATTTCTTGCATACGTGGGATCTGGCATGCCATCAGCCACTGCCATATCATATCAGCTCAGCCGTTTACAGGTAAAAAAATCAGTTAAAATGAAGTTGGTTGCTAAAATAGAATTCTGAGGAAATGTAAAGTTCAATTTTATGACATGGGCTTTTCTCTTTAAGAAATAGTCTTTGGAATAAAATAATGTGGGAGACCATATTCCTTTTTAGTTTAACACTATATTAATGTGATTTTGCTTAGGCCCCAGAAGGAATACATTGTGTTTCAAAACGGTTTCCTTCAGTGAAGATAGTAACATCAGAGATCGACGTTGCTTTGAATGAAGAGTATCGCGTTATACCTGGTCTTGGGGAATTTGGTGACCGCTACTTTGGCACCGACGACTGACTAATGCTAAGAAGATAGTTAATGATTGGTATCGATGACAAGCAACCTCCGTCATGAAGCCTTTTTCCCCCTTCTTAAATTAATCAACCATAAGGTATTCCTAGGATAGAAGAAAAATGACATTTGTTACCATTTGAGTTGTTTAAACTGGTATTTTGGTGGCATTTAGTAAATATTAGAGCCGCTGGGCATGGATATTACAAATGCAGACAGTAGCAATCGTTTCGATTTAGTATACTTTTACCGACTGCAACTGTTGGTTCTCTGCAGCATTCCCTTGGATTCTAGTTTCCCTCTAGCATTTTTTGGAATTAGATATTATTTAAAAAAGTTGGAGAGCAGGTTGTGGTGATTAAAAATGTTATTAGTCATAATAATTTTAAAGATATATAGAATGTCATTGAACTAGTATGTTTCCTCTTGTGTGATGCTATGGGAAAATGTCTAATACATATTAAAAAAAGTTTTTTTTACGGCAGTAGGTTTAATCACATATAAAGCACACTCGTGTTTTGTCAAATTTGTAGTTCGATACTTCTATTGGCTATTGAAAATAACTAGGTTTTCATTCTCACATGTTGCGCGAGTGGCAGGTATGTGTGTTGGTTATGCAGTCCATAGTTAAAACACTAAGGGCTGTTTGGTAAGGCTCTTAATGATTCTTTTAATCATTAAGCGCTGAATGATTCAGCATTCAGTTCATTCAGCGCGTTTGTTTCAACCTCTGAATGGAATAATTAAGGTTGAACCATTAAGATTTAGGATGTTGAACCATTAAACACTGAATGAATCCATGTTTACTTCACCTACCAATGTTGGACAAGAAGACTAACCATTTAAAGGTCCAACAAAACAGCACTTAACCATTCAGTTCATCTTTTAACCATTCAGACTTCTTAATGATTCAACACTTAATCAACCAAACAGCCCTAAAGGTGCCCATTTTGTATTAAAAGGGTTAATGCAACATGATTTCAACTTCAAAAGAGTCTGCGTGACTGTCACCAAGTAAACATAGGGTATGTGGATGCAACAGACTTAGAGGTAACCAAATTATCAAAATCCATAATTAAACAGACTATAGTAAGCTTAATAGAACTAAAAAACAATTGAATCAAAGATCAAAATCAATTCAATCTTAACTAGGGTGGCCGGATGTGTGTAAAAGTTGGGTTTGGAATTTTACTGATGTGCTTGTTTTTAAAATGGTTGATAGATCTACATTTGAGTTAGAGTTAATGGCCAAAATCGTCCTTGAGGTTTTACCATTTTTGCTACATCAGTCCAAAATCGATTCTTTTTACATTTGGGTTCTTCAGTTTTACATTTTGTTACCAAATTTGTCCCTAAAACTAACTCACTTAAATATTGTCGTTAAGTTGGGGGGTATTTATGACTTTTTACCTAGGAAATCGAGGGCATATTGGACATTTTGTATACTTTATTTATTTTAAATCTTTTATTTGTTTATTTAGCCTTTAAAAAAAAACCTCTTTAACTCTCTCCCATGCATTTAAAGTTCAAACCACCACTATCACTATCATCACAATTCCACTATCAACCACCGCCACCACTACAACCTCCACCGATTGTCCATCATCAACCCTTCACTACAACCTTCCACCTTAATCGACATTGCCACTAACTTTACCTTCACCATCGCCATCCTCCACAACAAACCATAACATCAACATTAAAAAAAAAAAAAAAAAAAAATTCAATTTGGGGGTTTAAAAACAAAGTGGTGAGTCTGAGTTTTGAGGGTTTTAAAACACCCATGGCTTCCGAGTTGATTGGACTCAAGCAGTGAAAGGTTGATGGCGATGATGCCAGGTGGTTGGGTGGGGGTGGATGAAGGGGATGATGGGGTTAGGGTTTGGATGAAGGGGATGTGACGGGTGAGGTAGTTGTAGTGGTGGGTGGTTTAGAGAAGAGGGAGATCGGGAGTGGGGAGAAGTAGGGTTGGGGTAAGAAGTCAGGATTGTAGGGTTGGGGAGATCTAGAGGTAGAAGAAGGTGGGGAGGTGGATCCCACTTATTAAAAAATAAATGGGTAGGCAAAAAGTCAGGAATACCCCTAATTTAACGACAATATTTAACTAGGTTGGTTTTAGGGACGAATTTGGCAACAAAATGTAAAACTAAGGCCCCAGATGTAAAAAGAATCGATTTTGGATTGATGTAGCAAAAGTGGCCAAACCTCGGGACGATTTTGGCCATTAAGTGATTTGTAAAATTAATTTTTTAATATAAATACTATATATCAAAATCACATTTCGATATGAGCAATAATATGTTTTTTTCAAGTCCGGGTTTCATCTCTTATATCGTAAATAAGATACTCCTTTGGCTTATTTTGTAGGAAATCGTGGTACTGTTTTAATTTTATACAATCCAATTTTATAATAAGTTAGTATCATATATTAGTTATGTAACGGAAGTGTGTTCACGTAAAAACATTAATGCAATTTAACATCCCGTCAGTAATCCATTTACAACCCGTATAAATAATTAACACATCGTAGGACCATACTATCACATATGCAACAAACATTATGAGCTCCGGATCACTGTATTATCATCTATGCAACAATATTATACACAAGCCTAACGACATGGCATGCCTAAGTGCCTGAAAACCCAAGGTTTGGGGTTGATTTAAGTTTAACCGGACCCTATGTCCAATGGAATGAAAAATTATAATCTAATCAATCATTTTAAGTTAAGTAGTTGACCCTTAAATAGAGATGAACAAAAAATCGGTTCGCGAACAGAAAACTGGTACAAACTGGTTTCACCTGAAACCGGTACTAAAAAACCAAGTAAACCAGGACCGAAGGAAACCGATTTCAAACCAAAACCAGTTTGTAAAAATAAAAAAAAAAATAATAAAAAAAAAAAACCGATATATAGAATATTAGGATTTTGCTGCTCAGTGCCGGAAAAGATGTTTGTTTTATGACACAGTTATCCATTCCCGCGCCACCACTACTCATTTTCCGTTACCAATAATATGTCCCTCTTCTTCCTCTCTGCTCCGCCCTCCGTCTCCATCTCCTCCTTAACCCACCGCTCCACCACCGTTACCTGCTCTTCCTCTCTTCAGACACTACCACAACCACTCTCTCAGTCACAACCGTCGTTATCTGAATCTCAACCGTCACCGTCAAATTCTTTCCTTACAAACCCTAATAATAAAACCTCCTCAGCATGTTCCCTCAACTGTCCTCACTTCCATTCGTACCTTCCTTAACCATTACTTTCAAAATTTACTATATTATTATTATTATTATTATTATTATTATTATTATTATTATTATTATTATTATTATTATTATTATTATTATTATTTTCTCGCTGCATACATAGTGAATAATTGTGGTTGAATTTTACAGGTGTTCAGGGTGTACTCACGAGGATAATCTCCACCATCCAGTTGTGTTACAAGAGGCTACTACCTTCTTTAAGAAGCACGGTGTCTCCGATTTCACCTTTGATACTTGTAGGCTGGTACATCTTGTTGCAAGCTACTCCATACCTCCTTAATTGATATTTAGCATCAAATGATTTGCTTTTTATGTTTCAGAAATGTATAAGAAATGTTGCATCTAACATTGGCAATGATGTTTAGATAGAAACTAAATAGGTTTTGTTACGGACCGAATAGGTTCCCTCACCCACCAGACTAGTCTTTTATCATCCGTAACACTAGCATCTTATAGTCCCTATGTTCAGAAGTAAACTAGCTATTTGGAAGGATGTATTATCTTTATTGCTTTTAAAATCTATTATCTATGACTCTATGTTTACTTGGAACTTGGAAGATCTAAAAGAATTCAGGGTTTAAAATGGCAATTTGTCTTCTATTTAGTGAAGGAACAGAATATGTTAGTTTCCTGTTAATAGAGAGTATACTGTAAATACAGGTCATGTAGAAATTAACTAACTTGCTTTTAATTGCAGTGGGGATGGAGGTGCCGAGCGAAACTTGCCATTCGTGGGTCATCAGCTGATCCTCTGATTGGGCTTTATGAAGAGGGCACACACAATGTGGTTGATATACCTGATTGCAAAGGTGTGAATCTGTGCATCCAGACTTTTACTTACCACTTGAGTTGTTGTTTAGCTAATTGTGCAGCTGTTCACCTTTGATATGTGCAGCCCATCATCCAAGCATAAATGCTGCAGTGGAGCTTTTGAGAAAAGGCTTGTTCTAAAATTCTGAACTCATTTTAATTTCTCGAATGCATAAAAAGTCCGTATAATGACGTAGGTTCTTTCGTTGTTCCTTTTTATCTTGCTCTAATTTTTTTAGGTATAAAGATTCTAAACATCGAACCTTATGATGAAGATGAACGCACTGGTTATCTAAGATATGTTCAGGTACAATATGTTTTCAGTCTAAAGGAAACTCGTTTGTTAGTTGGGTGATGGTGGCATGTCTATATGCTAATTTAATGGTTATCTACAGATGGCTGTCACTACATACAACACATCTCTCCCTGCTTCAGAAAGATATAGAAGTGGTTAGTTACTAGTGATGCTCGGTATTTTGTTCTCTTTGTGAAGCTTATGTCGGACCATTTAAAACTATCTTGGATCTTAGATTGCAATGTTCATTTTACATTTTACAGGTAGAGTACAAGTTTCTTTAGTTTGGAACTCACGGAGTGAGACATCAGCTAGTGCAGAAAAGCTAAACAATTTAGCTACTGTAAGGGTTTAAAACTTTTCTCCTTGGAACATTTTTATGTCAACTTAGAGTCTGCATGAAAATTAAATGTTGGTCCATTTTTATGAACTGAAATTTAAAATAAAGATGATGAATTACTTTCTTTACGAAAGCCCTGGCTTCTCCATCTATTTTATCTCTTTACCTCACAACATGACCCTCCTATGTATACTAACTTCGATAAATGTGTTTTTGTGATTTGCTTTGTAGTTCCTATGGAGAAATGGGGGACCAAACAGTAAAGTTCATTTAATTCATTCTGTTTGGGCAAACTTCCAAACATCGACTAACAATGTGAGTTGATTTATATTTGTTTTTTATGTTTCCGTCAATGACAGAGTGGGTTTGTTTTATGCCACTCAAGCAACCATATTTGTGAATTGCTATGGATAGTTTTTAATTATTCTCAAGGCCCATTTTACAACCTCGAGTTTATTGATTTGGGCTTTGATGCATGTCATCAGATTTTTATGCTTGACTTGAGAGTAGTAAATTATTTCCACCCTTACACATTGAAGATCATCTAACTAAACTTACTTTTTCTGTTGATGCAGGTAATCTTTGGAAATAGATGGAGACATCTATTAGGAGAAAGAGATTTCTGGGAGCATGTTGGAGGAATTGATGTTTATCTGCCTCCATCAAGCTTTGGCCAAGCAAATACAAGGGTAAAAACCTTATTCAGCACAAATTTGTTATGGTTTAATGGAACTTTATTGCCTATGTCTTTGTAATGGTTGCTTAGTTAGCACTATTCATGCATTGAGTGATGTTACTTGTTATACTTCAGGCTTTTGATTCGTTGCTTCAGAAACTACATAAATATGTGCCTATTGGTTCATCGGTGACTGACCTATATGCTGGAGCTGGAGTCATTGGGTTATCACTGGCTTCCACAAGAAAATGCAGGAAAGAAATGTTTATATGTTGTTCTGTCTAATTTTAAGTGTTTCTGAACTTATTTCATTAACTAAGCATACTTTTTCCTCTAAATGTTGATATTTTCAGATCAGTTAGATGTGTTGAGATTAATAAAGAGTCTAAGCTTGCTTTTGAGAAGACAATTGACCGGTTACCAAGCACCATTGATAGCAGCATTAGCTGGCATCATGCTGACACTTCAATCGTTAGTATTAAAATCTTCAGTTCTGCATACTTATT
The DNA here is from genome assembly GCA_030844895.1 of Ambrosia x helenae. Lineage (NCBI taxonomy): Eukaryota > Viridiplantae > Streptophyta > Magnoliopsida > Asterales > Asteraceae > Ambrosia > Ambrosia x helenae. Next base: position 114,760,739 of record CM061233.1, read on the forward strand.
ATTTGTTTAGTACAGTAATCGATTGATAACTTTTACTAGCATTTCCTCCTAGGAGAAAATGTAGTTAACTTACAGATGCATGCTATTTTTTGAGACGTGAGAAGATGTAAGTCATGTTTTTCTCTTAATCAAGTCACGAACAGCATTCAAAACGCTTCCAGTAATCAAAGTAGTGGAAGTGGCAGTTTTAAAATTTACTTGTGAGTTGTGATTGGACCTGTTCAGGTCATTTATTATCCATAAAAAGGTTAGACAGTTAGAATTAAAAAAAGGTAGCTGAAAAGGAAATGGGCCAAAAGTGATCCAAGTTGTAATTCTGATGCATAAACCTCCTAAATCGTTTTGTTTTTAAGAATTGAATATTTTTTAAATGATATAATTTTCTAAATTTCTAAAATTTTTGAACCAGAACTGTTTTGGGTCAACCCAACTCCTACAAACTTACCTGTTTTGACGTGTGGTCTCACCCACCCGTCCCACCAATTTCACGACATAAAGTTATTAACTGTTGTAGAACTAACATTTGATTCACATACATCTCTCAGGAACCACTTTCTTGGCTTGTGGGGTCAGATATTCTTGTGGTTGACCCTCCTAGGAAGGGGCTTGACCCATCTTTGATTGGTGCTTTGCGGGACATTAAATCAGCAGAGCGTAAAGCCATGACACTTGAAAGGTAGGCATAGCTGTAAATTTAGTTGACTTTTTAGTCAGGTTATGATTAGATGTGAAGAATCTGAAACTATTATTTGTTCTCAATTTTATAACTGCAGCCCAACCTTCAAGGCAAAAGATGAAAAAAGACCTTGGATTTTACGAGCAAGAGAAGATTCAGTTCAGATTCCTAGCAGAACCACCCAAGAAGAAAACCGGTCATTACCTCAAACACTTATATATATAAGCTGTGGCTGGGATAGCTTCAAAGAGGTACTTCTAGTTCTTGTTCTTTCAAAATGGTTGCTAAAAGCTGCACTTAGAGGTGGCAATATGATGGGTTGGAGAATATGTATTTTGTATGTCTCAAAACTGATTGGGGTGACCGAAACACTTTTTGTCCAGCTGATTTTTTTACTAATACTTTGCTTATCAGATATGGTTACAGAAACGCATGTTTCAGTAACTCTCTTTTTTAGTATATTAGTTAGGAGGTTTTAATGTTTTATGCATTAAAAGTACTCTTCGGGCAACTTTTGAGTTTTGACACATGTCATTTCTTTTCAAAATGAGTTTTTATAGATTTTGTAAGTTTGACACATGTCTTTTCTTTTCAAAATGAGTTTTTATAGATTTTGTAAGTAGTCAACTTGTCAAATAGAATTACAAAAATTACATGTTTTCATTAGTCATCTAGTTTTTTACTAAAAGTATTTAGGGGGTTTTATGCATTAAAGAAGCACTTTAGGCCGGTTAGACATGTTTCCCTTGGAGGTACTTTTTTTTTACATGTTTCACCTATTTGAAATACAAGGTAACGCCAGTTGACCCATAAATGGGTCGAAAATTTTACCTCTAGTCCCATTTGATGTCTGCTGTTTTATGAAGTCAAAAGTAGAGATTTCAATGTGATTTTTCTTATGTGCATAAAATTGTTTTGCAGAATTGCATGGCCTTACTGTCAAGCAAGGCGTGGCATTTGAGTAAAGCCCATGGTTTCAATTTCTTCCCTGGTACCCAAAGGTATATAACTTTGTGTTGTGATTTATTATTATTTATTTCACTTTGTACAATATGCTGATTAAATTTGCATAATAATCTCTCCCTACTTGAACATTGTTGAAATGTCAATGCAGCATTGAAATTTTGGCTGTATTTAAGCGAGGACCTGGAGCAAGTGTCAAGAAGAAGAAATCCGGCAAGAAAAAGAAGAAGAATAAACTTGAGAAACAATCATAAGATGTAAGCTTTTTTTGTGTACAACCGGCTAAATAATGCAATCTTGAGCATAATAGTGGAAAGTGTGTTGCCTTTTTGTGTCGATAGTTGAGGTCAGGCGTTCTTTATTTGAGTGAGGCATACAATGCGTATTTTAGTAACAAGTTACCAAAACAAATATCTTGTAAAGATTAGCAACATATCATCATCTACTACAAATATGACCAGTTTCTCACTTTCTTGTACCAAATAACAAAAGAGCATATGTTATGTATTTTCTCATAAACAGGGGTGACACACTAAACCAAACAATACATCCAGGGATATTAGTTTCTAAACAACAAATATACACGGTACATAGTAAGATCATAACACGATTTTGCATGAGATAACTTGCAGGAATCGAAAGCGTTCACTTAGGCAAAAGGGAGGATGCCCAGACTCAGTTGAGAGGGCTGTCTTCAGGCATATCCCAATTATCATTATCATCATCCTTCTTCTTGTTCACACTTTCCGTCTTATCTTCATTAAAGTTTCTGAATGGGCCACGCCTGTAATTTTCCATAAAAACACAACTTTTGTCAAGACTTCATCCTTTCCAGTAGCACATAAACGATATAGATATCAAAAACAGCTGCATAACAATTTACGCATATAACATACCAAGTAACCAAATACCATTATACGGGGTCCTTATATCATTACACCACCCTCTAACGATGGACACCAAGGCAACTATTAGATCATATGGGCCATATAAAATGGCGGGGAATAGGTGATATGGGTCGTATATCACTTGTCACGTCAATCATTTATTGTCAGGTCATACCGTCATACTATCATACAGCCCATTGCCTGTATGAGGGCTGGCGTCCAGTTATCACATCAGTGTGTTCTACTAATATCAGTTGCCATTATATATCCTATGCAAGAAGTAGAGAAGCATTGGACTTTTATGGTCAAACAAATGAAATACCAACAATTCACAAGAATTAAATCAAGCAACTACAGATCACAAAATCCTAAGAAAATAAATTCAATTATGTTTTGTTTCTGATCAAAGCCTTTTTTTTATATCAAAACCATCAACAGATTAGCTTGTTTCATGCACACATATCATATCCCTAACCCCTCCACAGATTTTATACATTTAAATGTTTAAGCTCATCAAAACTAATTTACCAATCCAATTTAACCATTCCAATCCCTGATACCAAAATCAGCTTTGTTTGGTACTTTTAACCTAAATATTTTTTTAAATTTTCTTTTTTCTAAACACAAGGCAACCCTTTTTAATAACAAAACCTATCCTACCAAAAACAACGCCTTGGATCAATTCAACTAGGCTGCTTACTGGCATCTACTTCAAGTAATTTCTATTACAAAAACTCACAAAAATTTATTAAAAAAAATCAGAATAAAATAAAAGTTATATAATAATAATAAATCTAATAATAATAATATAAAAACAAAAATAACCTGCGTCGATTACGCTTAGCAGCCTCACGATGCTTCCGCTTCTTCTCTTCCTGTTTATTCTCAAAATACCTCCGACGCTTAACCTCCTGAATAACTCCAGCCTTCATTACTTCCCTACGAAACCGTCCCAACAGCTTCTCCTCTGGTTCATTATCCTCCACTATTACCTGAACGTTGTAAGCCGATTTGAAGTACATAGTATTCGCGTACGCAAAAGACGGACACACCACCGACATCAAATCACCAGAACACGACGGATTGGGATTGGAATTGGAATTGGAATTGGAATTGGAAGAAGATACGATTGGAGTCAACCCATCTTTGTTTTTTGAAGAGTTGTCTGTGGAGATGGATAAGTGGGTGGGTGGGGCTTTGGAGGGCTGTTGCGGAGGTGATTTAAAAGGAGTGAAGATGGATAAGAAGTTGGCTAAAGATGAGGACGCCATTGTTGTTTGTAACAGTGTAGCAGGTTAAGATGTTTTATATCAACAGCATGATTGATGATAATCCAATCCCTGGTAGGAAATGGATAAACTGAGTTGACTCGGTTTTTACCCGACTGTTGGGCTCGAATAAGTGGGCCTGGGTTTTATCCACTTTAGATTTGGACTTATCTCGTAGACTTACCCATATTATGTGTGTAACTAGAGGTAGAGCCGCACAAATCGGGTTTTTTAATACCCGGTTCTGGGTATGGAATTGGTTCTGGGTACGGTCGGATATTACTTCAACCGGTTATTGAAAGAACCAGTTCCGGTTCCTAGCATAAAAAATCATACCCGGTATACCGGTTTCGGTTTTTCAATACCCAGTTCCAGTTTTTTCAATACCCGATTCCGGGTATGGAACCGGTTTCGGGTATATCGGGTATTGAAAAAAACCGGGTACACTGGGCATTTAAAAACCCGAGTATATCGGGTATTGAATTCTTTTTATACAATTACGTCGAAGGGTAGTGCGATTTAGATGATTATAACGCATCTAGGTCCTTGAGGACTCAAATGTAGAAAAAATATGGATGGAAAATATGGAAATGGCAAATATTTGGAAACCCTGAGGACCCAGATGCGGAAAAAATACCTTTTGGACGAATCTCGCAAAAGTAGTCGAAAATGGCATTTTAGTCTATGTAAAATAATGAAAGCTGAACATTTTCTTCTTTTGTAGATTCATTTTTATAAAGAGTAGTTAGAATAGTTTCCTACCTTTATAAAGCCAATGATTATTTATAACAAGAAACTTAGATACAATAAGTTTAAAAAAAACACGACATAATAAGTATTATGTAATCCCAACACGGTTTTTTAAAGCAGAGACACGTGTTCGGTCATCCCCAATCTTTATGATTGTGCCATAACCACAATCACTTTTTTTTCTAAAAAAAACGGTGATTTGTCAAATTTATCGGGTTGACTATTATATAAATCTTGTAATTACGAGGATGCAAAATTAAAACAATCACTTCGTACTATGGATGGATGCACAACTTCAACTTGTACCAAGTTGTTTATTCCTGTTTTGTTTTCGTGGATTTCTATGATGAATATGCATAAACAACATAAAGTTTATAGGTATTTGAGTCTTTTAATGAATAGTTTAAGAAATCCTCTTCATCTCCAATAAGGATGTAGTGCCTCAAAAGTCCTCCATAAATTACTTAAAAGTGTGATTATTATGGTAACCCAAATCAGTGGGCTAATGTCACGTGCCACGTGTTCAATAGTTATTCGTTAACATGATTTGTAAATCAACAAACGATGAAAAGATTGTAGTATTTGGATTCATTTTTGCTACCAAGATGAGACGTATAATAGCGGTCTTTAACCAAATAAAGATAAAGTCAATTAATTAGCTAGAGTCGACTATACTTATGGATAAAGCTGATAACAATACAAATTGAGTACAGGGGTGTTTGGGATTGATTATTCAAAACAGATTATGCGTTTTGGAAAAGCAAGGGTGGAGCTGCTTATAGATTATTGCGTTTTGGTAGCCTAAAAAACTGATTATTTGCGTTCTCAAAACACAATCCAAATACTAAAAACTGATTATCTGCGTTTTTCAAAACGCAATAATCTAAAAATCAGCTTCAAAACGCAATCCCAAACACCCTCTAATGGTTTGGTTCTTAATGTGTTGTCCAAGTTAGAAACAAGAACTACTCTACGACTTTAGACGCATTGAAATCATTTAAAAAATAACAATTATATACGTGTGTTTTAGAATTGAACATGATTAAAAAAAAAAACACATGTTGCATTGATCTTGACTCAATGATCCTCTTTCAAAGACATGTTCCATGGCATCGTTTTCTTAGCATGGTGAGATTTAGGTGCCATAGACATTTTCGTTAGCGTTTTCTTCTAGGGCTGGCAATTTCAGATATGAATACCTGACACGAACCTGCACGATCTTAACAGGTACAGGTATGACCTTAACAAGTTCCGTGTCCTAAACAGGTAGACACGAAATATACTTGTTAATTTTCGTGTCTAAGCAGGTTAAATAATTGTTTACCTGTTTAGTATCTATTTAGTACCTGTTAAGACATGTTAAGCATTTTTTTTTTTAAATATAGGTTGTGGGGTGGAGTATTGGAGTTATACGTTTTTTACTAGGTGGAATTCTACTTTTTTAATGCTTGATGGTACCCGTTTAACGTGTCGGATTTGAAAAACATGTTCGTGTATTATCGCATTAACCTGGTATAAACAAGTATTACCGTGTCTTATTATGTTAACTTGGTATAAACTAGTATTATCGTGTTAACCAGGTATAAACAGGTTCGTGTTCTGGTATGAAAAAAAATGACACAATAAGTTATCGTGTCGTGTTCGCGTCAACATGTTTTGTGTTCGTATCTTAACAGGTCAGGTATACACGATTTGCCAGCCCTACTTTCTCCCCTCATCAACTCACGGTAAGGTGTTTTATACAAATAAAATCAACACAAGATGAATTTAGATAAGTTTTTAATAAGAAAATTAAGAACGAGTTGTAAGTCGGTGGTTATTCACCTAACTTCTAGTATCTTTCATTTAAACATGATTTAGATGATTATAGTGTTAAAAACACACTTAAAACGTTTTTCTATGGTTCTTTGACCATGGATGCCTTTAAAATTTCGGACCCTTTTTTTTTTAACGCCAAACGAATCAATTCCGAGCACTCTCGGGCACCCTTTTGGCGAATAGGTACTCGAGAGTACCCCGGGCCACCAATTTCCGGGAAAACCCGACCACTCACCCGCCCGAAGGCACGACGGTGAAATAGTCGGTAAAACCGGTCGGGATCAAGACTCGAACCCAAGCCAATGGCCGGGTCATCCCTCATTTCCCATCCACCAATGTCCTCAAAATGTAGCTAGTGATAATTGAACCCAAGCCTCCCATAGGAAATTTTAGACCCTCAACTAACTAGACTACAAGTGTTGGACCGAACCCTTTTAAGCATGGGTAATTGGGTATCGTTTTTCTCAAATAACAACCCACACTATATAATTTTTATTTTCATGTCCCTCCTAGTTGTTATAGATAGATGTCGTGTCATACTCTTTGTGGTCATAAAACAAGCGATGTCATTAGACCCACGCAGTGGGGCGCGAATTGTCAAAATTTTTCAAAAATAGCGCCCTCCACACCGCTACAGGGGGTGCTATATACCAAAAATCAAGTAGGGCTTTATATTTATAACGCCATTTGCTTATGATTCCACCCAATCAAACCTTGCCATGTGGCAAGGTCAAAGTCAAAGGTATTTTTTTATTTTTAATAATAATAATAATTTAAATATAAAATTTATTAGATTAAATAAAAAATAATAAAAAATAATTAATATTAAAAAAATAATATTTATTAAAAAAAATAATAAAAAAATTATATTGAAACATTTGAATTTTAAACGGTTACTGTTCCAAACCGTTTGAAATTCTAAATTCCCCCCCCCCCCAAACGTTTAAATTTCAAATTTTGAATTTCAAACGTTTTCCCCCCAAACGGTCATATTTCTAACCCTATAAATACAACACCAAACCCAATTCTCAGTCACACCTATTCCTCCTCCTCAAAGCAATGAATAACATGGGTAACGGTTTTCAACCAGGAGCTGCCGGACCGTCTAATATCCGGCAGTACTCTCGCCGGGTCCGGGGACGGGGCCGCCCCCGGAGACTACCATTCACCTCCTCTCTTCCTTCTACTACTGCACAACCTCCTCTTCCTCCTCCTCCTCCTCCTCCACAACATTGGTTATATCCCCCTCCTCCTGCTGCTGCTGCACAACCAACCTTTCCTCCTCCTGAAGCCGATGATGACTGGACGGATGAGGAAATGGTCTGGGCCATGGATTATGTCATGGCTGTTATCGACATGGACCGACTAATGTTGTCGGCCCCCACCCCCCGGACTGCTGCTGCTATCCCCACCCCCCACCACCAGACTGCTACTATCCCCACCCCCACCCCCACCACCAGAGTACTGCTATCCCACCACCACCCCCACCCCCTACCACGAGACTACCCCAACTGAGGAGAACTTGGAAGCCCTCAGGGAAATTGAGGAGGAGGAACGCCTCTGGAGCCTTCCTTCCCCTCCTCGTGAGTACTGCTATTTCCCCTCGGATGCGAGATCTGATGGACGGGATAGCTCACGTTCCGTGTCCCCCGAGTACTACACACTCGAGGACTGGGACAACTACTCTCCATAGTGGAGAAAATTAAGATTAAATAAGTAATTTAGGAATATGTAATGTCTAAATAAGTAATTTAGGAATTCTCTAGTGTTTAATAGGTAATTTAGGAATATGTAATGTTTAAATAAGTAATTTAGGAAGTATGTAACTTTTTTTTTAATATTAGTTGTGTGTTTTTATTATTATTTGTAATTTTTTATATTTATTTGTCTTTTATTTTAATTATTTTGAGTTAAAAGATTAAAAAAATAATAAAAAAATCAACCAATTAGAAACAGGGGCTTTATAAATAAAGCCCCATCACTACACCCCTTTTTCAGTTTCTCTCTCCACGCTGACTCAGCAGCCACGTGGACCAATGTGCAGGTGGTGTTACAACCAATCAGGAAGGGGGGCTTTATATATAAAGTCCCCCACTACGATGGTCTTATACTACAAATATATATAATCCAATACGTACAGGATCCTATAAGAAAATTTATTTTTGTGAGAAGTGTGAGATCAAGGCCGGCTCTAGCATCATTAAAGTGAAGCGAACGCTTTAGGCCCCTAAATTTCTAAGGCCCCCAATTTTGAGAGGCTACCATTCTTTTTGTCAAAAAAATAGAAGAAATGGGTCAATTTTGTATGTTACTCTGTTTTTTGGTGCTTCCTTGAACTGTAGTCATCATTTCATTCGCCGCTTTAGGCCTCGAGAAACATTGAGCCGGCCCTGTGTGAGATGGATTAAGAATTAACATGTAGTCATCATATTTTGGATTTAGGAATTATGTTTTGGGTTGTTTTGGTTTGAAAAACACTAAACACAACAATTTAAAACACAATGCAATGTATTATAGTCATTAAACTTAATACACAGCTAAAACACTAGTTAACACTTAAAACAAACTGCTCAATATTCTTAGCATGGTGTTTTAAAGTTTTAAGCCTAAAATACATTATTTTCAGGTTTTAATTGTTATGTTGGTGTTTTTTAGTTTTTCTAGGCAAAACAATTCAAAACATCATAAATAAGTCCAAAATGATGCGTACATATCAATTTTTAATCCTTCTCACAAAAACCAATTTTCCTACATAATCCCTACCCCTATCCAATATTATTCTTTTGTTGATAATGAATAAAAACATTTAAACCATATTTAAAATTATAATATCTTTAATTTTAATTTGTTCTGTCATGCTTACAAACCTAAAATAAAAGTAAATAAGTTTTTCAAAAACTAATTATTCTTTAATCTCCTTTAATTATCTCATATTTAACCAATTACACTTTATTTAATTAATAATATACTTTCCCCTTTATTTTAAATCAACAATTGTCACGATTTTTGGATGGTCAAAACTTTTTTGTACATTAGTACTTTTTGGAAGAAAAAAAATATACCATCAAAATTAGCATTTTATATAACACCTATAGTAATTTTACAGGTGTTCCTCTCTCCATGAAGACCAGAAGGCCTGAGAATTCCAACGGACATCGCCAAACTCAGGTTCAACATGAAGACATCCAAGACCTCCATAGGAGGAAATATGAAGGACAAAGCATATTGAAGGAGAGATTTGGTAACAAGGAGTGGGAACATCTTCGCAGTAAAAGGGAGATAAGAGCTGAAAAAGAAGTTCCATAATAGAGAAGCTAGACTGAAGAACTCCACTTCCTTTTTTGTGGCTAATCTTCCTCTGGAGTGCACTGCTTCTCGGCTTTGGGAGGTGTTTAAAAGTTTTGATAACCTTGAAGATGTTTTCATTCCGATGAAAAAAGATAAAGCTAGAAACCGATATGGCTTCCTCAAGTTCTCCAACATCAACGATGTTAATGGATGGGTGGAAGTGCTTAAGAAGGTTAAAGTGGATAGGGCGGTGCTGTTGGTTAATGTTGCAAAATTTAATAGAGATGGCTCCAAGAATGACCGGGCTGCTTAGTTTGAGCACCCATCTATTTTTTAAGACTGGGTCCTGGACCTCAGCCTCCCAATGCTGGGAAACCCCATTTAAGTGAACCAGTGATGGAACGTAACATTGGGGGCTCTTTCTCGGAGGTGGTCACAGGCAAGAAAAGATACATCTCCGATGCCACAATTATTGATCTTCCACCTCTGAAAACTGCTGCAAAAAGGTTATGGGAGTTTAAAGATCTTATCGAGGAAGCAAAAGATTTGAATAGTCTTGAAAACTTGTCTATTTTCATGTCGGAGTTCTCAGAGGATAAGCCGGAGTTGAAATATATGGGTGGGCTAAATGTTCTCCTTGTTTTTCAACCTGTGGTTGTTGCCGAGGACTTTCTCAAGTCTAACTTCGATTTTTGGTCTAACTGGTTCTCAAGGCTATTCATATGGGAAGGTAACCCTCACCATTTCCAAAGAGTTGCGTGGATTAAGATCTTTGGTGTGCCTTTACCATTGTGGGATCGGCAAATTTTTAACAAAATTGGCGAAAGATGTGGGAGACTTTTGTCTAGATCGGATGCTTATACCTCGGATGATGACATTTCGGAGGATAAGTTGGCTATTCTAGTTCACTTGGGGATTAGGGTCTCTGATAGTTTTTTCCTCAAATGGAATGGGCAGGATATCAAGGTGTGGATTCAGGAAGTTGATGAAGGTTGGAAACCTGCCTTTCTGGAGGATGATTCTTGTTCGGAGATTTCGCCTACTCCAGCAGTTAAGTCCAAGGTTGTGGTCGGAAATGCAGACGATGTGGAAGGTGCAAGGTCAGAAGATGAAGAGACTCCTGTGGGCAATGAATTCTCGTGCATGGGAAACTTGCATGAGTATGGCACGAATTCCGAAGGTGATCTTTCACATGGGCCAGGTTCATGAGCCAGAGAAATTTTTTAAGAGCCCAAGTAGGGACCACAACAACAGTAATGACCATTCTGTTGAGGCTAACATATGTGATGGGCTGGATTTGGTGACTATTAGGCCCAATGATAAAAGAAAAAAGAGAATTGCTAGCCCTATTTTTAGAACCCCTGATTTGAATATCACTAAAGATTCCGACCCTTTCAACTTGGAGGAAATCATTCAACAACACTCTAAATGCACTGATAACCACCCAAGTAATCAAAAGATGCTTTCGGAGCTTCATGATGATCCTGAATCAGACGACGAAATTGATGTTGGTCAGTCCGATGAAGAAGTTGAAGACTTTATAAACAAGAAGGTTGCTCCAACTTTGGAGTATGGCAATTGTCTCGGTATTGGGATAGATAAATTTGAGAACCGATTGAAAAAGATCATTCCTAGGGAATTGGAGATTAATTGTGATAAATGAATTTTTATCACTTAATATTAGGGGGGTCACGGGTCTTTTGAAACCTATTTGGATCCGTCGTTTGAAAAGGGAAGTCGACTTTTCTTTATTGGGGCTTCAGGAAACTCATGTGGTGGGAGCTTCTGTTTCGTTTATGAGCAGGTTTTGGGATCGATCCCCTTTGATGATGGAGTCGGTTGATTCTATTGGTCGATCTGGAGGCGTAGCTTTTATTTGGGACCCGGAGGTTTTCTCGGTTGAATCGGTTGTCAAAGGCTCTAGCTTTCTTTTGGTTTCGGGGAGGTTGAATGGTGTGGACAATGTTCTAAGCGTGCTTAATGTATATGCCCCGAATGACCCGGCTAGTAGAAGAGAGTTATGGACTGAAATTTCCAACCTTATTTCTACCAAGCCAGGTATTTGGGTTATGTTTGGCGACTTTAACGATGTCCGATATCATGAAGAACGGTTAAACTCAACTTTTGATGCGGCTGCGGCTACCGCGTTTAATGCGTTTATTCACCAACTAGGGTTCTTGGAATACCGTATGATGGGAGGTAAATTTACGTTTTCTTATGGTAATGAGATTATAAAATTCAGCAAGCTAGATAGATTCTTGGTTTGCGAGGAGTTCATAAACTTATGGCCGTTGGAAAAAACTTTCGATTCTGAAAAAGGAGTGGTCGGACCATTGCCCATTACTGTTAACATGTTGTGATTCTAATTTTGGCTCTATCCTTTTCAAGTTCTTTAATAGTTGGATATGGTCGAGTGAATTGGAAGATATTGTACGAAAACAGGTGGGGATTGGTTTAGTCGAAAACAAGTTGGATGTTGCTTTCATGAACTTGCTGAAAAGAATTAAAACCGACATAAAGAAATGGAGATCCTCGGTTCAGGAAGCCAAATTTGGAGAAACAAATCGTCTATCTCAAGCCCTCGTTTCTCTTGATTACCTGGCCGAGACTTCAAACTTAAATGCTGAAGATAGGATGAAAAGAGCTGAATTTCATGAAAAGTTAAACAAATTGGAGCTCGATGCGGCCAAAGATTTACATCAGAAATCAAGAATTTATTGGCTCAAATTTGGGGATGATAATTCCTCATACTTTCATAAGGTGTGTAAGGTGAACATGGCAAAAAACAGAATACATGGTTTAAAGATTAATGGGTCTTGGGTTGTTGATCCATTGGAGATTAAGGAGTCCATCGGGAATTGGTTCGAAAAGCAGTTCTCGGAACCAGTCCGTAGTCGGCCCTCTTTTGACGATTATAGCCTCCCAAAGTTAACCCAGGAACAATCGGATAACCTCATTATTCCTTTCTCTTCTTCGGAAATTTTGAAAGCCATTAAAAGTTGCCATGGAGGTAAAAGCCTGGCCCCGGGTGGATTTTCTTTGAAGTTTTTTAAGCACTTTTGGGAGGTGTTGAAGCCCTTATTATCTTCTGTTATGGAGGAATTCCACCATTCTGGTTCCCTTTAATGTGGGCTGCAATTTGTCTTTTATTGCTCTTAATCCCAAAGTCAAAGACCCACAAGTGGTGATGGATTTTCGACCCATTTCTCTTATTGGCTCCCTCTATAAAATTATTTCGCAGATCTTAGCTAACCGTGTGAAAGGGGTGATGATTTCGCTGATTTCGCCATCTCAATCGGCTTTTGTGGGTGGAAGGAATATCTTGGATGGGCCACTTATGGTGAACGAGATGGTTTCTTGGGCTAAGAAATCCGGGTATAAATTGCTTATTTTTAAAGTCGATTTCAAGAAAGCGTATGACTCAATTAATTGGAAGTTCCTGATTAATATGATGGCTTACATGGGTTTTCCGGAAGTTTGGAATAATTGGGTGAGAGGATGCCTAGCTTTTGGGAAATGGTCGGTCCTTGTCAATGGCTCTCCCTCGGGCGAATTCTCTTTTAAATGTGGTTTGAGGCAAGGTGACCCTTTGTCCCCTTTTCTATTCATTATCGCTATGGAGGTGCTTAATATGTTTATGAAAAGGGTGGTTGATTTGGGTCTTTTTCATGGGGTTAATCTTCCAAACAATGGGCCGTTAGTGTCTCACATTTGCTATGCCGATGACGTTTTATTTTTGGGTGAATGGTCGGAACATAATGTCACTAGTTTAAGCCGCTTCCTTAGATGTTTGTTCCTTGTCACCGGTCTTAAAATTAACCATGAGAAGTGCAAGATATTTGGAGTGGGGGTTGACGATTCGGAAGTTGAAGACATGGCTAGGATTCTCAAATGTTCAGTGGGATCCATTCCGTTTCATTATCTTGGGGTTCCTATTGGTGCTAGTATGAAAAGGGAAAGATTTTGGCAGCCTATTGTGGATAAGTTCTCGAAGCGGCTATCGTCTTGGAAGGGTAGAAATTTGTCTTTTTCGGGGAGGGTTACACTTGCTAAAGTCGTTCTTGGTAGTCTTCCTTCGTACTACCTATCGCTATTTTTAGCCCCGAAAGCTGTCGTTAACAAATTCGATAAGATGCGAATGGATTTTGTGTGGGGTAGGGATGGTGCTAGAAAGAAAGTTTGCTGGATTAAATGGAAAAATCTTTCGAAATCGAAAGCTTGGGGAGGTGCGGGTATGGTCAGTATAAAAGATTTCAACCTCGCCATGTTAGCTAAATGGTGGTGGAGAATTAAAGATGATCTGAATTAGTTATGGGCCAAGGTTATTCACTCAATTCACTCCTCGAGGTTGAATAACAAAATAATTCCTTTGAAGCTTTCTGTTACGGGAGCGTGGAAAGATATCGGGTCTCTTGATGGCATCCTTATGAAATATGGTATTAATATTCAGGAAAACCTCATAGTGCAAGTGGGAGATGGCTGTAACACTTTATTTTGGAAGGATAGGTAGATATCAAATGAACTCCTTTGTGCCTTTTTCCCGGATCTTTATAAACGAGCAAAAGATAAAAATGGCAATGTGGCATCTCATGTGTTGATTAGCAGCGATGGTGTCCAGTGGGGTTGGGTGTGGAATAATGCGCAGAGTTCGTTAGATGCTCTACAACAGTTCAATTCTTTGTATAGTTTGCTGGAACAATTCAGATTCAGGACTGGTAAAGACATTTGGAAATGGGCTAATAATTCAGATTCTTATTTCTGCGTCAAGGAGGTTAGGAAAGAGATTGTGAGTTGACTTGGGCTCTAACATTCAAGCACCTTTCGAGTGGAACTCATGGGCTCCCCCGAAATGCAACTATATCCTGTGGCGTGCGTGTTTGGGCAAAGTGGCTGCAAAAACGTGTCTTATAGCTCGGTGTATTTCTCTTCCTAACTCTCTTTGTGATCGCTGTGGGTATTCTGTTGAGGATCCGGATCACATCTTCGCTTCTTGTTTGTTTGCGAGAAGCATTTGGTGGAACATTTGTGTTTGGTTAAAAATCCCTTTGCCTTCGAACTTGTCCTGTTTGCGTGATATTGTTAAAAAGATTGGGGCAGCCCCCGCAACAAAAAAGTGGAAGAAGCTTGTTAACATGATCCTCATGGCGACAGTTGGGAGAATTTGGCTCGCGAGGAACCGAAAAGTTTTTAACAGCGATTTCATCCCGGTCAACAAAACGGTGGAATTCATTAGGGGGGATTCTTTCCTTTGGGCGACTCATAGAGCGAAGATCGCGCCTCCCTTGTGGGATGATTGGGTCAATTTTGATGTTGGTAGCATTATCTAGTTGTTCGGGCTATTTCCGTTTGTGTTTTTTCCTTTCTTTGATGTATCTTTTCTCAGCCTCTTGCTGGGCCCTTTATATATATGTATAAAGTTTTCTCCGTTCAAAAAAAATTAGCATTTTATTTACTTTAGTTTGAGTATAATATTGTTATAGTTTTTTAATTTAAAAAAAATGATATGTTACGTGATTAAGAGTGTTTAGAGGTGAACAACAACCGAACTATTAACCAAAAACAGACACATCAAACTAAAATCAATCAAATACCAATCAAACAAAAACTAAATTGATATAATATCAGTATCGATGTTTATTGTATTATTGGTTAACTGAAATTAACTAAACTGACACGACCCAAACCGAACCATTCATATTTTCATATATATATATATATATATATATATATCTAACTTTTATACCCCCATTTCATGTATTTCTAAGCAATATATATATATATATATATATATATATATATATAGTTAAGTTTGGTTTTGGTTATTAATTGAACCACCTCGCAAACACCAATCTTATCGAATAATCCAAATAGAATCAAATTGTGCACACTTTAGACAGTGTTTATGTTCTCCGCTGCATCGCACGGACATGCTTCAAATTGTTATATATAGATATAGATAGATATCATGTCATACTCTATGGGTATCTTTGGCAAAACTAAGGGTGTTTTTTTTAACCGATAGCCAATAATCGAACCGAATTCGAAGTGACCCGACTCGAGAAACTACCTTACCCGATTAACCCGAACCCGATTAAGTGCAAACCCGAACCCGACTAGAGTCTTTAGGTTCGGTCTTTGGATTAGTTTTGTATAAATAGGGTTGACCCGAATAACCCGAATAATTAAAAAACAAATAAATGATCTAGTTTTCATATTTTTATGCATATCGGAGTAGTGTTTTTGTAGCCAAATTTGCAACTAAATATTGTAGCCCATGTTGTGGTTTTATTTTACACATATTTTAGGCCAAATGGATAGAAATACGCAACCCAAATGGTTGGAAATATGTAACTTAAACACCTGAATCATTAAACCGATAACCATTTAACCCGACCCGAAAAACCCAAACCTGATTAACCCTATAACCGTTAACCATTTAACTAGATTGGGTCGGTTATCAGGTAATATTTTCACAACTGAAAACCCAAATAGCCCGACCCGAATAACCCAATAACTGAAAACCAAACCCGGTGAACACCCCTAGGCAAAACTAGCTGATGGCTGAAAGCTAGTAGCTATAGCTGGAAGTTGGTAGCTATAGCTTTTAAATATATTTTGGTGTTTAGCAGAGTAGCTGGATATTTGAATAAAATGACCAAAATGAGTATTAACTAAAAGTTTGTATGCATGTTTTTTTTAATGATACAACGTGTATTTGTGTCATTTACTCATTAAAAACTTGTAGCTAGTAGGAATTTTTTCTTAAACGCTAGTACTAGTAGTGTTTCAATATAGAGATTTTTCTTCTAATCTAAAAGCTTCAAACTCCTTTAACCAAACAAAGATTTTTATTGAGTATGAACTTTTTCTTAAAAACATGAAGTTCATAAAAGCTCTTAAAAGTTCATTGCCAAACACACCATATGTAGTCAGAAAACAAACGAGGTCATTAAATTAGATATATAAACTATATCTATACTTTTTATATAAATATTAAAAGATATAGGTCATGCTCATTTTGGTCATTTTATTAACAGCTTTAGCTACTCTGCAAATACCAAACTAATTAAAAAGTTACAGCTACGAGCTTCCAGCTTTCAGCCACCAGACGCCAGCTAGTTTTGCCAAACATGCCCTCTTATAGGGAAAAGATATTTTTTTAGAATGGATAGGTAACTAATATTTAGTTGCTTATGATATTGTCTTGGATTTTTTAATTAATTAATTTAATATGTTAATAATCATTAAAATTACAGGAGGAAATGCCATATGATATTAGTGTGGGTGTAGTGGAGCGTTCTGGGTGACGCCATCAGCCCCATAGGGAGTGTTGTGCAAGGAAATTAGGGTGTTGTTTGTTTGTTACCGTTGGGTAACGGTCATAATTAAAAAAAAAACTCACCATCTATATATATATATATATATATATATATATATATATATATATATATATATATAAACCAATGCACACCCTCAAATACACACATATATAATTCAACACACCCTCAAATACACACACATACAATTCAAAAATATACACACAAATCACCACAATGTTGTCTCCTCCATCCGAAGACTCGTTTACCGATCTTTATCAAAGGTTCTTTTACGACGACGGCGCGGAAGAGGAAGAAGCCGTTACGAGTGCGGTTATGCTAGCGTCGAGCGCGACGCAACACCTACTTAATGCGCCCCCACGACCGATATTGTCTAGGGAATATATACATCGAGACCGTTTATCGGCCAATGAGTGTTTAATGAATGATTATTTTAATGTGAATCCGGTTTACGGCCCTGATATGTTTAGACGAAGATTTTCGGATGAGTAAAACCTTATTTTTGCGCATTACCGAAGATCTAGAGTCAACATACGACTACTTTAAGCAAAAACCCGACGCTAGAGGGTGTTTAGGATTCACCGCAATTCAAAAGGTCACTTCCGCATTACGTGTGCTCGCCTACGGGAACACATACGATATCAATTACGAGTATTTGAAGATGGCAGAGAAAACCACACGCGGTACCTTGGAGTATTTCTGCTACGGTATATTTACAAATTTAAATAAATTTATAATTGTAATTAGTAATTACATTATATATATATATATATATATATATATAGGCTAAGTATCCTGTGAAAACCCTCTTGAGTTGTGCAAACCCATGAAAACCCTATGTAACAACATTGTTTTTTTCTAATTTTTTTAGAATAGCTTGTATACTTAATTTTATGACTTTCGGCCCAAAAAAATCAAAAAAGCGCCGAATAGATTTTTTTTAAAAAAATTACGTAACACAGATGCTACATATGTAACAATGCTGACGTATGATAAAACCGAGTTTTGTGTAACACGGTGTAACAAAAATAATCTACTCGACGCTTTTTTGATTTTATTTTTTGGCCAAAACTAATAAAATTGAATATAAAAGCTATTTTGAAAAAATCAGGAAAAAAAAACAAGTTTTTACATAGGGTTTTCAGGGTTTGCACAACTCAAGAGAGTTTTTATTTTAGCCAAACCCTATATATATATATATATATATATATATATATATATATATATATAGGGGAAAGTTAATTTGAGAACACCTATATTTCGTGCGAACATTGAGAACGGCATCTAAAACCATTCAAAATCAAAATTTCTTTTTACACTTATCTTTATTACTAAAATACAATCCCAAAAACACAATTTACGCGTAAAATTTAAACGTATACGGAAATAAATTGTTTTTACACATATGTAAATTTACTGTTTATACATGTGTAAACTGTTTCATATACACATGTGTAAAAAGTTAATTTGAAAGTGTTTTTGCAAGAAAAGATGAATTATTTGGAAAGAAAATTCATTTATTAATGTTATATTTTCATTATAATGAGGTTTGTATTAAAAAAAATTTGATTTTGATTGATTTTTTTACTTGTTCTCACGGTTCTCACAATATTTAGCGTTCTCAAGATAACCCTCCCCTATATATATATATATGTATATATATATATATAGGTATATGCCAATTATATGGAAAACGATACTTGAGAAACCCGACATGGAACGACCTTCAACAACTATACGAAGCGCATTTACAAAAACATGGCTTACCCGGCATGATTGGTAGTATAGACTGTCGTCAATGGCGGTAGTATAGTTGTCCAACCGCATGGCGAGGTCAACATACACGCGGTGACCAAAAGGGACCAACATTGGTTTTACAAGCAGTTGCCTCACCAGACCTGTGGGTTTGGTCGACCTTCTTTGGTCTCGCCGGGTGTATGAACGACTTAAATACGTTTCAGTTTTCGCCATTGATAAAGTCTTACATTGGCGGAACAATACCGAAAACTGGGTTTTATGCAAATAATAATTACTACGAGCATGGATACTACTTGGCGGATGGTATATATCCGAAGTATTCAATGCTCGTCAAAACGTTTAGTCAAACAAAAGATGAAAAAAGAAAATATTTTAAGACACTTCATGAGGCGGCAAGAAAGGACGCCGAAATCTGTTTTGGCATTCTTCAATAACGATGACATTTTGTTAGAAATCCTTGTCATGTGTGGAAAAAGAAATGATTAGAATGGTGATGTATGCTTGTATCATAATGCATAATATGATACTTGAAGCCGAAGGAAAGGCAATATGCCCAAACTATTTTCCGGAATATGTTGTTCAAGGGACGCAAGCGACAATGTAGCAGAGATTGCAAAACAGTACCATATTGTGTTACAAAGATATACATAACGCGTTGAAGGCGGATCTGGTCGAGGAAGCATTGGCGATTCGCCCGATTCAAAACAACGAACAAGAAGAAGAAGAAGGTGAAGAAGAAGAAGAAGGAGAAGAATGAGGAGGAGAAGAAGAAGAAGGAGAAGAAGAAGACGAAGACGACGACGAGTAAAAATTTATAATTTTAGTATTTGTATTTCTTTTTTTTTTTTGGTATTTGTAATTTTTTTTAATTTAATGAAATATTATTAGGTAATAATAATAATAAACAATAAAAAGCAATGATTACCCAATCATTTATAACGTCCCTTCCCACTACACCCTCTTTTCTCATAACGCCCTATAACACCCCTTCCATTACTTTATAATATTTTATTCCCTATAACGTCCTATAACGTCCCTCCACTACACATGCCCTTAATTTGAACCCCTTATTAAAACAAGGATTCTAAAGTGTGTCATATATATACACTCATCTCAATGAAGATTAATGCTAAGCCTACGCGATTACGACAGTGAAACCCGGATTAAAATATAATTAAGAATAAAGTATCTTATGCAAAACCACCAACCATGCCCATATAATCACTAATGAGTGGACACACAACCCCATTATTAATTCATCCACTTTTCTACCCAAAGTTAAAGGCTTATTAAACAACTAGGTTGGAGACCCGCGGATACCCGCGGTGCAAACCATAGAAAATTAAAATTTATAAAGTTAAAAAGTATAATTAAATTAAATGTTTTAACAATATGGTAAAGTTGAACAAAATATTCTAGGTTTCAATAATGACGTAAGTTTGGCATGTTTCGTTTTTTCAAAAATATTGAATCTTAACTAAAAAAAATTATAATTTAAAATTCGTCAACTAATTAAAAAACACAATATGGTAAGTAATTAAGAATTAAATAACCATTCAAAGTAATCAAATCATACCATTATATTGAAAAAAAAATAAACCAAAGATTATGTCAAACACAAAACTATAATATCAAAAAACCAAATCCGGAAATAAAACATAAAAGATTACTAAAATAATCAAATAAAATTAACAAAGCCAGCGTTCTGCAAAGCCTTCTTATGCTTTCTTCCATCAAAATGTGTGTTCAAGTTTGGTTGACTGGTACATTGGACATGGCATAGACCACAATAGAACATATCATTTCCGTTTGCATGCACAACCTACAAAACAAAAAAATACAAAAATAAGTTACTTATATTTATATAAAAAAACGTATATAAATATATATATATATATATATATATATATATATTAAATCTAATACCTTGGATTGATGTTTTTTACCATTAACATGCTGTTCAAACTGAGATTTGTCCAGACATTGGACATCACAAAGTGGACAATAATTCGTTTGTTGGAAAACTGCACCGTTGGCAACCATATGCGAGAACCTTATATCCATGAGTACCTATAAAAACAAAACAATTTTTTTTTATTATTTCTTAATCGTTTAAACAAACTTGCAAATCTTATATTGTATTGGTATGAAAATAAGTATATACAAAAAAAAAAAAAATTAATACAGAATTTACCAAAGATATTTCAGCTTTAAACAACTTGCATAAATAAACCTATATGTTCGATAGTAGTAGTTAAAAATGAAAAACCATAAAACATAACGTTACATGTCAGGTTATAACATACATAAACCTATATGTTCGATAGTAGTAGTTAATAAGTTAAAAAAAATGTTTGCAAATGAAAAAGGACTTAATGTTTTAACTTTTCATTTGCCTATAAGTTGTTTTGGAAAAGTACGGGATGTGTGATTTTTTGAACCTCTTTATAACTTATTGATGGATATTTATCTATATGCCATTGCAAGAGACTTTTAATTGCCCTTTTAACAATGTTCAAACCGTGTTTAAATTTATGTAGTATTTACAAAAATAAGTAGTTAAATATAGTTTATCAAAACATACAACTAAAAAAATTATAAAAAAAGGAAAGAAAATTAAGCGATTTTAGCAAAATATGATCGCATACTTGTTCACAAATCTCCAAATATTTTTTCTAGACAACATTTGCTGTTTGATTCTTAACTCTACCATCTTTATCCAATATTAGTATCTTCAGTCCTACTCTTGACAGCGTTACCTACAACTGCCCATGTGTAAAAACATGATCCTTCAAATACAAACCTGCTCTAGATAGGAATTGACCTTGACTCTTGTAGTCTTGTATATTGTCATTGCGAAACATAAAGCAATAGGGAATCATATTATGTTAAATTTGAAAGGAGTCTTCTTATCAGATAGGGACAGGCTAATTCTTGAGATAATTGTCTCTTTTCCAATGTTAGTCCCTGAAATTATTTTAGATTCTATAACATGTTTCACATTTTAACAACTTGTAACCTTGTCCCGTTACACAAACTACTTTTCTGATCAACGTTTCATATATTGCGATAACATCTAGGTTAGAGACCCGTGAACTTCACGGGTGAAGAAATTTTAAAATAAAACATCTTATCGACTAAATAAAATTAAACAACTTTTATAAGGTTAGTGTTCAACTAAAAGTTTAAAACATACGATGAAAGAAAATATAACATGAAAAACTAATATTATGTCCAAGTTATTAAATAATTATATGTTAAAGTATGACTTAATATTTTTTTTTTACTCGTGAAAATATTCCCCCAATCAAAAACATATAATTATGTCTATTGAAAACTTCATTGTCAGTATCATATATATGTATAGCTATGTATAGCTGACAGAAATTAGTACCTTTTTTTAAAATGATTTGTTTGACCCATTACCATCTGATATAGAATCGTTCTATCATGACCAATTGATCTATTCATATTCCAAAGGAACACAATATTTGAATACTGACTTTAGCTGCAACATGGTTTGCAAGTGTAGAGCCCTAAACTAATATTACCTACCATTTGAAACAGTAAAACAGGGACATGT
This sequence comes from Ambrosia x helenae, assembly GCA_030844895.1. Classification (NCBI taxonomy): domain Eukaryota; kingdom Viridiplantae; phylum Streptophyta; class Magnoliopsida; order Asterales; family Asteraceae; genus Ambrosia; species Ambrosia x helenae. The sequence continues at coordinate 114,783,067 of CM061233.1, forward strand.
AAAAAAGAGAAACCTTATATATGAAGGTTGCACAACATCTGGTTGCGACGTCATAGTAAGTTCTACCAAGTTAATGAAGGTTGCACAACATCTGGTTGCGACGTCATAGTAAGTTCTACCAAGTTAATACCTGTAATTTATAAATGCACAACATCTGGTTGCGACGTCCTAGTAAGTTCTACCAGGTTAATACTTGTACATTATAAATAAAATGTCATAGCAAGTTTCCAACAACTTACTTGACAACCAAAGCAACAAATGGTGATGCTTTCATATACACTTATCGTGAAACTTATGACAAATCAAATGGTCAAAATAGACATCCATTTAAATCTATGCGCCAATGTGGGGTAGCCCACTTGATACAGACTCATGTCTCTTTAAGGGGAGGTCCTAGGTTCAAACATTAGCCTTTGGTGTAAATTATAATAGGAGCAACATAACATTAGCCTTTAAAAAAAAATTTAAATCTATGCACTTAGTTGAGCCAATAGCCTAGAAAAACAACTACTGTCACGGGCAATTAGATTTTTACAAATACTACAACCGAAAATTTGTATAAACTACAAATTTGCATTAAAAAGATGTGGCATTGGTTTTATATAAAATATTAACCAAACAAAAAATATATGTAATAGGTTCAGTAGTTCTAACAGTATAAAAAGGTGAGTGCATCTGGTGCCTTAAAAATCATCATGCAGCTGTTTCCTTTAATTGCAGCTTGAATCTGGATACAGAGATGCACGTGTTCGGCCTTTTTAATGTTTCCAACATTCTGGGTGTGTTCCACTACAGAACCTGTAACGAACTACAAAAAAAATAAAAAATCATATCCAAGGTATTACTATATTTCTTGAGCCTAAATATGAGCTTGAGTTCGAACCAACATCGGCTACCTGGCATTGCTCGAGTTTGATGGTAAGGTTTGATAAGTGTAAACTATATCTACTTATTGAGCTGATGCTGGGATAACATTACCCTGCAATGTATAAAGAAAGGCAAGTTTTATAAAGTAGCACGTGTAATATAAAATTTCAATATTTATCGTGTTAACAAAGGCTTCTTGGTCAACAATCAAAGAATAGACAAACGGGGGCGGATTGTAATCAAATATAGAACTTACTAAACTCAATTGACATGTCATTTCATTAAATATAGAACTTACTAAACTAAAACATTACCAAGCGTAAATACCTATGGACCAAAAAGCAACCATCTTTTGTAACATGTAATAGACAGTAAAATAAATACTATAAAAAACGAAACGTATTTCATATAACTATTACATCATTAACTCTCAATTCGAGTTATACACACAAACAATGCCCCACATGGCCACAAAAATAGTAAAAACATAAAATTTAGCATACAAGAAAGTGTTTAACACATACCATATAACGAATTTGTTCTTTGTTTTAAAAGCCAAAGAATCCATTTAGAAACCAACGCGGTTCTTCAACAACAATAACAAAACGCAAACATTATGAATTCCTTAACACGACAAAACTTTTTCATATCGCAAAAGTCTTACATAAAAGCATACAAAAAAAACACATACATATGCATATTAATCTTTAGGTTCGCACATACATATACATGGTAAAAGACATAGTACACAGTAATACAAACACAAATACACATACATATACGTGCATAGAAAGAAACATTAGATTTAGACACTTAAATGAGTTATGGCATTTGTAAGTTTCAACTAACAACTAAGCTATCGATGGGGGTAAAACTACTACCAACGCTTAATGTAAACTTAATCATTTTTTGACGTCTCCAATTCCAGATGACCAAATACATTATCTAAGAATGGAGCAAACAATTACCACTATGAACCATAACCAACCAAGAGAGTATTTATTACCAAAACCTGAACACTCTTAGCAAACAGCTAACAAAACACAGCAGCACCAATTATTAGAAACACACACCTAGACAAATCCCAAATCAATAATAAATAGTACACCAAATCTCCATGCTAAAGACATAAGATATATTAATTCACCACTTGTCAGTAAAACGCTTGGTTTCAAAATGAGCGCCTGAGGCGCAATCTTTGCGCCTTTTCGCTCGGCGCTTACACAATTTCCAAGAAGCGCCAATTCAACCTGAACCGTTTTGACTTGCACATAGAAAAATATATGTGCTTTGACCCATTACCTAACCGTTCCATTTTCCCATTGACCCCATATCCAAAATCTAATCATATACCTGCAGGATTTTTAGATTCAACCTCTTTTACCTTCCTCTTTCTTTGTTCTTATGCTGTCAAAAGATAAAATAGGGAAACTGAAAATCAACATAAAAAAAACAAAACCACATATATGTGTGAACAAAGAAAGAGGAAGGTATAATGAGTCAAAGAAAGAGGAAGGTATATGAGTATAATGAGTCAAACAATCAAAAGCCGCTTCAAGTGCATTCTGATGGTTACAATGTCCTACATTGTATGACATTGTATACATTAGTTACTAAAAAATCAAGAGAAATTAAAAAAAGAAAGTGTTGGAGGGTCAGTCAAACCCAAACACTTCACTTCCACACAAAAAATTACATATTTTGACCCATTATTAAACTGTGTCATTTTCCTGAATTAGACTTTATATCGAAAATCTATTTATACACCTTCATGAATTTTAGATTTAACCTCTTTTCCTTTTCATTTTTTCTACTTTTGATGCTGTAAAAAAACTAACAGAGAAAATGAAAACAGGGTCAAAAAACACACACACATATAGGGTCAAAACGCTCAAAAGCTACCATATTGTAACAAAAATCAACATAATCAAGTGAGGAATATTAAGAAGAACTTACGTTTGAGGAGCATGAGTAAACGCCACTCAGTATTGCACCGGAAAATGGGGGCGATGAGGTTACCTGAGTACATTTAACAAATACAAAAAGCGTTACATTAAATCACACAGATTATAGATATCAATTTAAAATACCAGCCATACGAACATTAAATAATTAACTACCTTGGCAAAGATGATGTCTTGGTTTAGATTAGTAAACAACACAAAAACCACCATCAACAAACAGTAACTTCAAATCACCTTGTTCCTGAAATCAGTTAAGCAACAATAATGAAGAAAATTTAAAAGTTTCTAAACCATGATAGCTGGTCTAAATGTAGAGAAAGATATTTACCAAGCCCTCGATAATTCCAGCAAGTTTCTCAACCCTGTCAGCTTGTCTAAATAAATTATAAAATGCCTATGACTGTGTATCCAGTGTTTTTTTGAAGTCCTGAAATAGAAAGAATGTTGGGAAATTAAATAAGTTCTTAAATACTGAAAGGATAAACAAAACAAATGGTTTGAAAAGATCAGAATCGGATCTTCGAAGCCTGTCTATTCTTCTTCATAGCTGACTTTGAAACCTTAAGGCTCTCGTTCACAGCACTCAGCCTTGCAAGAGCAGTCTTCTTCACAACAGAGAAACACTAATCTGACTTTGAAACCCTAATTCAAGAAATCGAAAATAAACCTAAACATACCTTTCCATATTTAATGAAAGTTGCAATCTTCAATGTCGAACAAAGACCTAACAATTTTAGGATTAGAACAAAGTTGTTATCGATACAGAGGATGAGTTTCTGCAATTACCAATCTATAGTTTAACAAATTAGTCAATAGTATCTGGTACTGAATGAATACCTGATATCTTGTGTACATAGAGCTCGCGCCAAGGCCTTTGGGACCCAAAAGCTCCGTAGCGCCTCACATCTGTTAAAACCAACGACCCATTGGAATTTAAATACAGCCCAAATGGACCCATTTAACTATTGTAAATATTCAGATATTGTATACTATCTATCCTATATCACTTTTCCTGACAATTATTAATTTTGTTACAAAATACTCTTTTTTATATTCATAGTAATATGGAATTCATATCTGGAAACATATCTAACCTCTTTTCTGTGATCTTTAATGACCAGGTTATTGATAAGGTTCATGACGAACAGAGTCATGTAGGTATATTTAATCTTTAATCAATTTCATTTTACATTTTTATCAGAATTTCTGTTTAATCAAGTGGGGTCCGGTGCTGCACTATCGAGTAAGGAACTGGTGGATTGGTTCAGAGCCAAGTTTCCATGGTTTCATCTGTCGCGGGTCGCAACGTTCGATTATGTGTGCGCACAAACATAAAAATGCAATCTTTAATGGCGAAGAAATCTAACTAAAGCCAAATGAACATGACGACTCAAGAACGTTAGATTTTATAAACATTAACCGATCAATGATCTTATAAATGAACATGACGACTCAAGAACGAAACACATATTATCGCAAAATATTGAATCGCGAAAACAAAGAACATTCATATATTGATTCGGAAACCCTAATATTCACATAATGATATAAAAAACCGAAGCGGAACATTCATAGATTGATTCAGAAACCCTAATGTTCATAGATTAATTTAGAAAACCGAATCAGAGCTAACGCAAATTATAAAAACCTCAAAACAACCAGATTTACCGAGGTTATGCTATGGAAAGAGCGTACCTTCAAAATGTAAAATCGATGACTGAATGGAGGAGGCAGACACCAAAATCAGACGCTAAATGGAGAGTTGAGAGAAGCTGGATAGATGAACCGATAGATTGGAATTATTAAGGTTGTGATTGCGTAGACTTACCGATTGAAGAAGGAGATAAACAGGGTTTTGTTGATGAGTAGTGTAGGGTGTTTGATTGAAGAATAGTTTGGAGGAGAATAGAGTAGCAGCCATCGAATAAGAAGCGTGTAGGTTTAGACAGGATGTGTAATGAAGGAGATGGATTGTTAGGGTTAGAAGACGGCGATGAGAGAGTTTTAGATGAAAGTTATTTGTTTTGTGGGTTATAAAAATCCGAAGCGGGTTAATGGACCGGGTGAATAAAAACGGGTTATAAGAGGAGTGATTGACATGTGGACAATAGTTGTGAGGAGCTCTAGGATGTGGACAAGTGTCCCCCTAGCTAAAAACCTTATTTAAACAAACTGATTTTGTATTATCATATAGGAGATGCTTTTGGGAATTTAACCACTAAAAACCTTATTTAAACAAACTGATTTTGTATTATCATATAGGGTAAAGAAATAGTGAACTTAAAAATCAAAACAATTTTGAGATAATGTACCTATCAAATGTAATGAAAGAGTAATAAAATTAAAATTTGTAACACATATTAACAAATTAGTCTGTCTAGTTTATACAAGCAATTTCGTGCCTTATTAATATTTATTTAATTATTTACGTATATGAATTTATTTTTTACTTTTGATATTTATTGTTACACATTAAAGTAAATCATGGTAACACTGTTTTAAGTTAATTAGACAATGAAACTTTTACTAGCGTTTGATAAACCTGTTTTGTTCGACTGTTTTTGTAACACTGTTTTTGTTCCTGAAAAAGAATTATATTATAGAATCATAATCTAGAGAAAAGGTCTTCAAAACAAATTAGGTGCATTGATTAAGGTAAATAAACACTATTAGCTGCAACAACCAGTATTTTTGTTCGACTAAACCAAACTACTTACTCATCAGGCTCCAAATCATATTAGTTTAAGTTCATGTATACACAGTCTACCTATGAACCTCACACCGAGAAAGTCACAGCTTAACCTAATCCTACCTCAACGATGAAAACACAAATAAATCAAAAGGATTTCCCGACCACTGCAGATAAAAGCCTATATGTATTATAATTATTCACTTCGATGGATATTGATGGATGCTTTATTATTGAGCTATTATTCTTCCTCTTTTTTTCCTTTTTAATGGGTCAACCTATGACTAAGAAAAATAAGACGTGGTCTACCACCCCCACATTTAAAAAAACAACGTAAAATAAATAAAAATGCAAAAATGAAAGCAAATAATGTACACCAACAAGTAAAGGAACAGACTGCCCTGTTGAATATGGCGATAGCATGCAAAAGTCTTGTCTTGTCTGCCAAGGTTTGTATAACCGTATAGCATTTAAATTGCAGCCATATTCGGATTCTGCAAAAATAAAGATTAAACAGAAAAACATTGGTAATAGTGGAAGGCATGTTTACATAAATGATTTTCAAATCAACCCTAGAGATTGAGTACAGGCAGGGAGATCCAACGATAAAAAGAATAAAAGACAATTTCACAAGACTCGATCAAATGACACGAAAATAAAAACCAACTTAATGTGTGTGTTACAAAATTTAATTTTATTATTCTTTCACTACATTTGTGTAACACCCCAATCGATGGCGGAAACATCGAGGTGTCACGTAGTGACGATTGTTCAATAGCACATAGACTACAATGTAAATATTGATACATTGGCTAAGTAGTTTATTACATTGAAAGAAAAATACAAGATACAAGAATTCTAAACTGAAATACAATAAATCCAACATCTAAGTAAAAATTCTAAAAGCTTAAAAGTCATCTATAAATAACCTGAAACATGTACAAAAATAATTTTGTCAATACAAAAATGTATTGGTGAGCATACCCTGTTTGAATACATATAGTAGAAAAAGAGTTTCGCAATTCACGTGTTATACTGTCTACAATTTAGTGTTCAAGCTATGTACAAATGTCACCCAAAATCAAACCTTAGAGTAGAAATGATATCCAAGAATAATGGGATATCTAGTATATATGTATGGTATTCGCCCAATAGTATGATTATATATAGTAGGCGACAAGAGAATATCGTTCACACATAACAATAACCAAGGACTTAACTCGAACACGTAAGTCAACAAGGGGTATATTCCATAGTACTATTTATTGCTATGCTAGGCCCACACCGGGTTAATGATTAAGGTCATAAGTACACACTATCAGCGATCAACAAGTAAAACACATACAAGAATTGCGTTTGTAAATATAGAATAAAACATACATGAGTCACCCCAAAAGTGTAAAACATGAAAAGGGGGGAAAATATACTCATAGTTTGCGAAAGCGATCAAAATCCAACTTAAGCGGTCGTGAGTTAAGTAATGGGAATTCCGAGGAATTCAACCTATAATGTATAAATGTACTAATAAGGAAATGTCTAAAAAAATCTAAGATATATAGGGTCTAAGGCATTAGGGTTTGCTATGTCGATTTGGGGAATTAGAGTTTTTATGATAAATCGAATTAATATAAAAATTGCATATCAAAAATAATATGTCAAAGTTTGTAAATGCGGTTTAGGTAATATAATCATTAACAATTGAATATTTATATAAAATATAGTTCCAAATAATTGAGACAAAAGAATTAAATTAATTGCTTTAAATTATAATTGTAAATAATTACAATTATTAAAATAATTGAACAAATAAATATAAGTTACACAAACGAGTCATATATTGATGATTATGAATTTGCAACATAAAACTATTTCCTGTTTTATAAGACATAAAATTTATAAAACAAATTTTATGTATTATAAATGAATAAATGATTTATGTATTAAAATAAGCATAAATATAACTAAAATACAAGATATGGCTCAAAAATGTTATTTTTGTGAAAACTAAATACATTCTGATGAAAAATGATCAGAATAAATTTTCCACAATTTTTCCTCATTTAATTTGTATTTAAAATTGATTTAATGAATTTAAATCATGTTTAAATGATTAAAAAAGAAAAATCTATAAAAAAAAACTAAATATTTCTGGTCCAATAAATTAGGATTACGGGGGTATTTGGGATTGATTATTCAAAACAGATTATGCGTTTTGAAAAGGTAGAGGTGGAGCTGCTTATAGATTATTGCGTTTTGGTAGCCTAAAAAACTGATTATCTGTGTTTTCAAAACGCAATCCCAAACACTAAAAACTGATTATCTGCGTTTTCAAAACGTAATAATCTAAAAATCAGATTCAAAACACAATCCCAATCACCCTCTACATTTCTGATGTAATAAAATGATTTCACAAAAAATTTGATATTAAAATCATATACAATGAATTTTTAATTAATTAAATATGATTAAAACTATTTAAATCAATAAAAATATGAAAATAAATTTTTTTTATGAAATAAAAGTGTGATAATTTTCTTTGTGGTGTCATGATATCCCACCTAAATTTTCATAATTTTTGGATGAAGAATAAATTTATTAAGAATATTTCAAGTTCTATATACTATATATATTAAAAAAATGAAAAGAATAAAAGAAAAGGAATTCAGAAAAAAATGGGAAAGAATCGCGTATAGCAGAATTCGAACCCGAGTCTCAATCGACTCTATAGTCTATACACAACCACAACCGTTCCACCAAATGCACCTTTTGTTGATTTTATTTAAACACAATAATTTTTAACAAATTATTTAAAAGTCATCTTCTTCCCCAATTTATACCTATTAACCCTAACCCTAACCTTGATTTCAATTGACTCGAAAACAACAAGATAACGCCTAGGATTATGGGGCTTTTGATCGGACAAGATGAAGAAACAAAACTGCATAATAAATATGAACTTACAATAGCGTTTGATCTTTGAATAGAAGCTACAAAAAAACCAAGTAGGTAGAGTCGATTACACAGGTTTTGTACACATTTCGTGTGATTCTTTTGTGGGTTTATGTCGCTTAATGGTGCAGAAACGAAATGGAACCTTCGGTTTATGTAATGGGTGAGTAAATTTCACGTTTTAATTCGTTTAAAATTTTCCGGCGGTTACAACTATAACCCGATTAATTGCTCACTAAAAACATCGTTATGGTTCGATTAATCATATGAAAACGTTGGTATGTGATGGAGAAACGTATTAGAAATGATTAGAAACGCATAAAGGTATAAAACCGAGTTTTAATTGTCGCCGGAGTCGGCTCGTTGGATCCGGCCACCTCCCCTCGCCGAAAAAACGTGGATGGGGGAAGATGTTTCAGAGTTGAATTTTTGAGGTTTTGGCACAATTAGTCCTTCTAATATTTAACCTAGTTAGTTATATTCAAGTTTGGTTAAGTTTTTCTTATAAAAAAAATAAGTTAACAAAACTTAACTTGAAAGTTTTTTTAAACTTCACAAAACTTGAAATTTTTATAAAATCCATTCCGAATAATGTTTCAAGATACGCATTTGTTTAAAACGTAGACGCGGTCCATAATAAATGCAAGTGATAAATGTTGAGTTTGATCTATTATTAAATTTGAAAATGATGAATTTACAGAGGCTAAAATAAAAATATTTGAGGGACTATTATTGACAATTTGATGAAAGACGAGGGTGACGGATGTCACAATTTGATAGGTAGATTATCTCAAAATGTTATGGATTTTTAAGTTCATATAAGTTCAAAAAGTTACAAGAATCCTGGGACATTCTTTCAAAAAAAAAAAATTCAATTCTTTTTTGTTGTTTTTATTTTTTTTATTTCTAATAACTCGACATACAACTATGAAAAATAAGACGTAGTCTCTCATCCCCACACTTAGAAAGACACATTGTCCTCAATGTGCTCCGAAAAACAACGTAGAATAATTATTTCTTTAAATCCAAAAAAAATGAAAAAATGTCATTGGATTCTTGTACCATTTTACACTTAAATGGAAAATGTGACAAGTACAATTAGGGTTTTGGTTTTTGAATATATTTATATAATATGACACCCGGTAAATTCAGGTTAGTAACTTTTGTCAAAATAGTAAGTCTACCTTAGCAAGTCATGCATACATTACACTTAACTGGTTCAGTTGAGTCATTATGATGGTTCGGGGAATCATCGAGAGTCGGTCAATAACCATATGTACAAGGATTGGTGATTTGTAGGATCACCGGATTTAATGCACGCACGCGAGTCTCGAGTACCGGGGATTGGTGAATGATCGTGAACGTGTTAGTTATCAAGTAATATGTGTTTATAATCATTATATAACTTGTCGGTATGTGAATATGTGCTTATATGTGTTAAAATAGTGTTTAACGCGCCGAAAAACCAACCTTGCTGCAGGGGGGACTAGGACCCTAGTAGCTACCTATATAGCCTAGTCGCCCGTTGTGTCTTAAACAAATAATAACCCCATCAAATTTACATAAATCTTTTGACCACCATCAAACTATTAACTGATAAACCTATAAAGAAATAAAAACCATTCATTTGGATCAGTATGAGTCAAAGAAGAGTATCTTCACAAATGTCATAACTTTCTTTTGCAAATTCCAACAAAATTACCCGTCGTAGTAAGGATCGGAGGTCGAATGCTTGAAGTCAACAACGCCGCTGGCGAAGCCTTGTAGGATTCTGGCATGTTAGACATGATCATGTGCCTTGAGGATATCCAGATCAACCTTATTTATTCGCCATAAAATCCATCACTAGGGTTAGAATGTCGTCAAATATTCACCACCGTCTTCGCGCACCCTAACTGTAACTACCACTAGCGAAATGATGAACAACGCATCGGCGGTTTTCACCACCTTAAGGGCTTGTTTGTTCAAGTTCGTATGCAATAATTGGAAATAGAAATCAACATTTATAATTGAATTAGAAAACCAAACGTTTGCTACTTGTATTGATTTAGTGGTCGTGGGACACATGAGTTAAAATAGAAACAGGGCTGACCCTGAAAATTCAGGTGCCTGGGCTAAGCTGCAAAAATTATGCCCCTTAGCCTTAGCTTTAGGCCTTAACAAAATAAATAATGTAAACTATATTTTTAAGCTACGATTAAAGTAATATCAAATTGATGGATCAAATTTTATTTCTCACTTAGGTTGCAGTCTAACGGTAGAGGGAACAAACTCTCTTGGAGGAGGTAGGGAGTTCGAATCCCACAAAGGGTGAAAATATAAATGGGTGAAAGTTTGGCAATTAAAAAAAATGTTTCATAACAAAAATAAAAGTTAAAAAGGAAGACAAAACCAACCGGTAAAAAGCAAAAACAACTAAGTGTGAGCCCTCTACATTTCATCTTCTTCATCCTCTCTTGTCCTATTCTCATTAATAAACATGCAATTTTTTTTCACAAACCATTTCATTTTCTTCTTTAATTCTTAACCTCTCTCAACATTTCTTTATTTTCTGTTTTATATAAACTACTTTTCACTTTGATTAATACTTGATTAACAATTTTGGGGCTCAAACATACAAAATTCATCGAATTAAGGACATCACTGTTAAGAAAACCTGGATTGCCGGAAAGCCAATGTGCCCCCGAGAAATTGGGCCCGAGCCGAGAGTCCTCCATGCACCCCTTAAGGGTCGGCATTTAACAGAAATGTACAATGGATTGCTTAACAGTTGTACACATTGCTTAAAACGCAACACTAGTTAGGTGTTGTTTGTTTTTTTTGCAGGAGATGAGGTGGACCAAAGGTCTGCAGGCTGCTGAAACAAACTGATTTTTTTACAGCAGTCTGGTGGTGGACCGTGGTGGTGGTGATGGACGGTGGACGGTGGTGGTGGATCGTTGTGGTAGACGGTGGTGGTGGTGGACCGTGGTGGTGGTGGATCGTCATGGTGGTGGTGGACGGTGGTGGGTGGTGGTGGTGGACGGTGGTGGTGGATGGTGGACGGTAGTGGTAGTGGGTGGTGGTGGGTGAGGAGAATAGAAGACCTTAGAAGACCTTGGAACAAGTCTTCTCCAAGAAGAGATCCAGAAGACCTTTTTGAGTGAAAGGTCTTCCAAAAAAAACAAACAATATGCAGACCCCAAACATCTGCGCGCGTCTGCGTGACGCAGATAAAAGAGGTCAGAAGTGCTTCTAAGCAAAAACCAAACAGTCCCTTAGCTAGAGTAGTTCATATTCACAACTAAAACCTGATGTGATATATTTGTGTGTATATATATATATATATATATAATATGAAATAAGACAACACCAGATCAGCTTTAAAGAGCAAGCAAGAACCACTGAAAGAGGCCATCAAGAATTGAATGGACTTTTCCCGTATTTCGACCGGAAAATTTAAGAGAGACATTACTGCTACTATTTTTATTATTTTAGTTTTCTTTATATCATTATTGACTATTTTAATGTTTTTAATGATGTATTATTAGAATTTTTTTTTATATTGTTTCTTAATTATAGTCATACACATTGCTTAAAACGCAACACTATTTAGCTAGAGTAGTTCCTACTCACAACTAAAACCTGATATGTGATATATATAGAGCTATGTTATTTTGAGAACTCATGTGAGTTGTGAGAACCGTAGGAACTCTTTTGAACCATTGATCCTGGTGATCTAATGGTTGAGATCAAATGATGGGACTTTTTTTGTCTTGACATGTTTATTAAGTATTTTTTAATATAATAAAGTCAATGAAGGGGTATTTGGGTAAAATACCGTGGGAGAGAAAAAAATTAATATAATATCATTTTAATTTTTTATTCCATTTATTTTTTTAAACAAAAAATAACACATATTCAAAAATCAAAAATATTTGCATCCATTGTTTAGTAAACCCATGTATGAAAATTCTTTACACCAGTGTAGAAATTCAAAATTCATAATTTTTACATCTACTATTCTGTCATCTCTCCCCTCGAGTTTTACACTTTTGTAAAATCTACCGTACACAACTTTTACAGAAATTACGTTGGTGTAAAACACCACAAAAACGTCGTAAAAAACTTGAACACGCGAACTTGCTCCCCAAAAATGTTGATCATCATCATTTGCCTCTCTTCGTTGTCCAACCTAACAAATTTAATAAAACCACGAAATCAAAAACTTGAAGATCGTTATCATTCGTCACTCTTCGTTGTCCCGCGCTGCGCCTACCCAAAAGACACACAATTTCGTTACCTGCATTCGCATCACATCAAAACATCTATTACCATCAAAGACCAAATTTTATCAAACATATATTTAACTAACAAATATCAAACCTACAAAGTTAAAAAACATTACCTTTCTACTACAAGCATTCCATAGATAAAAAAAACCATCTTGCAAATGCGGGTGCATCCAATGCCTATAAAAATAAAATATAAAACATAAAAAATTAACCAATCATCTCAAAATTGGTAACCGAATCGACAAATGTATAAAAAATAATAACCTCATAACCTCAGAGTTTTTTTCAAAACATGTAATACGTATATAAATACGTATTATACCAGTGTAAATAACCAACAAAACATTTAAAAAATACGTATTGCATCACACTAAATTTATTCTTCAAAAAACTCCATTAAAAAATACGTATTACACCGGTGTAAATAAACAAACAAAATAATTATAAATAAATTAACATTAACTAACTAAGACGTGCCACCATCGATCACAATAGTAGTAAGAACCAACACAAATATACAACTTTGCTAGCAATGAAGAATAATCAAACATCCTCCGAATATTCTGCTTTGCTAGCAGTCAGATGTATGCATATGACTCGCTTCCGTCTGTTTGTTACTCAGATTAAAAAAAAAACTTTCACCTAAACGAACCAAAGTAGTAGCCAAGTCCCCCTTCAATATTCGGCGAACCAACACTCAAATTAACCTTTTCAACAAAAAAAAATTAAAACTATGCCAATTATAGTAAAAAAAACTCCATTAATTATAAAAACTGATAGCTAAACCATTACATTACTCCACTAAAACAGCTAAAAAAACTCCATTAATCTGTGAAAACCAACAGCTAAAAAAAACTCCATTGTATTTTTTTTAATCCCTTTACTTTTTTTAAAACAAAAAATAACCCATTTTCAAAAATAAATCTGGTGAGGATGATTTACACTGTTGTAATTATTTACGTTAGTGTAAATCTACCATACACAAACTTCTATAAAATTTACACTAGTATAAAATAACCACATCATCATCTTCTTCACAGCATTCATCATCCATCATCTTCACACAAAGCCTGAAAACCCACCACAGCCATGAACCACATCCCCCGTCACCAAACACCATCACCCCTGAAGAATCTGTTCGAATCTGGGCCACCACACCTATTTCATCGAAGGGATCTGTTCGATCTGTTTTCATCGAAGGATCTATTCGAACAAATTCAGATCTGTTCGAATCTGGCCCCCCGTCACCAAACACCATCACCCCAGCCATCATGATCAAAACCCACCACACTTGAACCCACCACCGGTCACCCATCTTGTTCGAATTTGAGCCACCACCACCATCATCATCGACGTGTACAGATCATTGATGTGCAGATTCATCTGTGTTCTTGTGTTTTTTAGATATATATATATAGGATTTGGTTCAAATGAGAACCTTTTCTCAAATTGAGAACTGTGAGAACCATTCTGGGCCACACATTTCTCTAAGGCTTTTTTTTTTTTTTTTTTTTTTGCAAAAATCGCTGCTTTATATGCAAGGAATTTTTTTTTTTCAGTATACACATATGTATAGTTGAAAAATGCTATATACACATATGTATAATTGCTATATACACATATGTATAATTGTCATATACACATATGTATAAATGAAAAAAATTCAAAAAACATAAAAAAAAAATTTCCTTGCATAAAAATGTGCGATTAATTTTTTTTTTTTTTGCCTTTATATGAAATGTGTGGCCCAGAATAGTTCTCTCAGTTCTCAAATAGGGGTTGGTTCTCTTAGGATCCCTACCCTATATATATATATATATATATATATATATATATATATATATATATATATATAGAGAGAGAGAGAGAGAGAGAGAGAGAGAAAGAGAGTGTTAAACCCACCACCGTCATCGCCTTCCTTACTGTAAACACCATCTTCATCTTGCTAAAATAATAATAATAATAACAACAACAACAATACTGTAGCTGTTCTTCGTCGTTCATCACCATCGTTTCAGATTTTCATCGTTCGTCTTCTTCAACAAAATCTGTGATTAATTGATTTGGCCGCTCACCACCACAACCATCACCAAACACCTCGAATCTTCACCACCACATACGACCTTCACCACCAGACACGACCATCGTTCGTCTTCTTCAAAAGGATCTGAGATTTTAGAGAGGGTTTGAATGTGTGTGTGAGAGAGAGAGAAAGAGAGAGAGAGAAATAAGAGATCAAAATGAATTAAAGGGGAGAACTTGTTGTTGTTATTATAAGTAATCATTACATGTTTAAAATTTACTAAAATACCCACAAATAATAGTGTGCAATGACTTTGTTATCCATCATTAAAATAATACAAAATATTCTAAAGTGGAGGTGTTTCACTTGGTGATTGGCCTAGACGAGTTCTCAAGTTCTCGCAACTTAAATGAGTTCTCAAATGAACCAAATCCTATATATATATATATATATATATAACATAAAATACTATTATTTTTATTATTTTAGTTTTCTTTATATCATTGTTGACTATTTTAATGTTTTTAGTGATGTATTATTAGAATTTTTTTATGTATATTGTTTCTTAATTATACTTATTATTTTTGTTATATCAGACTACTTATTATTATTAAGGGTATGTATGGTAAAACTAGCTGATGACTGATAGGTGGAAACATTTTAAATATATTTTGGTGTTTGACAGGGTAGATGGAACTTTTAATAAAATGCATAAAATAACCAAAATGGGTATAATTAAAAGCTTGTAAAGAAGGTTTTTATTTTATTTTTAAAATAGAATGGGTATTTGTGTCATTTGCTAATTAAAAATTTGTAGTTAGTAGAGTTTTTTTCTTAAACGCTAGTACTAGTAGCTTTTCACAATAGAACTCTTTCTCTTAACTAAAAGCTTCCAGCTCCTTCAACCAAACATGGCTTTTTATTGAGTTGGAGCTTTTTCTTAAAAGCTTGAAACTTAAAGCTCCTAAAAACTCTTAAAAGCTCATTGTCAAACATACCCTAAGTACACTTCATATATTAAATATGTCATGTATTAAATTTACAATATATTTAGTTAAGTTGCATTGTATTTAATTAAATTACATTGTTAACCTTCTAAAATGATTTATACAATAGTATAGATACAGATAACAATTACAACATCAAGGTTTCTTTGGTTCTTTTTGAGTCTTTGTTGTTTGTTTATTAAACTTAGATTCACGGATGGAGTTAGTCCTCAGGAAATGAAGAATAAGCTAGCCTGACCCTGGATCTTCCACTTTTGCTAAATGACAAAATCAGTTATACTTTTCATACTATTTTAACCGCTAAAAAGCCTAATTAGCCGTTGTAGTGGCTTTAAATGATAAATGTTTATTATATATTTATGTCTCTCTCTATATACAATATTCTTTTAAATGAAATTTTAGTTATTTTATTGATCATTGAAAACCTTAACATCTTTAAGAAACACAAAATTGAGAAAACTTATTAGTAGAGTTTAAATTGATTCATACTTTTATCGACCGGCTCGAGTTTTAGACTTTTGGTATAATAAAGACTCGAAATATATGAGGAGTCAAGACTAAGCTTATGAGAGCTTGATCCGAGTTCTTATCAAGGATTATATATTACTAGAAGTGACCCCGCGCTATGCGACGGGACAAACCAATTTTGAATGAAAGTTAAATAGAAATGTAGACGAAATAGTAATAGTAACACTAATAAAAAAAAACCCTAAAACTAAAATATTGTAAAAATAATAAATGCTTTAGTTTCCCCCAACGCCAGTCGATTCTAGGAGGTTTGATTTATTTTTGGCTTATCTTGGTTTCTAGCCCGTGTCAATTTGGCCAAAGAACTTAAAAGAACCCAAACTTGTTTTTTATTATTTATAAGTATATAAATTATTGTTAAGATAATGCATTTGTTTCATTTAATTATAATTAGAAGTTTATTAAATAAAGTATTAATTAATTAGAAGTTTATATTAAATAATGTATTAATATGTAATAATGATTTGAGGTAAATTACAATTTTGTCCTCTTCTAATGAAGTTAAATTACCTTATTGCCCATTTAGAATGCATTATATAGTAGTATAGATATAAATGGGTATATCAAGGATATTGTGTTACGGTTAATGCATGTGATTTCATTCGTATGTAACCCGGGTCCACCAATAATTTCACACCAGTTCCCAGGGACAACCCGCCGACCGAAGGCCCACTGCGGTAAAACCTGGCCCACCAGCAGCATTTTGGTGCCGGCAGGACTTGAACTCCCTACCTCCCATAAAGAAAGCAAGGAGGGTGTCACTCCACTATAAGGGGGTGGGCAGCCTTTAGGTAACTATAGGGAAAATAGTTAAATATTATGACGGCATCAGAATACATTATATTATTACGTTATCACCATATTTTAAGGGTTGGATAAATATGTAATTAATAGAATTTTATATATATTTGCATTTTGCACTAACTTAGTTTTTATATAAATACAACTTTACATAAATTTGCATTTTGAACTAACTTATTAATCATAAAGAGTTTTTAAATAATATTTCTAGCTTTATGAGTTGCGATCGAATTGATGTTGAATCCTTCACAGGTTGAAATCAAGCTATCGAATCGAACACAAACTTTTTTCTAATGTTATCAATTTAATCTTAATATCATCTGAACTCAGTTGCATGCAACATCATGATCATAATTAGTTTGAGTATGCTCTTTTTCATTGAACAAAAAGAAAATCTTGTATTTAAATGTTTTATTAAAACATACATTGTATGGATAACATAAAATAAAATAATGTTTACAAGACAAACGGAATACTTTGGAGTTGCACATTCTAAAGTACTATATATGTTGGTGTTTGCTTTTGAGATTATACTACACTTGTGCATCAAAATAAATTTTAAATTGATGTAAATAATGTAATCTGTTGGCAACATAAAAATAAAAAACACCTATACAAATAAAATTGCAAAAATAGTGTTTACTATTTTCAACAACATGTGTTGTTTTCTTTATAACATGAATAATTGGTTTCTTTTTTTAGTATTTGAAAGATATACAATCTCACTTATTAAAAAAATGCTTGTAATTTTGGTAAAAGTCGTGTAATAAGGTGTTATGGTGATGTATTTGGTTGCGACTAGTATCTTATTAGCAAGCAACTTTGTATATAGTTTTGGGTGAAATAAAGTGAAATTTGCCAATAAAAAAAGTGAAAAATTATTAGGGGTAGTTAGTAATTTTTTTTTAATTTAATTTTTTTTTAATTTAAATCCTGGAATGATTTAGAGGTATATGATTAAACTAACTAAAATGACGATTTCATCAATAAAAATATTTATTAGTTGAGTTACATTAATTAACAAGGTTGTCTCACGTATTTGAGTTTAAAAGTGAGATTGTGTTTAGATCGTTCAAAAAAAAAAAAAAAAAAAAAAATGAGATTGTGTCTATTATGTTTATCATATTTACCATATTTCAATGAGTTTTAACTCAACTAATATTGGAAGGGAAGTAAAGATTTGGGCCGAAGGCCACATGTCTGAAGTTTGAATTCAATCTCAATCGGATTTTATCACAATAGGATTTCTGGCGGCTAGTTTTCCTCGGAACTGAACATTGTGGGTTTGGGCTACCCAGCCTGGATTGCGGGTGTATATGGTCGCCTTTTATCATCGGATTCCTAAGTAGCCAGGCTTTTAGTCGTTGGTCATTATAAAAAGAGATATTGATCTTAATCTTAGGTTTTTTTATACAAATTTTTTTTTTGAACGACAATTTTTTATTACACCTTTATTCTACTTCACATTGCATTTGCAAGGATTTGAACCCACAATTTTACATTTGTAAGGGGGGACACCATACCACTAGACAAAGAGGTTATGGTAAATTATCACAAGAGCTTAACCAAATCTATCTTTTTCTTAATAGTTGGTTTAGTGTAGTGAATTGAAAAACTACAGACGAGAATACTTGTTTTTAATAAGATTAAAAAGAAAGTGGATTTATGCCGAAATGTTCAAGTGTCGAGATAATCGTGCTTAAATTTGTACATGTACTTTTCAGTTGTTAAAACAACAATCATTGTTTTAAATTATACCAAAAACAAACATGGTCATATGAAATGAAACACAAAAACAAGAAACCTCGAAAAAAGTTAATAGATTTCATCGTTATGATTCGTTCTTGTATTACCATTTTCAAAACAAAACTATTATTAAATTTCTATAATAAAATAAAATACAACGTTCTTAGTTACTACTGTTTTTTATTAATCTTTTTTCACATAGTTAAGCAAGAAACGTTTTTTTTTCCTTTCTTTTTTAGAACGGCTAATTCACACATCCGTTAAATCTACTTCTAAATTCTACACTATTTTTTTTTATGTCTATGACACGTATAAAGGTAGATATATACTAATAATTATCATCCCCGTATGGTGGTTATGTGAATATTTAAAAGTAGTTTAGTTTGTCGTTAAAGAAAAAACTAACAAACTATTTCATAAATACTTATTACATTTGAAAAAACAAAACAAAGAGGTGTTTTGAGATTGTTTATCGCAATAATTTTTACAAAACTAAATTGGTAATAAGAGTATTTACGAGTAGTTTAGTTTTTCGTTAAAAAAAACTAACAAATTGTTTTCGTAAACCTATCACATTAAAAAAAACAAAGAGTCAAAGATGTGTTTTGAGATTGCTTGTCACAATAACTATACATGAATCAAATACTGATTTTAAAAAGGTAATGTTAACCACTCCTAAAACTCTGTATCAAATATAAAAAAAAGTAGTTTATTATTCAATTCCATAAAGATAAAAGAGTTTATACTATATGAAAAAAAAAAAAAAAAAAAAAAACAAACGGGATATTGTTTATACTTAGTCTAATGGCAAGAGTAATATAAGCACCCCAATTGGACAAACCTCTTATTAATTATATGGCCATTCACCATAACCCAAATTCCAATAATAATAATAATAATATTAATCCAAAGAGCCGTGCCGTATTTCTCGTGATCTTAATCTTTTCCGTTTGTTGACAGCAAAGTGTATCGAATGGGAGGCGTGTTGAATCATTCATTCCGACTCATGAACCTTATTTTTTGACTTGTGCTTCTCTGGTAACATCATTATCTACAGAATATGTCACTTTCAATATTTGGTATATATACCAAATAGAGTTGCGTATATGTTTTATTTTTTTTTTGTTCCAGCCTTTTTTATATAATCCAACAGTGTACGTGCAATCTTGCTCGTCTCAGCTTTTAGTTTTGATCATGCTATTTCATTATGGAGAATAAAGTAGTATTCTCTTTCGCTTTCGATCCTTTTAGCTATTCGGGTTTCCCACTTGGTTTATATTTTAGTTTGATTGTTTGTTGTTGGATTGGATTGTTTTTGTGTCATGATATGATGTCTTTTCTGTTTCCCACCAAATAATATCTTTACGCCACACAATTTGTTCTTGTATAGTTGTATGCATATGTTCTTCCTAATTGTGTGCACATTTTTAGGTAAAGTAATTGCATCTTTTTTTAAAAGATTATAGTTTTCATTTTTTTTCTTTGGTTCTTTTTGTAACATGAAGGTCAACTTTGGTTCTTTGGTTCTTTATGTGATTTCTTAGGAAAAAACGCGATCGAATCATGTCGAAAGACAAGGAATGGGTGGCTGAAGAGTCAAGGAGACAAGATAATGAAGAAGAAGGTGAAGAAGTAATTAATGGATATTTGGTTGATGTTAATGGTCAACAGTCAACGGAAGTCAAACCTCAGGATGCAGATTACTCTACTTACATTCCTTCACTCGATTACGAGTTGGAGAATTTGATCTTAGCTAGATTTCCTAGATCGGAATATTGGAAATTATCATCTGTTAATAAGCGGTTTTCGCGGTTGGTGAAAACCGGGGAGCTTTTCAAGATCAGACGCGATAACAGGATCAAGGAGCCGTCGGTTTTGATGCTCGCAAGTGGCGAAAACTGCTGGTGGGCTTTCGATCAAGGGTTCGGTTCGTTTAGAAGGCTTCCGGTTCTTCCTTCTGATTTTTGTTTCACTTCGGGTGATAAGGAATCGGTCTGTGCCGGGACCCATTTACTCGTGTCGGGTCGGGAAATCGAAGGGTTAACGATTTGGCGTTACGAACTAGCGATGAATAAATGGTACAAAGGCCCTTCAATGTTCTACCCGAGATGCTTGTTTGCATCAGCCACTTGTGGGACCAATGCTTACGTGGCGGGTGGGATCGCGGTGGCGGGTGGGATCGCGGTGGCGGGTGGGACCCAGACCGTGCACAACACGGTTGAGAAGTATGACCCGGAAACCCGGTCATGGACCTCGCTTCCAAGAATGAATAAGCCACGTAAGCTATGCTCTGGGTGTTACATGGACAACATGTTTTATGTGATTGGAGGAAGGAATGACGATGGGGAGCTGACATGTGGGGAGTTTTTTGACCCGAAAACAAACCAATGGAATTTGATTCCGGAAATGTTAAAAGACAATCCGGTCCTTAACGCTCATTCCCCTCCGTTAATCGCGGTGGTTAACAACGAGCTTTATTCAATTGAAGCGTCTTCGAACATGTTAAAAGTTTACTTAAAGAAAAGCAACACTTGGAAGCCGTTGGGTTTGGTTCCTGTAAGGGCAGATTCCAACCGCGGTTGGGGAGTGGCATTTAAGTCATTTGGCAATAAGTTAGTCGCAATTGGGGCGTCAACGGTGTTACCATCGAGAAGCTCGATGGCAATTTATACGTGTAGCCCGGATCCGGAATCTGATTACTTTCCGGAATGGGAATTACTTGACAATGGCAGGATTCAACTGAGTCATTTCATCATGAATTGTTGTGTGATGGTGGCTTGAGAAGACGTGTGATAAATAAGTATTGTCACTTGACTGTTTAGAGTCAAACATGATTGTATTTTAGTGTAAAGAGGTAATCAGTTTGGCTACCTACCTTTCATGTCACTCAAGCTTTGGTAGTACTTTACTACTTATGATATAATTGATGTTGTAGTTCTTGATTGGGTTGAAATAGAATCACTCAAGCTTTGGTAGTACTTTACTACTTATGATATAATTGATGTTGTAGTTCTTGATTGGGTTGAAATAGAAAAGCATGTTTGAAGAATTTATATTACTTAAGGATATTACGAAAAATAATGATCAAGTAGGGGTGTTCATTGTGTTTAGTTTTCAGATATCGGTTTATTCGGGTTTGGGTGGTGAAAATATCACCCGATAACAAACCCAATCTAGTTAAATGGTTATCGGTTGTAGGGCTAATCGTGTTCGGGTTTTTCGGGTTGGGTTAAATGGTTATCGATTAAATGGTTCGGGTGTTTGAGGTGCATATTTCCAGCCATTTGGGTTTTGTATTTCCATCAATGTGGACTGCAATATGTGTAAAATAAAACCTAAACATGTATTCCATTTATTTGTTATATTCGTTAATGTATTCCATTTTTTTTTACCATTTACAACAAGCTTCTAAAAAGCTACTTACTAAAATATATCAATTCTTTTTTTATGATGTATAGCAAAGTTGAATGTATTCACAGTTCATTATCTTAAATATGTTATATTAAATATATAAACTTGACATGGTAGTAAATTAATAAAATAGACTACGCATTTTATCTATACATTTAGAAAAGCATTTAAAAATTAATAGAATAGACATACTGAGATATATAGAACCATGTATAGAACAAGAAAATTTGAACCATATTGACATATGAACTTTGTTACCTTGAATCCTTTAAAACGGCTGACTGTAGAAGGGATGAAACACGTTAGTCAGTGGATTTTGATTGAATACATACAGGTGATTTTGGTTGAATACATATACGGGATTAAGGGAATTCTTATGATAAAAATGGCTGATCCTATGAGGGATTCAATCAGGAATGTAAAGAGATAATTTTAATGATTAAATACTATATACATGAAAGTATACAAACTGAATAGTACATATTTTTTTAATTGTTCGGGTTTTTCGGGTCAACCCGAATTATACAAAACTAATTCGAAGACCAGCCCTAAAGACCATAGTTAGGTTCGGATATGACAATTAATTGGGTTTGGGTTAATCGGGTAAGTACTTTCTCGGATCGGGTCACTTCGAGTTCGGTTCGGTTTATGATTATCGGTTAAAAAGGACACCCCTATGATCAAGGGTATAATTGTCTTCAAGAACCATTCATGTTACCCGGAATGAACATTGGGGGAGCAAAAGTGCAATATAAAAATATCTTAAGGACCATACATGTAATTTTTTTAAGTCACTAAAATGTGGCGAGATAAAGAATAAGAGAAAAAACAAGATCTATAAGGTGAGTGAAATAAATTTGTTCACCTTCTAAGCTTAAAGAATACCAACACTTGATATAATAGTTTCTATCCCTTTTACTGTAAGAATCTTTACATACATCTTACATAACCATCGGATTTGCTTAACGTTGTTAATCAGGTTCCGATGGGTTATGGGACTGATTCGTGGGGCTGAAGGGGGCGTTGGGTTATGAAGTTAAATTGGTCAAGATGGATATCAATTGGTCGATATTTGGCAATGACAATGTTTAAGAGTTAGAATGGTGTAACTTGTAAGTGGGTCACTCCAAAAGAAAATAATTTACCATGGAAAGCTATCTTGGGTACGATTTCAACTTTGATAAAGTTGGAACGAATATGTATTAATATGGGAGATCGAAGATGTGTCTGGTGTGGGTATGCAGATGAAACGGTAAATCATTTATTGGTGAGTTGTCTTATTGCGAGAACAATTTGGTGTTTAGTGGGAGTTCGGGTGGAAGCTCCAGGGTTGACTTTGGTTATTCGGTTCGATAATTGATTAAGTTCATAAAAGTTCTAAATCAACCGACACATGGAAAAAAGTGGTGATGATGATTATGATGACCACGCTATGGACTATTTTGGGGGGCTAGAAATAAGAAGATCTTCAACAGTGAAGCGATCACCGCTGTTAGATTGATTGATGATATAAAGGATTCTACTTATCTAAATATCTCGTTAGGGGGCGTGGAAAACTTTAATGGTTGATAGGTGGCTAAAGTTTGATGTAAATTTGTTTTGTTCCTTGGTGTAATGGTGTTTATCCTCTTCTTAGCGCCTTGTTAGGAAGACAATTTTATTATTGAAAGTCTGCCCATTTGTTTAAAAAAAATCTTACACAATTTAAAATCAATATCTAAAGCTGATTTACAAGTATATGAAAGATCAAAAAGAAATGATTATACCAACATAGAGCCTATAACAGATATTACACACTCAATTGATAAAAACTGATTCCATAAACCATACTATATATGTTGGATTTAGACCATGTTGCTTCATTCCACCTATGTTGTGTTCTTTCATGTTTGAACATATTGACAATCTACCATTCATTGCAATAATCATCTCATTTACCTATGATAATAGTTACTCTATCCATCAAATCCAAAGTATTCAAACGAGATGACATTCTTTTTTCATTACTCGTTGCGTTATTTATGTAAGTGCGATAGGAGTCCATTTTCCAACTTCCCTCACCTTCTCTAACCAACTGCCAATCACAACTTCCTAGGCTCCGGCTCACGATATCCACCATTTCTTCCATTGAGTTCCCTAAAAGAGATGGAGACTCATGGAGCGGATTTCCCTTACTTTTTTATTGCTTGTTGTATTCTTTTCGTCCGTTTGAAGTTACACATCAGTAACACATTAAACAAACTATACTTTACACTAACAAAACTTTTGTCGAATCCTAGACACCCATGACGGTGTTCCCGTGAACCATGCTAAATCCCCAGTCTTCCACCACTACCACCTGCCTAGTCATCGACACAAACGAACTAACTTTAGAAAAACAAAACCGGAAAAAAAGAAATTAAAAAAACAAAACCGGAAAAGAAAAAAAAAAGAACTTAGGCATGTCCAACCCACAAAAAAACCACATGAGTTGAGATCTTCACGTTCTCTCGAGAAACCAATCTCTGGCACTACTATAGCTTCGAAGCAATCCACTCCCTTATCTTGTAAGCAGATTCACAGATCTTCTATACATTATTACTGCCTTCCATCTCTATTAATTTCCTTCCATTTTTCGCCTCAATTTACAGTGATTTATTTGCTCAATTTTCCTATTTTTTAATCTGCATTCTTCAATTATTATCGTTTGTTTTATGTATTTATTTGAATTTCAAGTTTTATATATGTTTTTAACCAATTCCTATATCAAATTGTGTTAAATGTTTTATAAATTTCACAGGGATTTGGATTTGAATGGATTATTAAACTGCATTGTGAGAATTAGGGTTACACTTTGTATCAAGTGATGTCTGTGAACAATAATAATCCCCAAAAGAACTCTAATGCATCATCTCCCTTTAGAACTTCCATACCACCAAACCCTAATCCCCATTTGCCAAACCAGTTTCAGCTCTCCCAGTTTTCCGCAGCCCAGGCGCATGCGCACGCGATCGCGCAAGCGCAGTTGAATGCTCAGGCTAAAGTGGCAGCTCAGGCTCAGGCCAACCATGCCCAGTTTCAAGCTCAGCTTCAGGCTCAAGGACTGGTGCTTACTAATTCGCCCATCTTTTCGGGATCAGGTAATTCAGGTGTTAAACGTGCGCCTCCGAAACCGGTTGGTCGGCCGCCTGGTGTGTCGAATGTTAATGCTGGTTCTCCCATGAGGACGATGGAGCTTACGCCGGCTGCGCGTCATAAGAAGAAACAGAAGGTTTCCGGAAAGCAGTTACAGGAAAGAGTGGCTGCGATTCTGCCACCGTCTGCGTTATACACACAGCTTCTTGAGTTTGAGTCGCGTGTTGATGCTGCGTTAGTAAGGAAGAAGATAGACATCCAGGAAGCTATTAAAGACCCGCCTTCTGTTCAGAAAACGCTTCGAATATACGTGTTCAACACGTTTGCTAATCAAGTTCATACCATTCCTGAAAAGCCCAATGCCGAGCCGCCTTCTTGGACGATGAAAATAATAGGGAGAATATTGGAAGAAGGAGTGGATCCTGATCAGGCTGGTTTGATGTCAAAACCAAACCTGATGTATCCAAAGTTTTCGTCTTTTTTTAAGAGAGTTGTTATCTCGTTGGACCAAAAACTGTATCCGGAGAACCATATGATTGTGTGGGATAGTTCTAGAACACCAACGCCTCATGAAGGGTTCGAAGTTAAGAGGAAAGGTGATAAGGAGTTTAGTGTGAGTATGAGGTTAGAAATGAATTATTTGCCTGAGAAATTTAAACTTTCATCTCCGTTGATGGAAGTTCTTGGAATTGAAGTTGATACTCGAACAAGAATTATTTCCGCCATCTGGCAATATGTCAAAGCTAGGAAATTACAAGATTCAGACGATCCATCCTATTTTAATTGTGATTCACCGCTTCTTAAAGTGTTTGGCGAAGAAAAAGTGAAATTTTCCATGGTATCGCAGAAGATTTCAACCCATTTGTCTCCACCGCCTCCTATACATTTGGAGCATACGATCAAGCTCTCGGGGAACAGTCCAGCTGGCAATGCATGTTATGATGTAATGGTGGATGTGCCACTTCTAGTACAAAAAGATTTGAATGCTTTATTGGCTAACAATGAGAAAATTAAGGAAATTGAAGCCTGTGACGAGGCAATATGTACGTCAATAAGAAAGATAAACGAGCATCGTAAAAGACGGGCTTTCTTTCTTGGATTCAGTGAGTCTCCTGTCGAGTTTATTGATGCTTTAATTGAGTCTCAAGGCAAAGATTTGAAGCTTCTTGTCGGGGAAGCAACTCGGAACGCTGAAAAAGAAAGTCAAGCTGAGTTCTACAACCAACCTTGGTAATTTTACCTTATTTACCATATCGCCTTTAAATGCGTGTCTATTGAAGTACATGAGTTTATATTTCTTTGCTTTATTTGGTACCTCGTTAAATATTAACTTCATGTTAATCTTGAATAACTATTTACTTGAATTTCCTCCATAAATAGTATTTATATTTAATTGAAAATAAAGGAAATATTAATGTACTATAAATTGGCTTGCTTTTGAGAAAGACATTTCTCCCAGTGACTTTAATCTAACCTTAATACGATAATTAGCTATACTTTTCGGCATGTCAATGATTTTTCTTGTGTTTTAAAGTTTGAACATGTTAAAGTTAAATTTTGTGTCTGTTGTCACTGTTATGCTGGGTCTAAATGTGTTTTTGCCAGCTCCAACTCTTATGGTGATATGGTTTTGTAAATGTGCAGGATTGAGGATGCAGTTATCCGTTATCTAAATCGCAGACCCACCCGTTAAAGCACATGAATAGTTTGGAAATATGGTGATGGAACTTGGTTAAAATGGTAATCATCTTCTGATTGTGCTAACAAATCGTTTCGTTTGGTATATCAACAGTGTAGCTGCATATTTAGTAGTTGGAATCTTTTTAATGCTGTTTTATGACTGGTTTTCTATCTTAGAAATGTCAATCACCTTATGAAATTTTCTGAATTTAAGGATAATTTTTGTTCCCTGGATCTTCGTGGTTCATAAAAGTTATTATTTTTTAGTTTTATAGTTTTGTGGACCTCCAGGGGAGGGAGACCCAGCCACCCACCATTGTTGGCTACAACTAAACTAATTTGTTAAATACTTCCCCACAAATAAATTTTCTAACTTCACCACTATACCAAAATTTTGTAAGTCTTTTACACCTATTCTTACATGTTCCCAACATTCAATCAACGATGGAAGTTGATCATTGAAGAACGTACACAGGTTCTTAACATTTGATATTTCTAGTAATTAAGAAAAAACCGGGTTCAGACCTGTGTCCTTTGGAAGATACAAACAGACGAGTCAGGTTATAATTAAAGCGCATGACATTGTCTTTTGTCTCTTGTTTGGG
Source organism: Ambrosia x helenae (assembly GCA_030844895.1). Classification (NCBI taxonomy): domain Eukaryota; kingdom Viridiplantae; phylum Streptophyta; class Magnoliopsida; order Asterales; family Asteraceae; genus Ambrosia; species Ambrosia x helenae. Next base: position 114,810,725 of record CM061233.1, read on the forward strand.
TTTGCGTTTGCATGAGTGTTGGTGAATTCTTGTTTAGGTCAATGTTAATCCAGATTGCAAGTAAAATGAGTCCTGTTCATACTAGTTTTGATTCAATATCACAAGTTTCATACGGACTGATTTTAACTCGCATGGTTGGGTTTTATCCATACCATATGTTTGTTGCAGTTGGTTTGTTCAACATATCTAAAGAATGCGCCATTATTTATGAAATGCATGACTTTCAAACCTTTAGTTGTGTGTGTGTGTTGTGATTCATTGTGTGTTTGAGCAGAGGGTCTCTCTATCCCTAGGGGTAGAGGTTAGGCTTGCCTACATCCCAACCTTCCCAGGCCCCATCAATAGCTTTGCTATTTGTAGGATCTACTAGGCTTGGTTGTTGTTGTAATGATTATATGCGATATATTATGTGTTTTTAACCGTTACAGACGTTATATGTCCATATTATGTGTGGGTAGGCAACTATTGTTTATTAGATCTTGTCAACAAAAATCAAAATATCAAACACAGTCATGTCAATTTGTTGAAACTAGGCCAATATCGAACCGGTAAATTTAACAGGTTACCATTTAAATCTGCCAACCAGATCTAGAAAATAATCTGTCCAACAAAGGGTTGGGGTGGGGCATGCGAGTATGCAACGACACCTTGACCAGTTTTGCTCCGTTGTCATCAGTTTGGCTTGGCTCACTTAACACGAAGAAGCTCTTTAGTGCACCATATATGGCTCGTAACAAAACCATGATGATACCGACGGTTTCATATCAGCAGGATTTAGCGAGAGAAAACATGGTTAATTTATAATTACTGTACACAACTTTCAATCAGAACTTGATCATCAATAAAACATTACCAAGGAAGCTTTCAAAAGGCTGCATTTCCATGTTTAAACATGAATAAAAACTAATTTATGTTACAAAAACCTACAACATAATATGGGGAATCACTCCTGAGGTTTGTAGTAAGGGATTACAGAAAACAGTATAGGTATTATTGATATTTTACCACCCTGATCATGTTATTGCAAGCTTTTGTGTCGCCATGTTTGTATAACTTTACATGCTTGAATGCCTCACTTGCACATGAACACGATGCCATGATGTGTTTAGAATCCCTCTCAAGTTCCAGATGTCTTCAACCTTTTCAGGTTGGACATTTGCAGCCGTGTCTACCTGCTCATCAATGTTTCAACAAGTAATATATAGCGGAGATGAGTTATACAACTAAAAAAAGTTCCCCAAACACACAACTCTATATATAGGGTGTGTTACTAAGGAAAAGATAGTAAATCATTCTCAGAAATGGGTTGGGGACTGGGGCGTCTTGACCTGCGCCAACAGTTATTTTAACCATATTATCTGTTTTCCAAAATATTATAACACATTAGATGTAATTACAAAAACTGTTATTTAACACATTAGATGTGATTACAAGAACTGTTATTTTTGTTTTAAATAGTTCAGTATAAGAGGTGAGTGACAAAGTCACAAAACGAATTATTACGAGTTTAGGACCACTCATTTGCCCAGTTCTATATTTAACAAAGTCGCTAAATTTCTAAACCAGTTGGAATTGTAATATAGTCTCGAATCAACCCATTCAATTCAAATAAGTTGAAAGTCACTCTCACTAGTGCACACTTGAGGTGACTTGAAAAAACACAAAATAGACGGAGATGACATACTGCTTTGGCAACTATCACTGTGTTGGAGTGTACATCAGCCTCGGCTTCAAAAAGTACCCATGCCCATTTATCGCTTTTTTCATCATCGGCTATGTATGTGACGCCAGGTTTTTGGTATCTAGAAGCCTCCTTCCAGGTTTTACCACCATCGGTGGATATGTCAACTCGTTCAATTCCACGCCCACCTCCTGAAACTGCATATCCTTTTATGGCTATCTACAGACAGCATTTAAGAATCAATACAGATTAATCTTACTTGAAGCATAAGAGTACTGTAGTTTACCAACCTTCCCGTTCTTCCCCATATTCATGTCCTCCAAGGAGCATATTGCACTCTGTCAATAGGCAACGCACAAAGTCAAAAATGTAAATTTTAACTCTGAGATCTAGATTCTTACCACTCATAAAAGCGTATGCTAGCTGCGATAAAGTATACTAGTTATGTAAAGGAGTATTGGATTTACACTATCAGCTATTGGCCGTCATCGGTCCCAACTAACGAAATATGTGCTAAGAATCTCACCTTTTAACATATTGGCCGCCAATGGACTATGATTAAAAATAAATATGTTCCCTTTAGAAAATCAGTTAGTATTTTGTTAGTCATAGTTCGTTGGTGGCTAATATATTAAAAGTTGAAACTGCCATCACACATTTCCTATAGTTGGGACTGGTGGCGGCCAATTGCTAATAGTTGAAATTATTTAAATCCAATACTCCTAATGTAAACCAAGAAATTGAATGTTAAAATTTTCTAAAGGGACCTACTGGTTCCCTATGAATTAGGAAAATGTATTTAGTATTTCAGATTTACAGTCTGAATCTGACTTGTGAGTATCAAATAAGTTTATTATTTAAGATTTACCCAAAAAATACGGACTTTGAGCCTTCACTTATGACTTAACCCACATGACTCGCCCATTTTGCCACCTCTACTTGGAATCCTTACAGATCCTGCTAGTAACTTTATAAAGTAAGCACCTGTACAGGGAAATCCATTTGTGGCCTCCTGGTAGACCAATCAATGTTGTCCCAATTTACTGAAGGCGGAAACATTTTATAGTCTTTTTGCATAAAGAATCCCTGAATATTAGCAATACACGACAGTCTTAGAAATACAAACCGGAACATAATTTTACTGCTAACACTATAAAGATAAATCAATCTAACCTGGCAGACTTGAGAGTCTACATTGATGGTATCCAGCCACTTAACAGAACGGGCACCAATAACGCCTGGGACAACTACTCTCAGTGGATACCCATGATCCCTGTTGAGTGTCTTTTACAGTTTCACAAACCAATAAGCAAAAGTAAAATTAATCAACTACTCGATATGCAGAAAGATTCTAACCTTTGTGATTAAAGTTTAGAATTTTCAATAAGCGTTGAGAAGTTGCATCCATCAATATATTATAACATTACATATTCAGTATTACCTCTCCATTCATTTCATAAGCAAGCAAAACATCAGCTTCAGGATTTGTTGCTTGAATTAAAGGAATTGATGCCTTGTAAGGACCCCCATTCTCTTCCTATGGTCAAGCGGGAAACCGTGAATAAAACAAGTTGCAAGCACCAACCAACAAGTCAACAATCTCTTGAACAAGCGGATACAGACCTTACACTTGTCGACACTCACAAATTCAACATGTTTTCCACCTGCTGGCGTGACACTTGTAAATTTGGGTATACCAACTAATTCAAGAACATCTGCAAGTTTTGCTCCACCCCAAATTGCTGTCATAAACACAAAGAAGAAATAACAATTCAGTAAAAAAAAAAAGTAAAATATCACAAATTCAACAACTTCATTCCAAAATAATCTAAAATTGTGGGGTAGAGACGAACCATTTCCTAAGGCGGAAACATCCCACCCAACTCCTTTTACAGTTCGGGTTTTGCTCATTGCAGTTCTTCTATTACCAGCACACTGCATGAGGTTAAATTAAAGATAATATTCTTATAACAATAAGACTGTCCGTTGTGGGCCGCGAGCGAGGTTTCAGCCCGGTGCTCACCCCCAGCCACAACAGTCCCACACGAACAGCTGCATCGCGAGCACAGGCGATGGTGGTCGCGTGCGTTAACGGGAGAAAGTGAGCTTCGGTCGAGCCGGTGCTCACCTCCAGCCACAACGGGGTCAAGTGACCGGGTTACTTGACAATGAAGTCTGTGGCTCGCGGCCGACAACGGATAGTCTAATCAATAAAGTAGCAGTTAGATTATACTTCAGTTAAACATGAAGTGAATGGTAGACCTGTAAAGTAGCAGTTACATTATACTTTGGAAGACTCCTGCAATTCAAACAACACAATGACTTTTCTAAGATTAAAAAATATCATGAATATTAAGAGGGTGTTTGGGATTGAGTTTGAAAACAACTTATTGACTTATTGGCTTTTTCAAAAAGCCAATAAGTCAATAAACTGTTTGTGTAACCCAAAAACACTTTCAGTTTTGGCTTTTGGCTTTTAAGGGTGGAAAAACTGTTTTTGAAAAGTTAAAAATCCTGGCTTTTGACTTTTGGGAAAAAATTACAAATTTACCACCCATACGACCAATATTCACAATAAGTTAAGCGAAACATTTGAAAAAAAGACAATCTATTGACTTTTTGACGTTTCTCATTCGAAAAGCTAATCCAAACACTTTTTTAAAACTCTTTCAAAAAGTCATAACCCAATAAGCACTTTTGACCAAAAGCACTTTTACATTTCCAAACTCAATCCCAAACACCCTCTAATAATAAAAAAAAAAAAAAAAAAAAAAAACAGAGATCATTATTCATTACTCACATAATATCTTTCATAAACAGCTCTTTGGGTCTCTCAATTAGCCCAATAACAGAGACACTGTATCTGTTTATTAAAACAAAACTTACATGTCAATATCAAACAAAAAAAAAACATGTTGTGAGGACTGAGGACCTTTCTATGTCATCAACAACAGGTATTGGTCCATGATTCCTCTTGTAAAAGAGCTCTGTAGGAGTCACGTATGAAGAAACCAAAGCTTGACGTGGCGGCTCAGCATTAAAAGGCTCCTGTACCATAATTGATTAATATAACATGTGATCAAAGTTTACATATGAGTTAAACACATAATAATTGAATGATCAGAAAGAAGAGTACAATCGAACTTAGGTTATGATTTTATATAATAATAATAATAATAATAATAATAATAATAATAATAATAATAATAATAAGCAGGGAAATTGAAAAGATAGGTTGCCTTGGCGTTGATGTAAAGAGCAGGGTGACGAGGAGGTTCTTCTGAGTAGTTAGATGGTGCTCTGATTCCTGGCATTTTTTTTATAAATGTGTTGTTTTAGTGGAGTTTGCTATGTGTGTGTGTGTAAGAGATGGTGATGAATAAGAATAAAAATAAAAAAAAAGAATGAGGAGGGAAGGTGGGTGTGGAATCTACAAGATTCGGAAAACCTGGTTGGGCGGTGTGGATGTGTTTAAAGAAGATTGAAGGGTGAGATGATTGGTTGTCAGTTAGTTGTGGGAAAAGCTGTGTTACTTTAGCATAGAAGTGGCGTATAAAACGATATGGTAATGGCGGTTTTTGCATTCTAGGGGCTGGGCTGCCTTGTGTTTTTGTCTCTAGTAGGTAGGAAGACGCCGTTCTCATAAAAAAAAAAAAAAAAAAAAAAAAAAAAAAAAAAAAAAAAAAGACAAATTACACAATTCGTCCTTTAGGTTTGACCCATTTTTCAGTGGATGTCCTTTCGCGTTTCAGTTGATGAGATTCGTCCTTAACGATTTAAAATCCTACACCCACTGTTCTAAGGGCCTAACTTGGTTAGAATTTAACGTTAAATCTGGTCATGTGCCTTGCACATGAGGGTAGTCTCGTAATTTCACTTATATATAAAAATAAAAAAAATCCCCTCTCATCTTCATTCTCTATCTCTCTCTCTCTCTCTCTCCTCAAAACCCTTCTTCCACCACACCACCACCACCCTATGATGGCAGCTCCACCCACCGACCACCACCATCAACAACAACAAGAACCCACCTCACAAAACAGCGACCGCCGCCTAATCATCCATCCAACCCCTTCAGATGATGATTTCACCATCTCCCAATTAATCCGATGCAAAAATGAACTAGAAAAATGAATTAAGTGCCAGCTGAAATGGGTATTGGCGAATAACTTGCCTGACCTTGAACAGAAAGATTTGATCTTTTTGTTGAAATGGGAGATTTCACCATCTCCCAATTAATCCGATGCAAAAACGAAGAAAGCTTTCGTTCAAGTCGTCACCTTCAGATTGGTTACGGATTAATTGTGAAAAAAGATTCGCCTTTGGGACAAGATGGTGTAAGTCTTGATATGGGTCTTTGTTCTTTTGATGTGGGGTTTGATATTTTTGTAGAATTGTTTGTAAAGTTTGAAGCTTTTTAGTATCTTTGTTGATGTTGGTTTTGTTTGATAATTTAGGGATTAGGGCAAAATTTGTTTTTGTTTCAAGATTGGGTGGTGGTGGTGGTGGTGGAAGTTAGATAAATTACCAATTTACCCTCGTGTGTAAGGCACATGACCAAAGTTAACTGAAAATTTTAACTGGGTTAGGCCCTTAGGACAGTGGGTGTAAGATTTTAGATCGTTAAGGACGAATCTCATCAACTGAAACGCGAAAGGACATCCACTGAAAAATGGATCAAACCTAAAGGACGAATTGTGTAATTTATCCAAAAAAAAAAAAAAAAAAAAAAAAGGCAAGTAGGAAGACTACGAGTATTGAGACAAAAGAAAAGAGAATAGTGTTAGCCTCGTCACATGGAGAGGTTATCTCTGTTATCATCATTTGACGTGAGAATAAGCATATGGAAGTGGGGAAACATGGAGGTAAAAATGGTGGTTCGGTATATGAGGTCATATCTATTGGTACCCCCTACTTGTCTATTTAAACCCCTCAGCCACCTTTAAAGCGCTAAGCTTTGGGCAAAGCTCAGTGCTTTGAACCCAAAAGCTGACAGCATCAGGTGGATCAGGTGGGGGGCCTTGGGATTGGTGTTAAGCGCTGAGCTTTGGCCAAAGCTCAGTGCTTTGAAGTACAAAAGCTGATGGGGTCTTGAGATTGGTGTGATAGGGTGTTGGTTTGGGTTTTTTTGGGTGGGGTTTTGGTTGTTTTTTGTATGATTTTTTTTTTTTTTTTGGGTTTTTTTGGTGTTTGTTTTTTTTAAGATTTTGTTTTAAGTTTGTAAATAATAATAATAAGGTAATACTAATAATAATAAATAGATATAATAACTTCTAACATTTCATTCATTTAAACGTCTAATTATAAAATAAGGTTTTGAACGAACGATCTTGTTGTTTATTACTCTATTTATTACGTTAAGTGTTAACATATTAATCACTCGAAACAAACGTCATATAAACAAACAAATAGATATAAGCATTCGTTAACAAATAAAAGCAAACAAAAGATCGACTTCATTAACATATAATAATCAGTTCGATGATACAAAATATAAATAAACTGAAATCTAATACAAACAAAGATAAACTTGTAACATCCCAACCAATGTTACAAAACTACTCGTCATCAGCTGGCTGTGGCGGTGACTGTGGCAGTGGTCGCTCATCTAACTCCATAGCCTCACGCACATCCATCAACGTCTGCACCTCCCAATCCATCGAACGCTCGTTCGGCCTGAGGCGGTCAAAGTCCCGAACAACCAACCGCATAGCAGGAGGGATGATCCTGATATACGTGTTGTGGATACTGCTGCTGAGGCTGCGGTGGCGGAGGTGGTGGGGGCTCATGGTCGACCGGCGGCTGCTGCTGCTGGAATCCCGGCTGCATATGGGGAGGTGCTGGTACTCTTGGCTCAATCTCCAAGAATACAGGGATCTCCTGGGGCAACGGCAACGGCCCGGGGACGAAAATCTGGTTGTCCCGCGCCCGGAACCGAAGACCAATGCCCTGGAAGGTGCGCGCCAGCCGCATGTTGCGTACATTGGCAGCAGCCAATGTAGTCGCAGGGATAGCAGGGGCTAGAAGGGGGTCCTCATCCGGAACGAAGCCCAGCGACTGTGCGATGGCGGTGATGTAAGCCACACCGTATAGAGTGTCACGAGTCTGCTTATGATAAGCTAAGGAAAAGTACTCCGCCAAGCACTCATGTAACGCGCACGTCCTGCCACATAGTAAACAATATAAAAAGAACAGGTCAGACATGTTGACCTTATCCCGGCTGTAGTGGCGTGGAGTGATGGAAGACGCGATGATCCGGTGTAGGTAGCAGTAGAGAGGATCAACCATCGTACTAGCCTTCGCCCAGGCCCTGCCAAATGGCGTCTGAGCGATATGCCTCCAAAAACTGATAAGGGTCTGCCGGTCAACGCTCGAACCTGAAGGAAGATAAAAACTCGACCGTCAGCGGTCGGTACACATCCTGTGCTTCACAGTGTTCTTCCCCAAAAAAATTATAATTATTATTTTTGCTTCAAACAATCAAAACAATGGCTAAGCATTGTGCTTCACAATGTTCTTCCCCAAATCCAAACCCCTTTCAATCCAAAGCCCCAAATCAACAATAAACGATAAAATGTAAGGTATTTAACGTATATTCGAGGTGAAACTAACCTTTGGTGAGTGAAAACCGAAGCTTTTGGATGAATGTGTGTGTTTTAGTGTGTGTGGGTGAAAGAAAGTGATGAACAAAGCTGCTGCGTTTTTGACTTATAAGCAAGCTTCAGACTTGAAGCACTCCGAGTTTCAAGCACCCCTGACAACTCAAACGGGCAACCAATTTTTTTGCTACCCGTCTTCCTCACCGTAGCCACACTCTTATGCTCCCCCAAGAGAGCATCGAAATACAACCTTCACGAAATAAGTTTAAAAAATCATGTACAATTATAAAAAAAAAGTAAAAAAAAAAACGAAAAAAATAAAAAATTCGAGCCTTTTTTTAAATGGCAAAAAAAAATTAATTTTTCGGAATCTCTATAATTAAAAAAATTAAATACAAACATTTTTAAAATTTTGGCAATTTTTTAAATATTCACAATTTTTCTAAAACATTTTTTTCCTAGTTAGAAAAAAAGTAAAAAACTAACGAAAAAAAATTAAGCATTTGAACTTTTTTTAAAATAGCTAGAGTGGCTGAAATATACCTTCACAAAATCGTCTCCTCTTTTCTTCGATCTTTTTATAATAATGACATAACCATTTTTCAGTCCCGTATCTTGTACCCAGTCAACCAACTCCTGGCGTGAAGAAAATGTCCGGTCAGTCTCAAACGAAACTATGATCGGGTAAGAGCCTTCCTCCTGATCTTCTACCAACTTCTCCTCCTCATCACCACCGTCTCCCTGGTCTTGTTTTACAAATCTTTCCTCAAAACTGTAAGCGTACGGGTCCTCCAAGGGGGTATTCAAGTCCAACGGCACCGTATTGTCACGATAACCAATGCCAGACTTAACTTCCTCGGGAACCGACACGTTGTAAGAATCAGAATCACCGAAAATATAGTCGTAATACGACATCTTGTATAATATTCGTAGTGTAGTTGTGAATGTATGTGATGAGGTTTATAATATTCGTGTAGTGTAGTTCACAAACGTATGAGATGTAGTATAAATAAGCAATCTGATCAGTTCAAAGCGCTGAGCTTTGGCCAAAGCTCAGCGCTTAGGGTTCACTTTTTCAGCCTTTGTCAGACTGATTGACCAACCAGTCAACCTCGTACTTGAAAGCACTGAGCTTTGGCTAAAGCTCAGCGCTTTGAAGTACGATGTTTCAGTGATGTGACTTAAAGTCTGATAAAGCAATGATTGATGTGACAATCACGTCACCCCGTGAGCCCAATACGCCGAGCTTTGGCCAAAGCTCAGTGCTTTGAGGGGGTACAAATAATTTTTTGGGGGGTTTGAATAGCAAGACCCATATGAGAATCATGTATATGATTTTTGAGATTTATGGGCTATTTATACCATTTGGTGATGACGACGTAAGCTTGTGGTCCTAGTCGGATCAGTCGCTTTCAAGACAGTTATGAAATGAGACCCATGTTAGTTGGGATTTATCAGGGAATCATCGCATGACCATCAGGTCAGACACATATGGTTTCGACTAAGTAGAGATAGTATTATCTCTCCAGCCTATATATAAGCAAGTAATTAAAAATATAAGATTGGTCATTCCATGCAAAACAAAACAAAACAAAACAAACAAAAAAAAAAAGCTTGTACACTAAACTTATAGAGGTGTACAAACTCGGTTGCACCTCAAATCCAAATAGGTTTCAAACCAGTTTGGTCCTTCCCTTGTTCCTGATGAAACCGGTTAGGATTTTGCTATTTTAAAATGAAAAAAAATGTTAATGGGTTTAAGTGTAAAACAAAATATATAATTTTTTTCCTTTTTGAAAAGGATATATAAAAAAATTTAAAAAACCGAGCCTTCGGGAAGACCGAGCTTTGGGCCCTCACCTTTCCGACCCTCCCCTAAAGTCGTATATGGTGTTGTCATCCTGCTATGTTATATAGATTTTTGTTCTTCTCGATATACGCATGCTTATACTATCCGTTGTCGATTAGCGTCCCACACCACATGAACTCGGTGGGGCGCCAAATAGAATGCTGAGCAGTTATTTTGGGGCGCCATCTAAGCCACCGCTAATCCGATAGTGGGTGTGATGATGGGGCCCACCCTAGCAACCAATAACATATTTTGTTTCTTTATTTTTTTAATTATTTCACTACACATAGTTACTATGTACTTAGTTATTGTTTCAATGTCTATGTGACAGTGATATTACGATACTTTTTACTAGTAACCAGGTGAGATGATGATTATTATTATTATTTTATTTTGAACTATTAATATCACCCTCGTTATATTTTACACAAAATACACTAGGGTTTAAGAGGGTGTTTGGCTCTCCTTATTTTCACTTCCTTAACTTATGACTTTTTCAAAAAGTCATAAGTTATGAAAAGGAATTTTTTGGTTTGAATAACGTGAAAAAGTAGATAAGTTATAAGTTAGGAATGCGTGACTTTTTGGGAAATGATATAAAGAGGTGAAAAAGGAGATAAGTAATAAGTTATAAGTTTATCCAAACATGCCCTAACCTATAACCTCTCGTAAACATAAAATAGCGTTCGAATCTCTTCTGGTCCGGTTCTTGTAACCTGTGTTCGAATCTCTTCTGGTCCGGTTCGTTTCTATTCCCCCCCCCCCCCCCCCCCCCACTTGGTCTAGCTAACGATTCAACCTTAGGAATTGGGTGGTTAAACACGTATGGTGCTCTGCTTAATTACCACTAAAGCAAAGAAAGGTATTCAATCTTGGATTCTCTCTTCATAGATGAATTTACAACTCTTCGTTTTCATGAATTTTTAAGGTTGTAGCTGCTTCATTGTAACTAAACTTATAATATTCACCAATTTTTATGCTTTAAATGGCTCATATAACATGTAAACGAGAAATATAACTTTTCGATACAAATTTGGGTTGATTTTTTTAAAGCTTGATTTCTTGATTCATGGTCAAATTATGGAAACAAATAAGTATGAACTTATGAATCGGAATGAGATGATGTTAACAAATGAGAAGTTAACTTTATTATGCGCGCCAGATGTTTGATGAAATGCATCACTCAAGAAATTTCTGAAGTTTGACTTATTTTATACTTAGTAGTGATGGATATTTGCATGAGTGATGTATGTTTGGGTTGTTGATGAATAAATGCTCTATATAGATTACGTATCGAGGTTGGCTACTTGGCTTTATTAGCTATATAAGATACATTTAATCAGCTCATACTTTTGGTATATATTTTTCGCTGGAATCAATTCAAAGTGTTGCAGAGAAATTATATCAAGCTGATCGCAGCTGAGGAGGATGAAGTCGTGAGTAGCTATGATGATGAACTTAGTTTTGAGTCTTTTGACTACAGATTGTTGAAATAGTGACTTTCCCTTTCATTAAATTCAATGGAGGTAAGCTTGAAGTTTATGAATAGGACGTTAAGTGTTTTCAGTTGGTTTTGTATGAGTGCAATATAACTCCTTGTTGATATAAGATACATTAATAGTAAATTTACTTGTGAAATGTCTCGTGCTTAGAAGCATAAACAAAGATGATGGTTATTCATGATTTAATATTATTAGCGGACATCATGCTCATCAAATCAAGTCAACATCATTTAGTCAATAGTCAATCAATTACATTTAATATGCTCAATCATCTCCTTGAGAGATTGTTTCCTTAGTTTGTATTTTCCTTGTATATAAATACCCCTTTGTAAGATCAATGTAAATCACACAGAAATTCATAACAATAACATGGTATCAGAGCTGATACATTAGCTCTGCTGCTCTGTTTTCTTCTTCTTCAAAGGTTTTCGAACCTCTTCCTTTTCTGCAGCCATCCCTTGCTGATCTCGATCAGCTTTATTTTCCTTTGGCTCTTCATCACAGCCTCGTTCACCCATGTCTGATAATGCTGAATCCCAGGCCTCGGCCAACTCAAAACCCACTCATCCTCTTCACCCCGTGTACACCGTTACGGATATCACCAAGAAGGTCCGGATCCTGGATGGCTCCACAGTAACTTACTCCACGTGGGTGAAACTCTTCCAACTTCACGCACGCGGATATCAAGTTCTGGACCATATCACGTCCGAACCTCCACCCGTTGATGACCCCGCATACGAGCAATGGAAGAACATCGATGCAATTGTGTTACAGTGGATTTACTCCACTCTGTCTGATCGATATCTCAAGCAGGTTCTTGACCTATTGACTCCTGATAACGATGCCACTGCTCTACAAGCCTGGACTCGTGTCCGTGACATTTTTCACACCAACAGAGGACCAAGATGTGCGGCCTTACAATCTAAATTTACGAACCTGAAACTGTCTGCGTGCCCTTCGCTGGACGCCTACTGTCAAGCCTTGCGTGACATCGCTGACCAGCTTGAAGACCTCGGCACCCCGATGAATGAACAAGCCCTCGTCTTACAACTTGTGCGGGGATTACCACGAGAATACGACACCATCGCTGCAATGATTCATAGGGAACTACCCTCTTGGAATGAAGCGTGTGAAATGCTGCGCGGGGATCTGGAACGACAATCGGCTCAGGAACCGGTGACAAACCCATCGGAAGCTTTGGCTGCTGTCCACCCATCTCGTCGTGATACTCCGGCGAATAACCAGGGATCTTCTTCCAATCGCCGCCCTGATGCTCAGTCAAATAGGTTTAATTCTTCTCAGGGCTCACGTTTTGTTCATAATAATATTAACCGCCGAAGCGGGTATGGGTCCTCTCCCGATATGGGGCTTCTCGCCGTGATGGGCCTAACAATGGGCAATCGTCATTTGATAATCAATCTCAAACCAATAGGCCCACTAGATCCAACAACAATACCCGCAATAATACCCGCCCACCATCCAACAATTTCTGGCCCAACTACCCAACTCAGCCCAATAATTACTGGCCCAGCTACTGGCCCATACCGCCTCCCCCTTGCCCCTACCCTACACTACCGGGCTGAGCTTCTCCTTGGCCCACCCCACAACAGTCAACCCAACAAACCAATTCCTCATCCACCTCGGCCCAGGCCCATATCACGGATATAAACCCACTCGAGCCCACTGAACTAGCCGAAGCTTTTCAAGCCATGGCCTAGAAGACGAGACCCCGCAATGGTTCATGGACACTGGTGCTACTAATCATCTCACCTCGGACTCAGGTATGATTTCTCACTCGTGTGGTAACTCTATTAAACATGTATTGGTTGGTAATGGACATCGTTTACCAGTTGCTGGATCAGGTCACACAAACCTACCCTCAACTTCTAAACCACTCCAACTTAAAAACATTTTACATACCCCCAATATTATTAAAAACCTTATATCTGTACGGAAATTCACTCGTGATAACTGGGTTTCCGTTGATTTTGATCCTTTTGGTTTTTCTGTGAAGGATTACCCGAGTGGGACGATTCTGAGTCGGCATGATAGTTCAAGTCACCTTTACCCGCTCACTGCTTCCACCACTCCCGATGTTTCTGCCTTTGTTTCCACAAGTCTACAAGGCTCGTGGCATAATCGTCTTGGACATCCCGGCATGCATGTCTTAGACATTTTAAACTCTAATAATTTCATTTCATGCAATAAGCATGCACGTACTTCTTTTTGTGACTCGTGTCAGGTTGCGAAGCACAAACATTTACCTTTTAATTTATCTACTTCTTCTACTGTTTGCCCATTTGATATTGTGCATTGCGATTTATGGACATCTCCTGTCCCTAGCAAACAGGGTTATAAATATTATTTGGTGATAATTGACGATTTCACTCAATTTTCCTGGGTGTTCCCACTGAAATTTAAATCTGAAACTTACACCAAATTTACACAATTTTATAAATATATATCCACCCAATTTCACCGCCACATTAAATCTTTTCAATGTGACATGGGTGGCGAATTTGACAATGCTCAGTTTAAACAATTTACCGCCACCCACGGGTTGCAATTCCGTTTCTCTTGTCCCCACACATCTCAACAAAATGGGAAAGCCGAACGCATGATTCGTCGTCTTAACGAAATCATGCTTTCTCTTCTCACCCATGCTTCTCTCCCACCAAACCTATGGGTTGAAGCTCTTCACACATCTGTCTACCTTCACAACATTCTACCATCCAAAACAATTGGTTTTCGCACCCCTACCGCTGCCTTATACCTCAAAAATCCTGACTACACCCATCCCCGTGTCTTCGGATGCGCATGCTTTCCCAACCAATCCGACACCCGCCCACATAAGCTTGCTCCAAGGTCTACACCTTGTGTCTTCCTTGGCTATCCTGCCGACCATCGTGGCTATCGATGCCTTGATCGTACCACAGGGAAAATCATTTTGTCCCGCCATGTCACCTTTAATGAACTTGAATTCCCGTTTTCCAAGTCATACCAACCTACACCTGACTCATACACATTTCTTGAGACCGACCCATCCCACTCATCTTCACACAACCGTCACCCTCAACCACCATCCCCACACCCACTGCTGTCTCATCCCCTACTCCTCCCACTCCACCAATAAACACCGCTACTACATCTTCCCCTTAACCCGCCCCAGCCACCCAACAACCCATCACTTATTCTCGACGAACCACTCGTCCACCCAACCCACCCACGGTTTCTGATCCTCCTGCCCCACCTGCACCTCAGCCCCGTCACCATATGACAACCCGATCTCGTGACGGCACTTCCAAACCAAAGGTACCCTTCAATTTAAACACAAAAACCGTTTCCCCTATCCCAAAATCCCATCTTGATGCCCAATCTGATCCAAACTGGTATGATGCTATGCAAACCGAATACAATGCTTTAATAAATAACCACACATGGGAACTCGTTCCTAGACCACCCGAGGCACACATTATACGATGCATGTGGCTATTTCGCCACAAGTTCCATGCTAATGGGACTCTTGAACGCTACAAAGCTCGATTAGTAGTCAATGGCAAGTCACAGCAGGTCGGCGTCGATTGTGATGAGACATTTAGCCCTGTGGTTAAACCCACAACCATTCGTACAGTACTCAGCCTCGCATTGTCTAAATCATGGCCGATTCATCAATTAGATGTTAAAAATGCATTTTTACACGGTGACCTTAACGAGACTGTTTATATGTTTCAACCACCAGGTTTTATGGATAGTCGAAATCCCAAGTTTGTTTGCAGGTTAAAACGGTCCTTATATGGACTTAAACAAGCACCTCACGCTTGGTACCAGCGGTTTGCGTCCGACATCATACGGTGTGGATTCAAAACTTCCATTTCGGACAGTTCTTTATTTGTCTACAGGCGTGGTACTGACATGGCTTATCTTCTGTTATATGTTGATGACATCATACTCACTGCCTCCAATGATCAACTACTCCAGCATTTTATTACAGCTACGTCCATAGAGTTTGCTATGACTGATCTTGGCAGGTTACATCACTTCTTGGGGATCGAAGTCAAACATACATCAGGTGGCCTTTTCTTGTCTCAACAAGCGTACATTCAAGACATCCTGGCTCGTGCCAAAATGGAAAACTGTAAACCTTGTCACACTCCTACAGACACACTGTCCAAACTCAGTGCCAATACAGGCGACCTCCTTCCTGATGGTACTCTGTATCGTAGCCTTGCAGGGGCACTACAGTATTTAACCTTTACCAGACCGGACATTTCATATGCAGTTCAGCAAGTTTGCTTATTTATGCACGCTCCTCGTGTTCCCCATTTCAACTATCTCAAGCGGATTTTACGGTATCTTCGGGGCACTACAGACCATGGCTTACATCTAACCCCCTTCAATTCAGCCCAACTCACGGCTTATTCAGATGCTGACGGGGGGGGGGGGGGGTCCAGACTCGCGCCGCTCCACATCTGGTTATTGTATTTTCCTCGGCAACAATTTAATCTCCTGGTCATCCAAGCGACAACCGACCATCTCAAGATCTAGTGCTGAAGCTGAGTATCGGGGAGTTGCCAATACTACTGCTGAACTTTCTTGGATACGCAATTTGTTACTAGAGTTACATGTTCCAGTTACACAAGCATCCATCATCTACTGTGATAACATTTCAGCCATGTATCTCTCACAGAATCCGGTCCAACATCAAAGAACTAAACACGTGGAGATTGATATTCACTTCGTTCGAGAAAAAGTTAAACTCGGAGCAGTTCGAGTTCTCCATGTTCCAACCGAGTTTCAATATGCGGACATCTTCACTAAAGGCTTACCACGCATACTGTTTGATCGATTCAAAACCAGTCTTTGCATCCGACCGGCTACTGCTTCGACTGCCGGGGCGTATTAGCGGACATCATGCTCATCAAATCAAGTCAACATCATTTAGTCAATAGTCAATCAATTACATTTAATATGCTCAATCATCTCCTTGAGAGATTGTTTCCTTAGTTTGTATTTTCCTTGTGTATAAATACCCCTTTGTAAGATCAATGTAAATCACACAGAAATTCATAACAATAACAAATATTGTTGTCGATTAATTAAGATAATATTTAATCTTGTATTGAGGCTTCTGTTCATGAACATGTGTATGATTTTGTCAACAAGGACATTTTTGTTCGTATATGCTTTTGAAACCAACATTATGAGGAAATGTAGAAGATATTAAGAAAAATAGACGTAGATCAGTTTAGGATTTAATCATGATTCATTCAGGTTTATGATTGGGATTTAGTTGTAGTTTTAGTTTTAGTTTCTGCTGCTATATTCTGCAGAAGTCAAGTATGAACATGACCTATATCATTCTAATCTGTTCTGCGCATGTCTGATCATTATCTTCTTATATATGTAAATGCATTACACATGGATAGAAATGATTACTAAGAAGGTGAGTCAACTTCACTAAACCTTAACCAGTATTATAACATACAGATGAATATTTATTTAAGCTATTATTTTTGTTGAATGGCTCATTTAAACATTAATGTTGTGTTATTTATAGCTCTGGAAGCGATTCAAGGGTGGTGATATGCCTTAAAGACTATAATGTCGATATGGTCCTTTACGTCTTATCGCTTTCTGATTCTAGAGATTCGGTTGCGTATAAGCAAGGGGTATGTGAATTCCTACATGGCTCTTTTTCATTCTAGATCTAATTGGCTAGGGGAAACAACTAAATTGTAGCAACAGTTGTTAGGTCTATGTATAAATGTACGTGTTAATATTATTTATATCTAGAAATACCATCCCTGCCGCGTAGCATAGATACAACTAGTCAACTACTAGTTTAATTAAGCACACATTTCAAACATGACCTTTTTGGATTTGGATTTCCCTCGAGCACCTTGAGTGCATCCTAGTGAGCAGTGAACACAAGTTAATTGATTACAGTGTTTTGAATTACTCTCCTATCCGATATATAAACTTAGAGGTTTATTTGATTACCGTTCTCATGTTCTGTTTACCCGAATTTTCAGAGCGAATATGTTCTGGCGACCAGTCATTGGAAACCACCTACCTCCGTCGTCACACCACACCGTCCGGTCTGCTCATACACAACCATACCCACCACACTTATCTCTACTCGCAGACAAATGCACTTCGATGCGTCAACTCCAACAGATTCACGCTCAAATGCTCGTCTCTGCCACCATCCACGACAATTTCGCTGCTAGCCGTTTACTGTCGTTCTCAGCTCTTTCCCCTGAGGGCGATCTAATGTATGCTTCCAAATTGTTAAATAGTGTTCAACAACCAAACATGTTTATGTGGAACACCCTCATTAGAGGTCTAGCGATCAGCCCTAATCCACGTGAAGCAGTCTTGTTATATATCAAAATGCGTCGAATTGGCGTTACACCGGGTAAACATACCTTCCCTTTTCTTCTCAAGGCGTGTTCCAGCTTACGATCGGTTGAATCTTGCAAACAAGTACATTCACAGGTTGTGAAAGTTGGATTAGACCTGGATTTCCATGTTGTGAACAATCTGATCAGAGGGTATTCTGTTTCTACCGGTTTAATGCTTGCCCGCCAAATGTTCGATGAATTTCCTGATAGAAATGTTAATGTTTGGACGACAATGGTATGTGGGTACGCACAAAATGATCGCGCAGAAGAAGCGTTGGATCTGTTTAACCAGATGGTTGCTCAGGGATTTGAACCAAATGGTCCAAGCCTGTCGTCTGTGCTATCAGCTTGTGCACAATCAGGGTGTTTAGACATCGGAGAAAAGATCCATAGTTACATGAGAGAAAAAGGATTAGGAAACAATGTTATTCTCGGTACTGCTTTAGTAAACATGTATGCTAAAAATGGAGCACTTGTGATGGCTAGAACTTGCTTCAATGACATGCCGCAAAAGAACATTATAACTTGGAATGCAATGATTTCGGGGTTGGCAGTTCATGGGCATGCAAAAGAAGCACTCGATTTCTTTCATGAATTAGGGGAATATAACGTGGTACCAAATGATAGCACATTTGTTGGAGTTTTATCTGCTTGCTGCCGTGCCGGAATGCTTGATTTTGGCCGGAAAATATTCAAGTCAATGAGGAATGTTTATGGAATTGAGCCCAAAATACAGCATTATGGATGCATGGTTGACCTTTTAGGTCGAGGTGGGATGGTTTTGGAGGCTGAAGAGTTGATAAATAGAATGTCATGGAAAGCTGATTTGAAGATTTTGGGAGCCTTGTTGAGTGCTTGTGGCAGCCATGGAAATATTGAGGTTGCAGAAAGAGTGGTGAAGAAGATGCTTGCGTTGGAGCATGATAATCATGGAGTTTATGTTGTTTTGTCGAATATGTATGCAGATGCGGGTCGATGGGAAGATGTTTCGAGGATGAGGGAGATTATGAAGGATGGGAGTTTAAAGAAAACACCAGGATGGAGTCTTGTCGGTGATGAGGAATAATTGACTTGAAATAAATTAGAATGCAAGATTGGGAAACATTTCGCTCTTCCTCTGCCATGACTAGCAATAACAACTGTGACGACTGAGGAAGCATAGACGAATGCTTTGGCACTCATTGCTCCTTGATTTGGTTGATATATGTGAATATGCAACTCCAATGTTGCGGGTGTAACTTATTCATGATTTATTTAATGGGTAATGGGTATACTCCTTCAATCATTTGGGAGGAAATCTTTGTATATAACACTTTCTTTCCATTGTGCAAGGAGGCCATTCTCTTTACTTGAATCTAGAGGTGGCAATTTCAAAGCATCTTGTCACTTTAGGTTATATTTTTCACTTGGCTGGTCAAACATGTAAAAAAAATAAGAAACAACATAAAGGTAACCGGGCTGAATGTGTCAAAACAGGTGATAGTTGCCCAAAGTGTGTCAGGTGTCTTAAAATCGTACAACCGTATACGCCATTTTATTTAGAAGGTTAGATTATAACTGCATTGACATATATGACTTGGTAATAGTTAGAAATTAGAAGCATGGACAAAGAGTGTTTAACGTCTACCCGACCTGTAAGTGTTATCCCCTCTACACCACCTATAACTGTTATTCTCTACTGACTTTTCTATTATATGCTCAATTGGTTATGTTCAAGTATAAAAGTTAAATGGTTACCGTAGATCGGAGAAGGTGAAAAGCTTGTGAGAGTTCTTTTTGGAGTTACCAGTTGTCGCCAGCCAGCTATAGTATTTGTGGATGAAACAAATTCACTGCTGTCCCAGGTATGTTAAATTCTGATCTGTGTAACAAAGAGATTTCTATGATTTTTTGTAGAAAATTAAATAATATAAAGATTCTGTTTCACTGTTCTTTATTGCATGAAAGACAAGGATACGAGTCAGGCGGGTGACTAAAGATGCAGTCCATAGAAAAGGAAGAATTTAACAGTGGAAATGCACAGATTTTGTCATAGGTGACCTGCAACCTAAAGTTTATGAAGTTCTATCTGCAAGTAAAAAAAAAAAAACCCACCATTGGCTGATACGGCAGGAGCAACAAGTAGGCGATTGATACTTGCCACATGCACGCGTATTCATTCATATGCTTTACCCATGCATACGTCTTTAGGTTGTTATTTCCATGTTATGCCATCCGTTATACTCTTCATTTTCCATTTTACATTATGTGTCACCTCAACGCCACCTCATTTTCCATCTTTCAACCGTGGAAACGCACATCATTCTCCACTAAAAAACCATGGTACACGTCAGCGACCTGGCAAAGCCAAATGACTTTATTTTCCACTCCCTTCCTAAGGTTCAACTTTGATTCATTTCATATGGGGAACTGTGACTCAAATAGTCAAATGGACTTCTGTGTTAATTTGGGTTGTTTTTCTTATCTTTTGGGTAACAAGTTAGGAGATACTATAACAAATTTGACCCGTTGCATCGCTCTTGGGTTGGTTTAATATGCTATGATTTTTTTTTAATTAAAGTAATGACTAAAAACATTCTAATATTTCAAACATCAAGTTGGTTACTTTTATATAGCTCCACAAGTCTATTAGATTTAGTATTGCATTGAATGTAATATGTCTAATAGGTTTTCTTTTAGAGAAAGGCAGGCTATTCAGACAATCAACAAGGGATCTTCAAGGTATGCAAACTAACCAAAAGTAGGATGTATCACTCAGACTATCATTAATGCGCCTTTAAATTGCCGCCCTTAACCACGTGGAAGAAATCAAAAAATTTAGGCGCATTAAGACCATGTTTGGCTCTCCATTTCATTTTCTCCTTATGACTTTTTCACCATCAAAAGCTCTTTTTCCTCATAAGTCACAAAATCTTTCAAAAGCTCATTTTCCAAACAATTACCTAAAAACTTTTTTTTTTTTTTAACTTTTGACTTCTTCAATAAGTTATAAGTCAAAAGTTGGGGAAAAAATGGAGAGCCAAACATACCCTAAATTCCATCAAATCCTTTACATATGTCCGAATGTAAGGGCACTTGATACCTTGGTTATTGTGCATTAAAATTATTTAAATATTCAATTAACCTTAGATTCTTTAGCTTGGCTAGGTGACAATGTTTTCCATTAAATTCAAGTAATTAAATTTAAAGAAAAAATGGATGATGATATGGAAAATGTAAGGATATGTGAAGATGTTTGTATGGTTGAAGGTAAAAGTGAGTTTTATTAAGGATTTGTAAGGATATAATGTGGCAACTGACTAAGCAACTAAGGGCGCCTAAGGGCACCTTTGCATTAAAAATAGTCTCAGAGTGCGTTATCAATCAATTTGTGGTAATTGTGATTTAAGTCAGTGAGGCATACGTTTAACAAAATTATTATTCGTCTAATGACTGAGTATTAAACATCGATCTTTGGTAGCCTCTTAATAGTTTACTAAGAGGTTGTTTCTTAATGGTTCATAGTGTCTTAACGGTTAAGAGGTAACCATAAGTTTTAATGATTAAGAGGTCAGCAACCATTAAGACTTTTTGTCTCTTAATCATTAATAGACTATGAAATTCAATGATACCGCTTCTTAACTTTAATAAAGTTATATTTTTAAGCAAATTTACGATACAACCTTGAACTTTAATAATGTTACTTACACGGTTACACTCTTTGTCCTTTAATCTACGAAGGTTATCGTGTTTTTTTATACAAAGTTATGTATGTCAACTGTCAAACAATCTCTTTTCAATGCTATACGAAGTGTCAGTACCGTATTAATACCGTAACGAGCATGGGAGGCTCTTAGGGTGGTCGGGGATGACCCACGGCTAGGACCCGTTTTATTCAAAGGCACATTTTTGTAAAATTCCTATATACATATGTTATATGTTTGTGTCTGTGTCTTTTAATAGAAAATCATTTTAAACTTAAAACTTAAACTCATTGAAAACTCTTATAAAACTCAAAAACTTATTAGCTTACTTATAAGCCCAATATTCATTTACACTCAACTTAAGATCTAAGAGCATTCTCAATAGCTTCCACATCCCCCATTCACTCACAACCAATCACAACCACATATTATATTAAAAATCATTACAGTTTCTCTCTCATACACTCACAACCACTTTCAACAAATATTAAAAAATAAATACAGTTTTCCTGTTTTCCCTAAAAGATTCCAAAATAACCCAAAATTTACCGATAAACAGTAGATTCCCCATTTTCTTCACTCACAACCACTTCCAACCCCATAAAAAAATTATAGGGTTTTATCTCACAAAAAAATGGGGACACTACTGTGAATGCTCTAAGCGACATAATTTTAAACGACTTGAATTGGACACCTAAATCTTCAAAGACGCAACTAGTAACGCGTCGGAAAAAATACAAAGTGCGTGTAAAAAAAATAAAAATACTAGTAGTTTGGTTTTAAAGTAGGATACTGGATATGCCTTGCAGAAAAGGAATTTTGTGTTTTATTCTTCTTCATCATCGTCATCCTGTGTTTCTGTGAAACAAAACAATGGTGGGCTTCGCTATGGCGTTGCAAACCAGAACCACCACTTGCGCCGCCGCAACACCGCTTCAGCTCCGGCGATCTCTATGTCGCTTCACCTCCAACGTCTCCTTCCAACTCTCACAAAAAGCTCCTCGTTTCCATGTGGCTGCTGTTGTTAAGAAAAGCCCTAAACGCCTCAAATACTCTGTCCCTCGTCTTCCTAAGGTAACCTCTTTTCCTTATTCAAATCACTTTATTATTAAGTTATGTTTCTACTTCTAGATTTATGATCAATTGTCCAAAGCTGTAGCTGATATTGTTCGCATCATGTATTTCATGCTAATCGCAACTTTTTATTAATGTATTGTTGACCAAATAATTATTGTCTATTTTTTATTGATATAGTTGATTTTAAGCATATATAATCAATTTCATATGAATGAAAATAGTTTAGTTATGGTATGTACAAAGTTTGAAAAAATGGAATAGAGCCTTGAGGCATAGCTCATAGGCGTTTCCCTTCGCCTCACTAGGTGGAAGCCTCAAGGCTTAAGCTCGAGGCGGAATTAAAACATACGTATAAAAGTTATATATCTAGTAGAAAATAAAATACTAACCAATTTTCATCACAGTGTTCATCAAACACATAAAAAACATAAATAAAAAAGACACACATCAAAACCCCTTGAGGCACGCTGTCTAAGCCTTACGATGCGCACGTACAATAAAACCCCATGAGGTGCCGCTCATACTCGTTTTCTGACCGCCTTGCCTTGAGGCATGCACCTTGGACATTTTTTTAAATTATGGATGTGTATATTTTTTTTATATAAATTGATCATATAAATTGCTTTCATTGAAGTCCTAAGTTTATATATTTTTCAATGATCGTGATTGTTTCACCACAAACAACAGTGTTTATCTTGTGTACTACCGTCCAATTTCATTTGATGATTGATGGTTATTGACATGATGGGATTTGGGGAATCCAATCAGAAAAGCTGTATGTAAATAAGCAGGATACATGAATACTGAACGTTGAAACTCTGTGTCCTTGATTGTAAAAGGAAATTGTGTAAGAAAGAGTTCGAACGTTGATGCTCTACATGAAACTTAATTATGATATTATTGATTGATATTGAAATATCAGGAGGATGGATTGCTCTATATTGAAGTTGATCCAGAAGGATCAGATGCATGGAAACTGGATTCCGCTGTTGAACTTCTTAAAAGTGGAGCAGTTGGGGTCATTCCAACTGACACTGTGTAAGTTGCAGTTCCAAACATATCATATTTACCGATGAATCCAATTTTCCCTAGTGAATTAAATGGTTCCTAAATGTTTAGTAGTTCCCATATGAATCCATCCCTGCATATATGGAGTTTATGTGCACCTCATATTAGCACTAGCCACTTTTGTATCTTTCATTTGTTTGTGTACATTCTGTTGCAATGTTTGTGTTTACCAGTTTTATGTGTAATATCTTATCCAACCGAATGTCTAGGAGACATGCCTAATTCTTAAAGATTGGCATTTGTTCAATTACCGTTATTTGAGAATAAGATTACATGAAATACACTACCGTTTTATGATGTTATTGCTTTATACTTTTGATAGGTATGCAATGGTCTGTGACATGAATAACCATGATGCCATTGAACGTCTTCGAAGGTAGATGTTTTTGTACCCACTCCGCCTCCTTTCTGTTCCACATTACTGAGAAAATAGTTAAGGTCTATCGGTTATTCTAGTAATAAATTTTAACTGTAGTTTCTCTTTTTCATGTTTTTAATGCAGACTAAAAGAAGTAGAAGCGTCAAAGGTGAACATTATTATATCATAGCCTTTGTGTTTTTCTGTTTCTTTTTATTATTATTATTTTTATGACATATTACTATTTTTGCAGCCGTTTAGCATTTTGTGTCGTTCCCTACATGACATAGACACATATACGACCGGATTTCCTCGTGGGAACAGTAACGGCCTTTCAGACTATTTTCGGGCTGTAAAGCATTGTGTGCCTGGACCTGTAAGTACAATTTGGTTCATTTTTAATATTTGCACATAAATTGAGCCTGCGACTAGGTATAGAGATGGCAGATGGGCGGGTTGGCAGGTTAGGTAACAAGTCAATACAGGTTCAGGTTGAAACATGCCGGGTTGGGTTGACCGATAAACACTTTTCTTAGTCCATTTTTTAAAATATCTAATGTGTTAATTCTGCTTACAGAAGCAATATTTATTACAATAATAACTAATCTTTGAATAATAAGACTTTGGAGATTGTATGCATAAAAAAATAGACTTATAGACTAAGGCGACTTTAACTTTGTTGTTTGTGCCACATGACTCGTTTGAGATAAAACACAACCCAAATCAACCGATTTAAGTTACCAGGTTGAAATTGCCACCTCTGTTTGGATTAACAGTTTTATTTTCACTTCTTTCAAGTTTCAACGTATTTGTTGACTGGTTTGGGCTTCTGTTGTTAGCCTGCAGACGATTTCCTTTATTTACCTTTTTCTTATTTGTGTTTTGTTGAATATCAGTACACTTTCATCTTGACTGCAAGCAAAGCATTACCCAAACAATGTGTAAAATATGGGCCTGCCCTTGCCAAATACGCATCTAGAAAAAGTTTGGGCGTCCGTATACCTGACGATGTTGTATGCCAAGCTGTATTGGAGAAGATGGGTGCACCTCTAATTTCCACAAGGTAAGATTTGCCCAGTCCCTCTTATAATTCCATTGATTGCATAACTAATCACCTAAATGTAATTTATTCTGATGGCAATGGTTAAAATACTTGCATCTTTTGTTTCAGTGTCAGGTCACCCCAGGAAAATCAATGGATAATCGATCCGGTTCTAATAGCTGATACATACGGACCTGAGGTACCCTGAAAGTCCCTATTTAAAATATAACCCTCATTTTAGAAAGTTAAATCCGACAATTTGGTCCACTATTCATATCATGGAACTTATTATTCCATGGGTTGACTTTTATCCAAAACTGGTCAAGTTTAAAAAGATTAATATTGCATACTTTCATTTCATTCAAAAGAATAAAATAATTATCATCAAACTTGTTTCTGTGATCATCATTACAGTTTACAACATCAACTAACTATAGATTTTCTAAATAAGTGGACCAAACAGTGTTTGTTGGTCAACCAAATCCAGACCATTTTGACCCATACCCATCTTTGCAGCTTTAGCACTAGCTATGGTTGAACTCACAATTTATCCTTAACAATACTTACTCCAGGGGCTTAATTTTGTCATCGATGCTGGTGTTAGATTGGCTAACCCATCTACTGTAGTGGACATGCTTCAGATTCCCCCAACAATTATTCGTCAAGGAAAGGTATTCGTATCAACACCAAATTTAACCTGTGATGACTGATGACAAAACTTCGATCTAAACAAAAAATCATCGATATGGCCCAGATTGAACTACCTCCACAAATTTTGCTGTAAATCTGATACTTGTATGTTGATTATTGATTTAGGGCCCTAAACAACAATGGATGGCTGATCCGAACGATGTTGTTGAAGAAAAAGATTAAGAGGATTGGTAACATAATATGCCGCCGCATAGCTAACAGTTAACACCGTGTTTGTTGTAAAGGTTTGAAGCTTGGAATCACTACTTTTGAAAGGCCACAAATCAATCATTTTGTTGAATGTTGGTCACTTGTATATTCAGTCTTTTAAATTCAAAATGCAAAATATGTTGTTCTCATTGCTCAAAATTATGTCCCAACCTTAGCCTTGTGCTTTGGCCCATCCCCATTAGAAAACAATGATGAACCCTTGGATGCTACGGGTGTTCATGGTCCGGTTCTTGTGGTGAACTCCTAACTACGATTTTGAAAAATGGAAACAAAATCGGCCAGACACCATCTAGCAACTTGAACTGCTTTTTTAAAATCTTGTAAATCCGTTAAGAAATTTATACTAAACATTAAAAAAATCATAAAATATGGCTCGAACTAGTATATGTATTGTCCTTAGTGTATGTGTAGTGGGCTTTACAGGGCGTTTTGGCCACCATAGCGCCGGGAACACCGCCCCGCCGGTGCTATGGGCTTGAATTTCATGGTGATGGTGGGCGTTTTGCTCAATATGAACGTTGGAGTTGAAGAGCTTATGACCGTTACCAACGGTCAACTAAAAAAAAAACACTTTATATATATTACACTAATATACACACAAATATTCAAACACAAACACATACAATTCAAACACACAAATCACCACAATGTCACCTCCTCCCTCTGAAGACTCGTTTAATGATCTTTATCAAAGGTTTTTTCACGACGACGGCGCGAAAGAGGAAGGAGTCGTTACAAGTGCGGTTACGCTAGCGGCGAACGCCATGCATCATATAAACCCCCCCCCCCCCCGGGCGAAATTGACTAAGGAATATATACAGCGAGACCGTGTATCTAACAGTGAGCGTTTAATGAATGATTATTTCAATCCTAATCCGGTTTACGACCCTGATATGTTTAGGCGAAGATTTCGGATGAGTAAAAGGTTATTTTTGCGCATTACCGAAGATTTAGAGTCAACATATGACTACTTTAAGCAAACACCCGACGGTAGAAGGTGTTTAGGATTCACCCCAATTCAAAAAGTCACTTCCGCTTTAGGTGTACTCGCCTACGGGAACACATACGATATCATTGACGAGTATTTGAAGATGGCAGAGAAAACCACACGCGATACCTTGGAGTATTTCTGCTACGGTATATTTACAAATTTACATATAATTATAATTAGTAGTTACATTTTATATAAAAAAATTATATATATATATATATATATATATATATATATAGGAAAAAGATCATTTAGGAACCAAGGTACTAGTTAGGAACTTAGGAACCAATCTGAGTCATTCATCTTTTAATCTTGATCTAAGGGTAGGATGGTAATTGAACAATTATGTTTTATATTTTAATTTAAAAAAAAAATGCTCCCCTATATATTCCCCAATTCCGATAATCAGTTATCAAAACTATATCCCAAATCTTCATCAATCTCAATCAAGTGTATAAGGATGGAAGTAGAAGGCAAATCGATTCCATATCCTCACTGTCCCATGGCTTTATCTCACAGTCACAAAAAGCCCTAATATCTTTGTATTCGTATATGATCCCATATATGTCATTAAATAAAGAAACCACAATTACGCTGTTATTTTCCCATCCATGCTGAAGACCATAGCGACCCGGATCCATTTTGGGATGACCTGTCAATGTTTACCCCTGCAAAGCTCTTGCTGATCGCTTACTGTATAAACCTTCGAGACCCTTCTCGTACGAGGTGTTATAGATTGATCGCAATTAGGGTTTCAGTTTGCAGAGAATCAAGGTATTTGTGTAATGTTTTTTTAGTTTTTTAATTTTTTTTTTGTTCGCAATTAGGGTTTCAGTTTGCAGAGCAGTTTTTTTTTACGTGCAAAAATTTTTCGTACGTACAAAGTTTTGGAATTATACACCGATGTATAATTCAGATCATGTTGCGTTATAGCAGTTTTTATACGTACAAAGAGTTATACAATTATTCACTGTCGTATATTAGTTTAGTTTTTGGAAGTATACACCGACGTATAATTCAGATCATGTTGAAGCGTACAGATACACTAACATTCATCTATACACTGATGTATAATTGTTGGAATATGAATATACACTGACATATATTTGTTGAATATTATGGTACAGTACAATGTTTTTGTAGTACTAATTGGACTATACACTGATGTATAATTGTTGGAATATGAATATACACTGACATGGCATACCCGACATGATTGGTAGTATAGACTGTCGTCAATGGCGGTGGTATAGTTTTCCATCCGTATGGCGAGGTCAACATACACGCGGTGACCAAAAGGGACTTTTTTCTTATGGGTTCCTTTTCAGTTTTTTATACACAATAACACTATAATTTACAAACCGACTGGGTTCCCGGGAACCCGACGAATAAGCCTGAATCTGCCCCTGTCTTCCGGGCGGGAACCTCCCTAAGGAGTAAACCCTCCCACCTCTCCCCAACTGAGCTGGGGATCATTACTAAGAGTTTTTTCTTAAAAGCTAGTATTAGTAGCGTTTCAATATGTGGCTTTTTCTCTTAACCTAAAAGTTTCAACCAAACAAAGGTTTTTATTGAGTGGGAGTTTTTCTTAAAAACTTGAAGCTATAAGCTCCTTGTAAAAGATCCTTGCCAAACATACCCTAAATGGTTTTTGAGTAGAAATAGATTTGCCGAAGTTTTAAAAGTCAAAATAAAGAATGAGGTCAAAGATGCCATGATAAATTAGAGGGTGTTTAGGATTGAGTTACAAAACAACTTATTGACTTATTGGTTTTTCCAACAAGCCAATAAGTCAATAAGTTGTTTGTGTAACCCAAAAGCACTTACTGTTTTGACTTTGGCTTTTGGCTTTTAAGGGTGGAAAAACTGTTTTTGAGAAGTTAGAAATTTTGGCTTTTGGCTTTTGGAAAAAAATTTATAAATCTACCACCCATATAACCAATATTTACAATAAGTTAAGCGAAACACTTAAAAAAAACAATCTATTGACTTTTTGACGTTTCTCATCCCAAAAACTAATCTAAACACTTTTTTTAAAAACTCATTTTCAAAAAGTTATAAGCCAATAAGCATTTCTGCCCAAAAGCACTTTTGCATTTCCAAACTCAATCCCAAACACACTCTTAATATTGGGGAATCAGACCGATGGGATTACAAAGAACACTAGTGTCACATGGAGGCAAACCCAAATTGATACAGGAGAGCGAAGACCAACAATACAAGATGAGAAGAATGTGTAATGTCATACGTGGTGGTAGATGTTTGTGGGTTAAATGTGTTGATGTATGTTTTGTATCAGGCAAAAAAGTAATCCAATTGCACTAGTGTTTTGAAGAGTTCTCTTCTTTGGGTTGTAACAACGGTATCAGAGCCAGACTCAGAGTGATGACCCATGGAGTGGTGGCTTTGTTTGGGTTGTAATATCAGTCAAAGCCAGACTCGGAGGAGTGGCATACAGAGTGGTGGCCTGGAGGGAGCTAGCCGTGACTGAGACTCATAGTGGTGGCTTAGATGGAGCCAAACATGACCAACGTGGTTGTGACCAACAGGGACGTTGGCCTTTAAGGAGGGTTGATTGGTATGGGCTAAAACCATTGCAGGGTATATGACTTGTCTCTTGATTGTATAAGCAACAAATATGGGGTTTATAACTCAAATGGACTATCCTTATCATTAGACTAGTTTTTTGGTATTATTACTATAGGTGTTGGACCGGGTTTAGTTCCATTTGTATAGAGTCAAACTATACACTTATATGTAATAGTAAATTCAATTTTCTAGCCCTGAAGTACATGTATTTTTAGTACTTGATGTTTGTTTTTATAACATATATGAATGATGTTGATTTATGTTTTGTTTTGTTTTTATAACATTTCTTCACAATAAATTCACTAGCATGTAAAAAGTGACTGTCTTTATTAATTTGTGGATGTTCTATTCCGTTAAATATTCTTGAAAGCCCCAAGCATAGATGCAAGTCCTTTGTATAAACCACTAAAACACATTGATAGCATCGAGATGCAAATATTCAAATCAGTTCTTCCAATCCAATCGTGTTAATCATTAAAGTCACAACACTTCGGTTCAAGTCAAACAAATAGAAGAAATGAAGAACAAGGTATCCATGTTGAAGGGTTATTAGCCAGCCACACTACAAGTTAGTATATACATCAGTTGCTTCCATCTTACTTTTGCCACATTTGAGGTTCCTACACCTTTTCAAGATCTGCAGCAAAGACTCATTTTCAGCCGCGACATCCAAATTGACCCATTCATTTATACATCTCCAAGCCGCCCGAGCCCACAAGCATTCAACAAAAATATGGTCGGCCGTCTCCAATTCTACCCCACATCTTTTGCAAAAGCCGTCAGACACATTTATACCTCGAAATGCCAAAGCTTCGGCTGTAGGGATTTTGTTTTCCACCGCCCTCCATGCGAAACAATTTATCTTCGACGTAGCAATCCTACTCCACCATAATTTGACGTCCTGCAGACCCATTTGATTTTCACCCCAAAGCGAGTCCCGGACAGCCTTCACAGAGAATTTAATCGATGCTTCCCCCGAGCGCCAGCGCCATTCATCATCGCCTTGCTGACTGACTGAGACTGATAGAGTTAATCCGGTTGGTGAAAACCTCCAGCTGATCTTTCTCTTCCACAATCCTCATCTCTCTTTTCCAGCCTATGTGCCACCTGTTCCTGTTGCTAGAGTTATTATTATTACTGTGTGTATTAATCTCAGGAGTACTACTATTATCATTATAAGGCATGCCAAAATTGTGATTGCTATTATCATTAGTAAAGCTACAGATAACTAAAGTATTGATATTATTATCATTATGGTAATGGCTAATATTATCACTAATAAAATTATTATTATAAATAAGATCACCATCCAGATCCGCAAAACATTCTGCCACCGAAATACGTTTCTTCTTGCACAAGTCAAACAGCAATGGATAGTCGTCCTTCAAAGTACTTGAACCACACCATATTTCATCCCAAAAACCAGCAGAGTTGCCGTCCCCAACATTGCATTTAAACATGGCGGGAAGATCAAAACCTCTTTTAATGAAGCTCTTGTTCAGGTTGCCGATTGCAGCCCACGTACCCGGGATTGACTTCTTAAGGGGTACGAAATTGTACCTGTTGCTACCTCCATGGATTGCTTTAATAACGTTACACCAAAGTTGATTTTGCGAACTCTTGAAGCGCCACCACCACTTCACAAGAAGGCCCAAATTGAGCTCTTCGATACTAGCACCCCCCCCCCCCCCCCCCTGCCCCTAAAACTGTCATACGTGCGTAAATAGCATGCCTTCGCATGCAACATTTGTCTATATATGGTTGATCCACGAGAATACATTTTTGCCAACTGAAACTCAATAAATATTAAATACTCTGCTCTCTCACTATTTTTTTCTTCTTGTAGTTTGCCTGCCATGCCATGTGGGCATTGGCTCCAGCACCCTTCACCCTCTCCATGCGTGGTGGCCGTGGAATAATTCCATGCCTTCCACAGACCAAACCATTCAGTTCCATTTTTGTCCTATTTAATTCAAGGGGATGGTAAAGGACCATCACCACACCCCTAGGTTGGTGGAGAACAGAGTAATCTATCTGGCGGTGACATGGAGGGTTGTGGTGTATTCGTTAGTAAGCTGA
This sequence comes from Ambrosia x helenae, assembly GCA_030844895.1. NCBI lineage: Eukaryota > Viridiplantae > Streptophyta > Magnoliopsida > Asterales > Asteraceae > Ambrosia > Ambrosia x helenae. The sequence continues at coordinate 114,842,568 of CM061233.1, forward strand.
AAAGTGGTGTATTCATTCATTGATCAACAAGAACACTTTGTTTTTTACAAGTTACAGTTGTTTTCTAATACGATTTCTATGAAGATACACATACTACCTAAAACATCTCTATATTATAAAAGATCTCTATATAAATAATTATAGAAAGGATATTTACAAATCACACAAAAGTACAGACATAGTCATCCGCGTATCTTTTAACCATACAATGATAGTTTCTAACCAATAATTCCAACTCCTGGAAGAAAAATTAAGTCACTAATAACCGACACACGGAAAAAATGCATAAGAATTTGAGATGTTTGTTGAAATCTGATGAATATTATTATAATATCAGATTGCAAGAAATTGGTAAAATCTTGATGGAGAGAATATGTTTTCCAGTTTTATGGTATTTTGGCATCTTTCATCTTGATGGAGAGAATATAATTTTAGTTTGCAGCATCTTTCTTTGGGCATTATTCTTCAGAATTAATATAATGTTTTTAAAACGAATTCGTATACATTTAAAAAAAAAATCAATCTTTTCTTTATTGGGAACAACAACATTAAATCGGGTTGGTCACTTTAGACGTTTTGATTAGTTCAAAACCAGACCAAACACTCTTGTCTTGAAATTATAGAACACATGACCAAACCAAACACCCATCTGTGTTCTGGTTACTTTAAACTATTCCTGGCGGTTTTTTTATTCACCGCCTAATTTTTAAAGGTTTTATGTGCTTACTGCTTTGCAAGTTACAAAACTCACAGTGTTTTTTCAAACATAGTGTTACACAACCCACCAACACGCTTTGACTCATCTACAAACTTAAACAAACGGTTTAGGTTTAAATGAGGTACACATTGCATGGTTTTACGTGTATCCCAAGCCTTTAACACAAATAAAAAAGCGAGTCATGTTCAGGTCCATCTATTTCCACCTGACATAATTGACCCCTAGTGTTGGTAAATCAATACAAATGCCATACACTTACAAACCAAACAAAAATGGGCTCAAAGAGGCGCTAAGCCTTAATTAGACAATGATCGAAGTGTAAACAACGCATTGTTCCACTTTTACTACTATAATATGTTTAGCGAGTTAGCTTTACCAGTTTTACTTTGCATTCTCCCCTACTGGGAAACCCCTCTCACAAGCTTACAGTAATTGGGCACAAAGATAATATATATTTATACATATTCCTATCTAATACAAAATCAACCACCTTTTTACCTGGCAAAATGTTATGTTCCGTTCCTTAAGCTTAGCAACCTTCATTTCTCTTTCAATACCCCAAAAAAACCAATGCTTAAATTGGTACCAGTCCTGGACATAAAACAGCAATTTAAAACACATAATATGTTTGGGATCTAACTTAAGAAAAAAATAATTACTACAAGTTGAGAAAAAGATCATCTTTTAAGGTCTTGGCAAAAAGAGTTGGGACGTGTCTCGCATATATTTCTGTCCTTTTACTTAGTAAATGGTTAGTATTAAATACAACCATTTACTAAGTAAATGCCTTTTAGAAACTGGAGTGCATTTTATACAACTTCCAACTCATTTACCAGTTTGACCCACCTACTTCCTTTATAACTAACTTTTAGTACCTGGAAACTCTGCAAGATCAAGCTCCCAAAACCCTCTCAACTGACCATCTTGTTCATCCGTTAAAAGAACAGCTGAGACCTGATTAAAGAACCTGTGTGACTCATCAATTGGTATATCCACAACCCTATCAACACCTTTAAAAACTGATTTGTAGCCACCCACATGTGTGAGGAGCAAAACCTTTATAATCTCTCCATTGTTTTCAACGACTTCAACAATGTCACAACTACCAGCATCCACATCAGCGAATGTATACTCGGCATCCCGCTCCTTACACAAAACCCATATCTCGTTTTTGCTAGGATATATATTGAAATAGTTCCTACCATTGAGTTGTGCTTTCACAAGATACAAAAACAAATCTTGTTGAATTATATGCCTTTCTCCGGTAGAGGCTTTAAATATGCCACATCCATATGGCCCAGCAGTATCATCGCATGATTCAAGTAGGTCTACATGCAATCTAAGGGGGCTTGGTTCAATCTTTTTGATCTGTGCATAGCCTCTAAGATTTACATTCTTGCTTCTACCAAGTGCCCATATCTGACCCGCTTTAAATATCCAATTCTGTTTGTCTACATTAAAATCATGAATCGATATCTTAAGTTCTTTGTCATCAAAAGATGAAGAAACTGGATGAGTTTTGGTGCATTCGATCACATCATCATCTTGACGAGAAGGATTGTTAACTTTTGCTGGCATGGTAATATTACTCGTATTTTGAACACCAGTTGACTGATCCAAATCACGCTTTGACCTCACCTTTTTTTCAGGCGGTTGAGGGAAAGAAGCACCCATTTGACCAGAGGAGACACTTTCTAGTTTCACCTTCACATTAATAGAAAAATAAAACTGGTCCAGGTCATCTGGCAGAGAAGCAGTATCAAGCTCCCAAGATCCAACAGGTACATCTGCTCTTTCATTTCCAGTCAACTTTAGTGAGGGGACACGGTGAGAAAATCTATAGAGATCACTGGATGGGACCCGATATTCAGCAAGTTTGACACGACTTGTCTTCTGAAACAAACTCACAAATCCTTCCACCTTCACCATATAAGCAACAAGAACACCGTTATCCTTATCAAAATCAGACAGAATCTCCACAATCTCAAACTTATATTTCATATGGTTTCCCGGGTCGGAGCTCCATTTAGCAATATCCCAGTCCTTAAAAAGAGCCCAAATTTCACCCTTTTTAGGATAAATGACAAAAGAAGATCTTTTACTACCTTTCTCAAATACCATCTGATGAGAGAACATGAGACGGTCTTTAGTTTCCTCTGAATCCCCACGCTTGAATTTACCGCACGTAACGGGCAAACCTGCTTCTGCCCAATTTTTTTCTAGAGGGTCCTCAGGATCAGCTTCTAACCATGTGATCCGTAGTCTGAATCCAGATGAATAAACTTTTCTGATCTGAGCATAGAATCTTGGCATGCAGTCAATTGTATCATAAACAGCCCAGATTTGGTCAACTGCAAAACAATGTTCCTCCTTATCTTTATCGAAGTTGCTGAATTCTAAATCTGGAACATCAACATACACAGGTTCCAACTCATCTTCAGAGTCTGAATCAGATTTATTGTTTTCTTCCTTCAGTTCTGCATCAGCAGGAACTTCCTTTGGTTCGTTTTGTTTATCTTTGACATCACTTGATTTTTTCCTCAGTCTATATCTTTTTTCGGGGCTGAAATCTGCTACCGTCTCTTCACTATTGGAAACACGCGCCCTTTTACGAGATTGTTTGGAACATTCAGCCCTTTTACCATTGGAATCAGAAGCGTCACTAGGAGTTCCTTTATTTTCTCCACCCTTTGTTTTTATATCACCATTTTCTACAGTCCCACCCCTACAACTCCCACCAACTTTAGCATCCCCGGTTTTTGTACGTTGAGGGGGCTGACATTCAGAACTAGAAAACGACCGTTCAGCCCTTTGTGTATCAAATTTAGCATCTCCAGTTTTTGCAGATTGAGGGGGCTTATATGCAGGATGAGAAAAAGACGGTTCAGCCCTTTGTGGATCAACTTTAGCCTTGTCCTGTTGAGAAGAAGTGGGCGGACACATATTGGTCTGCGGGTTCACATTTTGCTTACCCACGTGAGGTGCTTTGGTTGACTTGCCTATATCAATAGCAATAAAGAGTTTTGAGCATTCTGGACACTTGATTCTTTTGTTTACCTGATCTGTGTAAAACTCATAATTTGCCTTACAGAAAGGGCAAAACGTCCAGAATAACGGTTGTGGCTGATGATGAGCATTAGAGTTGTTGTTTTGAGCCCCAGAGTGTGAACTGTGCGGATTTTGTGGCTTCCCGAAAGTAAATTTTGCAGGATCTGGATCTCTACTACACGTGTAATCATATATACTCCTTTTTCCGTTATCTGAAAGTATCATATTCGCTTCCCCAATGAGTTTAAAAGCAGATTCTGCGCCAGGAAAATGGTTCTTGTCAGGGTGTAGAACAAGTGCAAGTTTTCTGTAATGTTTCTTGATCGTTGCCACGTCAGCTAAACTATCAACTTGAAGGATTCCATATAGGTCCTTTTGCGCATCGTTTTTAGCTGCAGAATGGACATCACAAACGGCTAGCATTTGGGACATGTTTTCTAGTTGAGGAAAGAGTGTTTGCGCCTTGAGAACAAACTTCCTAGCACCTTCAAAATCATTGTTTAACATCTTACTTTCTGCAATATTCTTCGCCCTGACGGCCTCATCTCTGTTACACTCCATTGCCACTCAATATCCCCTCCTCCACAGCACAGCGTTTTAATTTATGTATAAATTTCAATCTACATGACAGTAACAGATTATTATTATTATTATTATTATTCATAGAAAATCGTGAAAAAATACATCAAGATAGCGGGCAGGCGGGCAACAAGCTGCGCCGCCAACCCTTTCTGGACAGCAAACCCTAGCCTGCTAAAAACGAACCCCTGCCCCCCCCGGAGTCGTGACACTGCTATGAATAACCCGTTGGACTCTGGTCAGGAAACGGATGGCTTCCGGTGCCAAAGCGCCAAAGGTATCAAATGCCAGGGGTACGAAAACGTGTTGGTTCTCCTCACAGGCTTTATTATTATTATTATTATTATTATTATTATTATTATTATTATTATTATTATTATTATTATTATTATTATTATTATTATTATTATTATAGCAAAGGAATTATTTACAGTAAATAAAAAGATATCAATCATCATAGTTACAAAATGGGGAAAAAAATATATATATATATAAAGAAGAAATCCAGTAGAATGCAGGAAAATCAGAGTGAAGTAAAAACAAAATTAATAAAGGCAATTATTAACAACATAAGAAGACCTAAGAAGACCTAATTACAAAATGGTGGGACTTCTCGGTCTTTGATAACGGATAGTAAAATGGAATAGGGGTTAAGTGTATATGTATGCTTGGGGCGATTGTCGTTTTTGTAATTATCTTTTTAATGTTTTATGTTGGTTTGGCCCGGGTAGCCCTCTCGCTAATTGGGCTCGGGTGATGTTGTGGTGTAATTTTTGGCGAATGAATAAAAGTGGTCCCGTTTGAATGTTCAAAAAAAAAAAAAAAATTATATTATGAATGTAGGTTTAACTAAACAAAAACAAAAAAAAAAAAGCACATGCAAGCAGAAACAAACGAGTAATATAAATAACCCTAACTAACCACAATAAAGTAAAAGAGAAACTTATGAAGCACGAGGTTACGAAATAAAAACCCTAGATTAAAAAAAAAAAAAAAAAAAAAAAAAAAAAAAAAACCCTAATAAAATTTGACAAAAGGAAAGTGTTAGGAATCGCCGTTGACAGAGAGAGAGAGAGAAAGAAGAACATTTCAGAACTTACAGTGAGGAAACGTTCTAGAGAGACAGAGAAGATATCTGGGCGAGCAGGCAGGCTAAATTTTGATGGCATCACTTGAGTTGAGTTGTGTGAAGCACCTGAAAACATCAAAACCAAAAGAATGGTGGTGCATTTACCATACTTAACCTTTTTACTCAAAACTATACTAAACGGTATGGGGCTTGTCTTCGGGCCGTTGACCGTCCCGAACGGGCCATTTCCGTACAAACCGGCTTGTCTTTGACGAATTGGACGGGCTTCAACCATTGGTTGTTTGTGTTGGGGTGGGCCATGCTCAACGGTCACATGACGGTTTGTAATTTTTTTTGGAACGTCCAACAAAATATACTAACCAAGCAAACTGGCTATCAGGACAGTAGCCATACACCAGTTAGATACATACACCAAGATTATCAAACAAACATTACAAAAAACTACCGTTACCAACCTATTTTATATAATCTAAAATTCCTCCAAATTTCCCATTGCAGATCCGATTGCTTGGAGCGGTATTTGACCCATAGGTAACTAAGCGTTTTTATCTCCCCAAGCGTTTTCTGAACCGAAAGTTGAGCTTGCCTGAAGACGACTTCATTTCTCTCCTTCCATAAGCACCATATTGTGATTAGAGTAATCGCATGGATGGCCATTTTTTTCTTCTTCGATCCGCTCACAAATAGGTGTAAGTCCAAGATGTCGCGAAGCGAGAAGGCATATATTTGTTGAATGCCGCACCAGATTGAAATCGCACACCAAATAGTTTGTGCAAAACCGCAACCTACAAAGACATGCTCCGAAGTTTCCGGTAGTTCATTGCAACACGGGCATATGACAGACCCGACATTTACATTCCTTCTGTTAAGAGCCGATAGAGTTGGAAGTCGATCAAGCATTGCCCTCCACGCCGTAATTTCCACTTTCTTCGGAACCCAATGGTTGTGTTTAAACTTATATGCAGGCTGTTCGTACCTTTGCGCCGAAATTCCCCGCTTCGGAACCAATGACGGTTTGTAATAAAAAAAAAATCTTAACTCTATTTAAACTAAAATCAAACAACACTTTTAAAAAAAAAAACAAAAAAAAAACAACCAACACCTCTCTATTCTCTTCTACTCTTCTCATTTTCTTTCAAATTTTATAAAAAACCAAATTGATCCCTTCAACCAATATAACCCCACCCCGAACCAAACACCGAATCAAAACGTGAACTTCCCGATAAGTTTTAGTGGGTGTTATCGGCCCGAAGTTCCATCCTCATTTGCGAACTACAACCAATCGTCCTCAAACACATTTCAACAACTAAGCCGAATGCAAATGCAGCAACAACCTTTGTTTACTACTACTTTTACACCAACTCAACCACCTCAACCAAGTCATACAACACCACGAGTACGTCGTCCTATGGGGCTCGTAGACGAGGATGATGATGATGAAGTCGAAATTGTTCTCGAAAAAACATTTACTTTTCAAATAAAACTTAATACATTTACTTTCATAAAAAAATTAGGCACCAACCAAAATGGAACCGGCTTTTGGAGGAAATGTAACGAGAACTTCCATAAAAGAATGGAAGCACCGAAGCCATACCGAGACTTAGACTCGGTTAGCGAAAAGTGGAGGAAACTAAATAAGACGTGTACGTTATTTTGCCGTTTTCTATAATCAAATCAAGTCGCACCCTCCTAGCGGATACAACGAAAGTGTGATTTTTAATAATGCTATGAAGAAGTGGAGTGATACGCAATCGTCCAGATTTAAATTTGTTCGTGCTTGGGAACTTTTGAGGAACGAACCAAAGTGGGTGACGGTTCCAAACCCCGTTGTAAAAGCAAAGCGTAGAAAGACAAAAGCTATAGATAAAGCTTCACAGGAGGGAAGCTCGACTCATCAATTGGACTTTACACTGATGTATAATTGTTGAAATATGAATATACACTGACGTATATTTGTTGAATATTATGGTACAGTACAATGTTTTTGTAGTACTAATTGGACTATACACTGATGTATAATTGTTGGAATATGAATATACAATGACGTATAGTTGTTTAATGTTATCGTACAGTAAAATGTTTTTTGTAGCAATAATTGGACTATACACCGATGTATAATTGTTTGAATATGACGATACTAAACACTGTTCTATAGCATCAATTTTATTGGGGTCTGATGTATATTTGTATGTATACACTGATGTATATGCTAAACAACCTTTTTCTTTGTTTCAGGTTACTCTTGATAAGACCAACCTATCAGTTCGTGTGAGTGCATGGAATATGAATATACACTGACGTATAGTTGTTTTAATGTTATCGTACAGTATAATGTTTTTGTAGCAATGATTGGAATATACACTGATGTATAATTGTTGGAATATGAATATACACTGACGTATAGTTGTTTAATGTTTATCGTACAGTATAATGTTTTTGTAGCAATGATTGGAATATACACTGATGTATAATTGTTGGAATATGAATATACACTGACGTATAGTTGTTTTAATGTTATCGTACAGTATACTGTTTTTGTAGTAATGATTGGAATATACACTGATGTATAATTGTTGGAATATGAATATACACTGACGTATAGTTGTTTAATGTTTATCGTACAGTATAATTTTTTTGTACGCACAAATGATATTAGTTGTGGTTTTTGTCAGTTACAATGTATACTAAATAACCTATTAATACTCACATACCAAAAGACAATATTACCCCTTGATTTAATTAAAAAGTTAATTAATGTTTAACATATTTACCATCATGCCATTGAAGATGGATGGATGAGATTAGTTCCTAAAGTTCCTAACTAAGGGTTGGTTCTCAATTGAACCCTACCCTATATATATATAGGATTTGGTTCAAATGAGAACCTTTTCCCAAATTGAGAACTAGAGAACCATTATGGGCCACACATTTCTCTAAGGCAATTTTTTTTTTTTTTTTTTTTTTTTTGTAAAAATCGCTGCTTTATATGTAAGGAAAAATTTTTTTTTATTTTTTTTTGTATTTTTTTTTTCAGTATACACATGTGTATAATTGCATTATACACATATGTATAATGCTATATAAACATATGTATAACTGAAAAATACACATATGTATAGCTGAAAAATGCTATATACACGTATGTATAATTGCTATATACACATATGTATAATTGTCATATACACATATGTATAAATGAAAAAAAAAATCAAAAAAAATAAAAAAAAAATTTCCTTGCATAAAAATGTGCGCTTAAAGCAAAAAAAAAAATGTTTTTTTTTTTGCCTTTATATGAAATGTGTGGCTCAGAATGGTTCTCTCAGTTCTCAAATAGGGGTTGGTTCTCTTAGGATCTCTACCCTATATATATATATATATATATATATATATATATATACACGAACCATTGGATTGTTATACCACAAAATTAGCCTTAGGGTGTTATACCAAAACATACATTTCCATATCAACACGTCTAAACAAGTTAGCAACAACTTGCTTCAACGAACTAATTTCTAAATTCAAGAGACGAACACCAGGATTTCAACTTTTCAAATACTCTATAAATCACCTAAATACAAACACCTTCGAATTCTCCCTGCAAACGAAACCAACACGGAAAATGTCACACCACGACAACGGCGGAAACACGTGGCGTGGACGCGAAAGATAAATGTTTCATAGCCAAGATTAAACAAACACATAATTTAGAAAATAAACATTCATTAGACGGTGGAAAGTATTTTGTTTAAGTACATGTCCCAAAATGTAGTTTTTAACAAAATAAGGATTTTCGACTATTTCCCAATCCCATAGGAAATATTAGTAAATCCCTAACAAAAGTCCGCCTTGTTTTTATTTCGCCCACCCTAGCCATTGCACGCCTTCACATTCTTAGTTACCTGAAAGATATGTTAGGGAAAACGTCAATATATAAATATATTGGTGAGTTTCACAGGTTTTGACACACAAATAAATTAACATTCATTTGTAAATAAGTACGCATAACGAAATAAGAAATGTGCTACATATAACATTAGGGTAGCTAGTCCTAATACCGATGGATTCCCCATGAGCCCATAACCAAACCAGACTACTTTTCATTGCCCTGCAAGTTGTTTACATGGTAACAACTAATTTAGAATATCGTCGCACCTCATGGTCCTTTCACATGTTACCGCACATTTAATGCTTTCTTACTTACATATATTTCCCCCAGGTTTAAAAACATTAAAACAGAAAAGGGCCGTCAAAACTCACCTCAAACGTGTCACGAAATCAGAAAATAGTCTTTGCCAAGTCCAATGTGAGACCACCTACATGTGTCCTAATTTAATAAGGCACTAGTCTCAGAGTGCGTGTCTTACTAGCAAGTTGTCTTTCCCCAACCCCCGACACCACGTTTCCATATTCGGTTTAATTAATTAGGAATATACCCTAGTCTTAGGTCCGTTGGTGATGATTTATCGCGTTACAAGTTTCACTTAATCTTATAATATAATCGTTGGTATTAATTACCAAGTTAGTTGGTTTCGTCATTGCGAACTCCGATCATTGCCCGTTTTCCTTACACGTCATGATCTTTAAGCATATTTATCAATATGTATTTGCTAATTTATATTAATATTCCGTTATATCCTCCGACTCGACTCACTTTTATTATATATTTATTTCCCCATAAAAATAAATATACAAAGATCTTGTCGAACGAGATTCTTTTCATGTTAAGTATTTATTTTTCACATAAGTATACATATACTTACAAATTCTCCCATTTTACTTCCAACACTTGGGAAAGTGTTTATGTATATTTTTCACCCTTTATCATCCTTACATATATTTTGTTTACAAAATATATACTCATTTTCTAACTTGGAATAATTAGTCCGTAATCGCCGCAATAACGTATACTCGTATCTTGTAGGAAGTTACACTTGTATACTTATCCGTCCGATTTATACTTTGTTCGTTTTACACTTAGTCCGATAGCTCACCGCATTAACATACATCCGCTTTCCTGATTTCTTAACTTATATATATATATATATATACTAGTTTTATACCCGTCCGTTGGACGGGTTGTACAACAAAATTATACAAAAATATATAAACATTATCTTTCTGTAAGGTTTGTTTACTAATCACTAAATCAAGAAGTGAATCATCTGTTGCAAGCAAAATCTGTTTACTAAGTAAGGTCTGTTCAAGACCAGTGGGTATGTTAAAGAGACCTGTTTGAATCAACAGCTGTTTCAAACAGCTCTCCTTAGCAGACACACTACTCTGGAACAGACCTTAATAAACAGACTTTGTTTGCAACATATGATTAACTTCTTGATATGGTCTTTAGTAAACAGATCGTAAACAGTTGTTAGTAAGCTCTGTTTCATAATAAAACGCTCGTTTTTTTGTGTTTTTTGTATAGCACTATGGTACTCATTGGAAAGATAATAAAACGCTCGTTAATTTGGTGCAATTTTTTTTCAAAAAAAATGTCGTTTAAAAAAATTATTAACGTTTAAATATCATGGGGGAAAGTGCATGTGCCATGTACATGAGAGAGAAAAAATAATTTAATAGTAAATGGAGTATCCATGACCCATTTAATTGACCCGATAAAATGAGCGGGAAAAACTTAAAGGAAGCTCCCATAAGGTGACATGTGTCCCTCATTAGCTTTCATTTATATATTATAGAAGATATATATATATATATATATATATATATATATATATATATATATTGTAGGAAATCATACCTCTTGCCGGTTTACGCATTTTCCTACTTTCGAATATATATACTAACTTGGATGTTTTATTCCTAAAATTTCTTACAACACTTTTACATCCCCATAAATGTAAAAATGCTCATTTTTATATAAAACATCTCCAGTTATTTAAATTACCATTTTTCTTTCAAAAATGTTAGTGCTTATATTTTACGTTTTCGTTCGTGGGTCTCTTTCAAAACCTTCAAATCTTTATTTTTTTTCAACTTTGGACAAATGATTCATGAATGTGTTTTCTTCTTTTTATTTTCAAGTCTGCCAACAACTTGCGCCGTTCTCGATTCTCCTCCATTTTCACCAACTTTGCCGACTTGTATTCGGCCATCTCATGCACCCAAATCGCTTTCCCTTTGCCACTTGACGACTCAAAATTTTTCCTTCAAGCCGCATGCCACGCCCTCAAATTCCACTTGCGGGGTTTTACCGCGAGGCACGTGACACACCAGGATCCAAGTCAACGGTCACAATAAACGACATCTATATGCATTTAAAGTTTACGTAGAAATACCAACCACGCAGTTTATAAGTTTAAAAGTAAAGTAGACAACGACAGCGGAAGCAAGTTAAATGTTTACAAAACCAATGTTAAAGTATGAATGCAAACACAACCCGGTTTGCTTATGTATGCAAGACTAGACGCAGTGCGACTCCAGTGCGCCTAAGACTCCCTGCTACCTTAGCGACCTGAGAAAACATGCGAAGTTAGACAACACATAAAGTGCCGGTGAGTCACAGAGATATAGTTTGTAAAAGTTTGTCACAAGTAAACCAGACCCAACAATCCTTACATCTATACTTGATGCTAGCTAGACATCGTTACATGATACTATAGTGTCGTGAACCAATGCTGATAAAATAAGAATGCCTCAAACCCGTCACCGGTTCATCACCCGGTGTCGTAAGATATAGGACAAATATGCACCCGCCACCGACCTCCAGTCGGCCCGAGTGGGGCTTGCCAGGCCCAATAGATCTATTCACACTTTCCCCGCTATGTACCCACATATTGATGGTTCACTAAGACATGAGAGGACTTTAATGATGAAGTAATAGTCACTAAGTATCCATGTGATATAATGTAATATGTTGGTTTAAAAGTTAGAAAGTTTTACCGCATGTTTCTCCCCCATAATGTTCCGAAGTAAAGAATGGGGCTGTGACACTCACCTTAGTTTGCGTTCCCAAAAAAAGAATAAAGACAAGTCTTGATAATCCCAAATATCGGCGATCTATTAATAAAGTTTGTATAAGAGTTTTGACTAATATCACTAAGGTTAACTAGTCCCCGATTGTCCAGATCATGACTAAGTAAGTTTGAAACGTGCTTGACAGTTTAACCATGTAACATTTCGCATTTAACTATTTATACGTTACGGATTAAAACGACAAGCCCTATTATTTTTGGTGATATTTTGAACCCCTATACAATGATAATTATGTATATATATATATATGTAATAATAATAATAATAATAATAATAATAATAATAAAAATAATAAACCTTGGATAAACAAAGTGTTTCACTAAACCAAGTCTGACCCAATTGCACCTCTTGCTATCCTTGTAACCAGCCCAAAACCTTCCTTTCCCTTTTTAAAAGCCGAAGCCCAAACCCCCTAAAGCCCAAACCCCTAAGGCCCAACAAACCGGCCCAGCACCCACTCCCCCTCATCCCTTATATGTGTAAAAAAATAATGTTCCCCGCGTGATTCGAACCCGAGTCACAACAAACACACCCACACGCGTTAGCCGTCTGCTCTACATCTTAACTTTGTTTTAAACCCAACGTTTATTATATTTAAGGCGTTATTCAATTCACCATTTCCTTCCTTGGGAACGTGCAGCAGCAGATATGGTAATAACTATCAATTTTGACCAATCAATCAACAATTATAAACGCGTTTTAATCCTGAAATGGAATGGGACCATGATTGCCGGCCTAATGTTCATCAATTACACGAACAATTGCAATCAATTTGACCAAATTGATTGATGTTACGCGTGAACATTCAATCCCAAGTCAACAATTACCATTTCAAACACCAAGCCCTTTCCCTATAAATTGAAGGTTGCTGGACCTTCTAATCTCGCCGAACATCATCTCTCAACCTCTAATTCTTACTTAAAATCCTTCTGTGTTGGTCAATTGTGCACGTTTTGACTTTTAAGCTTGACCAAGCAATCGAACACGATACAACACTGTAAGTCCAATCTTTTTTGTGGGTTTTGTTCATCGGCAATCACACATCGAAAGCCCTAACATTAATCTGGTTAACGATGTATGGATCGCTTGATTGGAAAAGCTAGGGCTTGTAAATCTGATTTGGGGATAAACTAGTTTGGGATAAGTGTATTTATTTTATTAAAACAGGTCTAAATCACAACCACAGGCCTAGGCCAAGTGGTTGTGATCCTTGCTTGTAACCAATGGGACCCGAGTTCGAGTCCCGGCTTGGACGCCATTTTTCTTTTGTTTTTCATTTTTTTACACAAACCATATATATATATATATATTACATTAAAATTTGTAAATTCATTTTTAATTATCAAAATCCTTTTATAAATTCTAAAAAAAATCATTTTTAACAAATCTGATATAAATGTTCCACCTACAATTTTTATTTTTCTGAAATTGGTTTATTTAATATTTATAATAATTAAATCAATTTTATACTATTATATTTATAAAAATCCATTAAAATATCAAAACAATTTTATTAATTTCTACAAAAATTATCCTGAGTTTGTATAAAGTTAAACTTTACTGAAATGATTTTTAATTCTGAAAAATCATTTATTTTATATTTTTAATCAATTTTTGTTAGATTTAATCATAATTAAATCATAATAAATTCAATTCTTATTATTTTTGCACCAAAATTTTATACAAATTATTTTAAAATATTTAGAACAGAAATATGATTTTTAATATAATAATTCTTTAATCTTTGTATTTTTGAAAATTAAAGATAAATTTTGGCAATTTGTAATAAATAGATTTAAAAATCTATTTTAAAAGAAATAATTTTATAAAAATTATTTTTATACTTCAAACACATTATTGTGAGCATTCTAAATTCAAATTTTATGAAAAGACTTTCATTTATTTAATTATCAAATTTCCCGTTATTTAATCAACATTTTATTTTAAATTCAACAATTGGATATCCCCAAATTCGAAGCCCTAGAAACTTATACATTTATAGACTTGGTAGACTTAGACATATATATTATCTCATTATAGGGTGATACTTGATACATTGGGCAACACACCATTTTTCAAGAAATAACGTTTTGCTAAGGTGAGTTTACATAGCCCCTTTACTCTATTTTCACTATTTTTTTGGGTGAAACATGTTTAAACATTTTATACTATCATTTACTCATATTTACTTGTGATTCAATTACAACATCATTCTATCATTTGACTGTAACAAAAAGACACAGTACAATCATTAACAATGATCAAGCCGCCTGTTTAGATTATAGCGCTATAGGTCTGACAAACCCATCCCCCGCATAGACTCAGGGATGATCGATAACAGTAATAACATTTAACTAACTTGCGAGTTAGTCATCAGTCGACACAAGGTTTGGTTGTACAAAGACGCATTGCTACATGTCGGTATCATACTCTATCATCATACAACTTTGAATGTTGTACAAACTATTGTTATCAATTATTTTCAAAAACCTATGTATTCTCACCAACTTTTGTTGACCCAAAATATTTCCAACTTAACATGTTTCAGGTTCTACTTGCTTGAAGATTTGCTTGAAGATATGTGCATAGTTTTTATCTGATGTACGAACTCTTGTAGAATCATTGTATGTAAATTATTTAAATCATTTAATGAAATTATTATTCACCATGAGCTACTGAACAATCATCACAACGTGACATCCCGATGTTTCCGCCATCGGTTGGGGTGTTACAAACCAACACACTAAACCGACTCGACATCCCGTTGGTGACCCATTACACAAACAAATCAAGTACCCATAGATTACAAGTAAGTTTCGAGCATAACACACTTAGTTTGCATAAAAAATCGCACATATGAATTAGTCGGGTCGAAGGTGGAAGGAAATAAGGTAGGTTCGACCCCAATAAGCTTGGTTCGACCCCTTTTGGGTTCTTTCGACCACAAGATAAGTTCCTGCAACCTAAAACAAGTTCATTTGACCTTAACATGTGTTAATTCGACCTAAAACAAGCACGTTCGACCAAATTAGTGCAGGTTCAACCCTGGAGTTCAACCTTCGACCCCACGACTGGTCGAAGGAACTCCAGGTTCGACCCTGTCAGTTTGATTCTTCCAAAAACGCATTAAAAACATCCGAAAACATCACGAAACATCATGAAACACAACAGTCAATTATGAATAACATATCCCCACATAACTCTACTAATTTTACTCCCAAATTAGTCCGTTTTAATGTTTACCCAAAATGGCAAAAATTATGGAGATGTCAAATCATGCATGGAAACCTTACCCAATTAGGAAACTTTTGTGAAATCATTTAATAAACACATTATCATACTCAGATTATCATGTAGATTAAACCCCCAATCATATCATTCCTAATAACATCATGCATAAATCCCTAAATCTATCAAAATCCCCAAATTAGACCTAACGCCATCATACAATAGTTTTTGACTAAAGATAATCAATACTCATTAGTTACAACCTTCCTAGAACATCTTCTATATAATCCACATATCATACAACCAGTGGCGGATCCACCAAGGCCGAAGGGTGGGCATGTGCCCACCGTACGACCGAAACAATTAGTCGTCGGATCTACGTAGTACTTACTGTATCCACACAGAAAACTCAAGGATCTACAAGAGCTCGGCGTCGAAATAGCTGAAGACAACTTTTTTAGGTGTGTCGGTGTGAAGCGCATGGTGGTTGACTCTGCTAGAAGTGACTGCCGGATAAGAAACTAACTTCTAATTTATTTCATTATTATGTTTTTCAAGTTTTGAAGTTAAATAGAGAAGGAAACAAGTGTTGCAGCTTTTTAAAAGTCTGAAGTCTCTAGCTTACTTTCTTGTCTTTTCACCTATTGTATTTAGTTTTTCTTTTATTTTTATTTTAACTTTGCTTAATTGATTTAATACTCACAAATCTATTATATGTTTTTCTCACACCAGGTATTTTCACAAAACTACCTTTTCTATTTTTATTATTAATATTTTTAAGCTAAATACAATGTCATTTGCCTTTTAAATCCGAGTCAACGGTTTCGACATATGAACCATTAATATGTCCAATTCAATATGCATTCCGGTTTAAAAAACATTGGTGATGTGTTCTATTAGTTGATTTATAAGTGTTTTTTTCTCTTTTTTTTTTTGTTCCGGATGTTCTTAAATTTATTTTTATTAAGTAAATAAGTATGAATGTGTGTACAATGTCAATAAGTGGATAAGTATGAATTGGTTTAACCGACTTGTTCTGACTTGCCTTTTCTTAACACAATAAATTTGTGCTCCCCGTCCAAAAAGTTTCTGTATCCGCCATTGCATACAACATCAAACAATCACATACATAATCATGAAGAATCATTAACACATGTTAATACATAAGAAAACTCATGTTTTATGATGAGGTTTTGTTTAGAAAGGTTTTAGAAAGGTTATTATTTGTAAAAGTCATCTTGGATCAGATCTGGAACTTTGGGGTTTTACAAAAACGAATTAAAATTACACAAAAAGGATTTAGAATGAAGAACACACCTTAGATCTTCACTTGTAATGATTTAGAGAGTTGGGTTATGAAAAACAAGCTCAAAAACTCCTTCCCCAATGATAAAAGTCGAAAGAGAGTGTTTGGAGGTGTTTAGGGTTTGTGAAATGATGAAAAATGACTAAGGATGGTATTTATAGTATGTCCAGGTTCGACCCTTACATGAGGGCGAACGTGGAATAAGATGGTCGAATGTAGTTTCCCTTTAACCAGGTAGCCAGGTTCGACCCTTTTCATGGGTCGAATGTGATTTATTTTGGTCGAAGGGGACTTTTATCATATGGATGGCCAGGTTCGACCCTTCGAAAAGTCGAACCAGGAAATGCCTTTTTCCAGATTTTTCAGTTTGTCATGTTTAACGCATGTTAACACATCCTAACACATGAACATGTAATCCTAGTCTATGTTTAACATATACATGCATGGATAATCATCTAAACATCGTTTAAACACGTATTTGCATATAATCCACCACATAAGAATCAATCCACGCATAACACTTAATTTAGTTTATGTAATTCACTAACAACGGGATTCAAGACTCGTGTGTACGTAAAAGACACCAATGATCCTCCAGATCATTGAACCCTGGACAATACGTAAGAAAATCCTGACTCAACTAACCCAGTTAAGTACGTAAGTAAAACGTTTTCCGCTAAGGTAGACTTATAAGTTTAAATATGTCAAGTCAAATATGCCGGGTGTCACACTGCGACTTTCTCCGGTGTTGTGTCGTCGATGGGGACGGGAAATTCGTCATTCAAATTGATATCGGGATAGTTGCTTGACAACCCATCAGTTGATGGTGTACAATTTCCCAAATCGGATGTTTTAGATCGTTTTTGAGAACGACAACCCCTTCCCCTTTCTCCACGAGTTCCCATTGGTCCATGTTCAGTCACCCCCGGAATGTCAGTGGGAACCCACTTGGAATGCACTCTTGCAACTTCCCAAGCATCCAACGATCCAAAGCCACTTTATTATGTAGAGTGACTGATAATCGCGAAGGGCCGCATGTATGATTTCGACATCACTCGATCCACTTGGCCAAATATGTTTCTATTTTAAAAAAGATATAAAGTTAACAATTTATAAAAAAAAATATAAACTTAACAATTTAAAAAAAAATTATCAACAAAAATAATATACCTGTGTAACGTAGAGGCCATTGAATTGACTCACTTTTTTATTTAAATCGGTCCATTTACATTGCGTTGTAATAAGAAAACAATTCGTTTTATATGTTTGTTGCTATTTATTACCGTTTATTGTTTTCCTTAAACTCGGTGTATATAGAACGAAGTAAAGATGTTAAATCGTGACTAGTAAATAATAAAATTTAAGTTAGCATGCACGCGCAGTTTGTATATTGTAAATTTGATTGTGTTGTAATAAAACAATAATTCATTTTCTATGTTTGTTATTATTTCTTTATCATTTGTTGTTATCCTTAAAAATTTATTATGGTGTATATACAACAAACCAAAAATGTTAAATTGTGCCTATAAATAACAAAATTTGAGTTAAGATCTACATATAGTTTTAATGTTGTAAATTTCAGAACCCGTCCCAACAAACGGGTTAAACACTAGTTTAAAGTATTTCTAACTGTAAACTTGGTAATATCATACTCTAAACTGTCCACCCAATTTCATTTAGTAAAATTCTTTAAACAAACATGAAAATTCCGTTGTATGGACCATTAAAGTACTGTTTCAAATTTTCAAATAAAAATCCCCAAAGAAAAAAATGCCTAAATTTTAAAACTCCCCCCAAAAATTCAAACATTTTACAACTTGTAATTAAAAAGCGGGTACTCACTCATTTCAATATTTTATCACCAAATTTCCCGCAACAATATTCTCCCCCAAATTTCAAATTCCCCCGCTTCCTTTCAAAACACGCCTCCAAATCTCCATTATAAAACAAACCCCTTCACCTCTTCCCTAATTCATCAAACCCTTATTCACTCATCTCACACCTTCTCATAATAATAATAATAATAATAATCAATCAATCAAAGATGCCTTCAATCCCCGAAGAGCCTCTCCTCGCCCCGAACCCCGATCGCTTCTGTATGTTCCCAATCCAATACCCTCAAATCTGGGAAATGTACAAAAAAGCCGAAGCCTCGTTCTGGACCGCTGAAGAAGTCGACTTATCGCAAGATAACCGACACTGGGAAAACCTAACCGACGGCGAACGACACTTTATAACTCATGTTCTTGCCTTCTTTGCCGCTTCAGACGGTATTGTGCTCGAAAACCTTGCTGGTCGCTTCATGAAGGAAGTTCAAGTCGCTGAGGCGCGCGCCTTTTATGGCTTTCAAATCGCCATCGAAAATATCCACTCTGAGATGTATAGTTTGTTGTTGGAATCGTATATCAAAGACTCGAATGAAAAGAGTCGGTTGTTTCGAGCAATTGAAACGATTCCTTGTATTCAAAAGAAGGCGAATTGGGCGCTTCGTTGGATCGATGGATCTGAATCATTCGCTGAGCGAATCATCGCATTCGCTTGTGTCGAAGGAATATTCTTTTCCGGTAGCTTCTGCGCTATTTTCTGGCTTAAAAAGCGCGGGTTAATGCCGGGGCTAACGTTCTCAAACGAATTAATATCCCGAGACGAGGGTTTACACTGCGATTTCGCGTGTTTACTCTACAGTTTGTTGAAAATGAAACTAACTGAAGAGCGAGTGAAGGCGATTGTGGCGGATGCGGTTGAGATCGAAAGGGAGTTTGTTTGTGATGCATTGCCTTGTGGATTGGTTGGGATGAATGGGGGGTTAATGAGTACTTATATCGAGTTTGTAGCGGATAGGTTGTTGAAGGCGTTGGGGTATGGTAAAATGTATAATGTGCAGAATCCGTTCGATTGGATGGAGTTGATATCGTTGCAAGGGAAGACGAATTTCTTTGAGAAGAGGGTTGGAGAGTATCAGAAGGCGTCTGTGATGTCGAATCTTAATGGAGGGCCTGATCAGCATGTGTTTAAGATGGATGATGATTTTTAAGGGGATTGGGTTGGATTGGTTGATGTTGTTTTACACATTTACTGATTTACTGATTGACAGTATGTTTATGTTGGGTTGTATTATTGGTTGTCTTGTTTAGTTGATATGTTAGTTACATTTAGTTTCAATTATGTGTTTTTATATTTTTAGCTATAAAATTTAAAGAGTTTGGTTGAATTTGGGTATGTGTTTGTGTGATATTTGGTGTTGAGTTGTTGGACTTTAGAAGTTGGAATCAAATAGTGTTTTGAGGCAAACTTTACTCTGAGTTTGATTTAGTTTGTAAGCTTTGATTGTTCTGTTACATGTATAATTTAAATTAGAACCACATAGAAGTGATTATGCATATATAAATATTGTAAAAATACAATTGAAACTATTTTAGAGGGATAAAAATTTGCAATGCAACAAACTTTTATAACATTTGAAAAGTCCATGTTTAAATCCTCAATGTCATGTCTTTTTTTTTTTTTAAATTACCCATATTATTACATTATCCACTTGTATAACATAACCCAAATAAATCAGTTACTAATCTTTATACTTTTTTAGGTTAACACATCATTAAGAGTATTGATAGTTGTTTTTGGTGAACCTGTTATCATTCCTCAACTGTTCTGAGTTTGATTTAGTTTGTAAGCTTTGATTGTTCTGTTACATGTATAATTTATATATGTATTTTTACAATATTTATTTTCAGTTTGATAAACTCAAGTTGACCAATAAAATTACAGCATTTATAATATCATCTGTTAGTGTTTGTACATATAAATTTCAGTTTTTAAAATATTATTTTGTCCAGGTTTCAGGACGAACATACAAGGATTCATTGTAATTATCTAGGTAGTCAATTGCTTTTGATGGAACTACCATTTTTGTTATTAGTGGGAGACTTTTTCATTAAGCCAAATACAAACCAATTACAAGTGATACGTAGGTAAACGGGCCACAAGTTGCGCCGCTACCCCTTTTTGTATTGCAAAGACAAACCAATTTTTGTTGTGTGGTGAAGTTTGCTTGATAACAAACCAAAAACCATATGGAACAGATGAAAGTCGGGTTGTGTTTGTAATAGTCTCATAGAGGAATGATGATCCAAAGCGTATAAACATCTTTCTATCACCCGCAGTAACGCGCGGGCATTTCCACTAGTAGAAATAACGAATCAAATGGAGTTCTATGATGAGTTTAAGGCACGAATGATATTCTTTTCATTTATGGAATACAATGTAAAATGCTTTTATTACCTTGGTATAATAAATGGTTGCCAGAATTTAAAAGAAATAACGAAATATAAAAGTTTAATATGGTTTTTATTTGAGGGTAATATATATTAGGCATTCAAAGAAATAAAGCATCAAGTTGAGATGGCCGAGTTGGTCTAAGGCGCCAGATTAAGGTTCTGGTCCGAAAGGGCGTGGGTTCAAATCCCACTCTCAACATAATTTATTTTTGTTATTCCTTTCATAATGCCTTAGCTCCTGTTCTTTTATCTTATCACCATCAACACATTTTATTTTTTAATCTTACATAATTTTGTCCAACAGCTGAAAAACCGAACTGTAAGGTTACTAAAACCGAAACTGAAAACCGAACCATGCATACCCTTACAGTACATTATGACTATGTATGGTTGATAACTATGGTTTATTATCTCGTTAAATCTGATGGACCGTGAAGTTTGAGCTTGGCTCAAGGACGATTCAAGAGTTTATCAAAATACTCATTAGGATGATGCTTAGTATAGATTCAATACGGACAACTTTTTCAACATGATTCGGATTTCAAACAACTCTTATCACTTGCAACACTAACATGAATCCGATTTCTAACAACTCTCATCACTTGCAACACTAATTACACACACAAATACCAATAGTCGCAATCACTTGTTTGGTTGACCTTAGGGAATTGTTAGTGTTATCTTCTTCTTTTCTTTTTTAAACGACACTAATTTGTTAGAACAAAGGGAAACATAGCAATGAGGTAAAGACAACCCTCAAAAAAACGAATTACAAAGCTATGATGAAACAAAAGGATGAAACTTACACCGAACTACCCGATCCAAATTACAATCTTTTGCCACATTCCCATGAATCCCATCCATAAGGATAAATCGTTATATGTTAAGATTTTTGTGTGTGGGGGTATGAATTTACATTTACATTCACATTCACGTTTGACAACCTTGTCATTTTTTGCATTCTAATTGCACAAACAAGTCTTCATGAAAATAGCATGGATATTTCTCGGCTTTATTACGAGGGTCTCATTGGAAGCAACCTCTCTATTCCCACGGGGTAGAGGTAAGACTGTCTACATCTTACCCTTCTCAGACCCTACCTTAGCTTTTGTTATTTGTGGAATTAACTGAGTATGATGATGATTTATCGGCTTTATTACCTAGATATATACGGTTTTAGAGTAACCCCAACCTCAATTAACGACACCTGTTACAAACACTTCCATAAAATAAATCGAAAATCCCCAACTCGTTTAGTCCATCAAACATTCCAACGAAATTTTAAGTTGATCTAAAACAACTTAAAAACATATTTTTCTCTTCATGTGACAATCACTAATACAATGTTTATTTCATTATTAAACAACACCTAAACATAAAACAAACTAAACACATCCTAACAAAACGTGGGACTCTCTTTAGCCGATGGCGGTATTCTAAAATGCCAAAGCCTATTCTCCGAAGTCACCAAATAATCCTTACACAAAAACTCTTCTGCATACTCTCTCTCAACCTTCCTATTAACATCATGCACAAACACATGCGTATCTCCTACTCTTTCCCTTCGTCTCGCCATAACCGCAGCCGAAAATATCGCCGCCATCCGTCCAGGCGCCTCTCCATAATACCCTTTCGGCCCGTCAATAATAATCGCGTCCCATTCCCTCTTATACACCTCCTCAGGCAAGTTACTCAACGCTAACTTACACCGTGTGTTCCCTTTAAGATACACGTGAGGGGGAAGGCATTTAGGGGACGTTCTATACGACGTTAAAAGATAATCAGCGTCTAGTAACTGTGTCTCGTAGGTTATATGGTGCACATGCAATGAAGGTGCGTCTTTGAGGGTTTTGTGGACGGAATTAATATCATCTTCGAGGAATAATGTAGTGCCACGTGGATTAAGTGATGCCCACATGACGGATTCGTGACCGATCCCGAAAACTAGGAGGTTGCATGGGGCTAGGGTTTGGAGGACGTCGACGGCTACTTTGATTTCGGGTAGGGTTTGTTGAGCTGTGGTTCGGGTCGTGGCGTAGTGTAGAATGGCGGGGATGTGGATGGTGGGTTGTTTCGGGTCGGGTTGGGATTGGGAGTTGACGAATGTGCAGAGGATGGAGGTGGGGTTTGTCGTGCCGCTGCGGTGGAGGCTGGTGATGGTTAGGCCACCGGTGATTATTACGACGATTAGGATGGTGAAGAATAATGGTTTCTCTAAGACGATGATTCGATTTCTCATTGTGTTAAGGGAAGGTATATATGATTGGTGGTGGTGTTGTTATTATTGAGTAAGGTGAAGTGGGAGAGGTATGGTTAATTAGGGTTTGATGGGGTAATATATAGGTGTAATTATCCCCTAACCATGATTAATTATCGTTTCAAAATTTTTACTTTGTTTAAAAGTTTATAGCTATTGGATGAAAGTAATTTGTAACATCAACAACTTTAGAAATATGAAAAATTATAGAAATCGGTAAATGTGTAAAAGTGTGAGTGCGGTTTTGGTTATTTTGTACAAATGTTGCATTTATGTTATCCCCTCTAGTGAGTTATTCATATGTAACACATTATAAGGTTCTTAGAGTGAATGGCCATTTGTATTTGGTGAAAAAATTCCACACATGAGGGCGGTGAGGGTGTTTTATTCTTTCTATGTTTGTTTTCAACCTTTGTATCACACGCTCATGATCCATGTATGTCTCTTGGATCACATTAGGGGAATGTACGATATGTGCAGTGGCGGATCCAGATTTTTTTTCAGTGGGTTCACGGTTTTTAGATACTCTAATTTTATAAGACCGGACATAAATTTTTTTTGGGTCGGTTCAATGATTCGGGTCGAGTAAGGTGCATCATATAATAAAATACGATACAATAATTAAAAAAAAACCTAGCCTTTAAAAATTAAAAAAATAAAACCATGGTCTAATAAGGTTATTTCCCATTATTTACCCTTTTAGGTTCACATATTTAGAATCCAATACAATATACAATAAAATCTTAAATTAAATTTCATTTTGTTTTCTACCAACCATATCTAATTCCCAAAACACAAAATAATTCTTTCCATTTGGTTTTCGGCAATAAAGAGAATAAACTATAAAAGAAAACAAGTCGTTGGAAGGAATCGAACCGTTCACTTTCTGATTGGAAGCGGAAAGGATCAACCATGGAGCCATCTTCAATTTTGTTCTATGGGTTCACACACATATTATTAATGGGTTCATTCTATTTTTTTATATAGGATTTTTATAGAAATTTAAAACCGAGTGGGTTCGCATGAACACGCCATTCAAGGGGTAGATCCGCCCATGGATATGTGTATATACTTTGAAAATACGCTTGTGTTTGTTGAATATGTAAAATGCACACAATGGAAATTCCTTATAGCCTGACTAATTTTCCTTCTATTTTAGTCATAGATTGGAACTCAAACGTGTTTTTTTCTCATGATTCACCATGGATGGTTTGTTAAGACCTTCACTCAAATTAACGTGTTGTTGGAATTTTAATAATATGAATGGATATTTAATTAATAAAATTTATTAATTAATGTATTTATAATGTGGATTGAAGAAAAACTCTTGAGTTGAGTTTTTATATTTCACTTAATTAACTTTTATTAGAGTATTAAGTCTCTAATTAAGAGAAAGACTCTTCACTCATCCTCAACTCTTGTATAATATAGGCTATGTGCCTTGTTTGATACTAGAGAAAAATAATATACTTGAATACATAGAGGGTTCTTGAGAAGAATAAAGACTTCACTCATGTGTTGATTACATAGAGATGAGTACTTTCTATTAAATTCCATAAGTTCTAACACTATAATTTACCTGGTGCAACCTTGGGCGCGTGACCTTCTCCGGCAGTACAGACTGTTTCGGCTGTTGTACCCTGGGAGACAGACGCGTTATTTTAGTAGAGGCGCGAAATCTGTTTTAAGGGAAGCGTGTTGAACACGTGCCTCAGCCTCAACCGTCAACATCTTGTTTGTTCATTCTTGCAGATAAAAAGTGCACAAAAAGGATCATGTTGAAGACTCTATGTCTTGAAGATCTTGCCAAGGATTGTACAAGAAGACTTTGTTCAAGTCCTCGTTAAAGACGAAGAGAAAATTGTATAAGAAGAAACGGTTTAAGTCCTTATCAAAGACAACGGTTTGAATCTTTTGTGTATGTCTTTTTAATTTTCGTACATGGTGCGTGTACTACTGTTTCCCAAAATATGCATAAAGTGTATATCTTTATTATTTTGTTAATATTATTTTAATAAAATCGTGACCCATGTCCTACAATCTTAAAACAGATTTTGTGAGATTGTTGCTACAATCTTAAAACCTTATTCATAAGGATTTTGGGTTCACGAAGTGGTTAAAAAAAATTGTTTTACAGATTTTTGTATAATCTTGTAAATATTCGTTTTGGGAAATATGTATGTAGTACACCTTGTTGGGTTTGGATTTATAGATATTGTGGTATAATGTTAAATCCTACACCGTGATACAAAACAATTGGTTTTGATTCAACCATTTGGTTTTAAACGATCTTAATCGTGATTTTTTTTTATAACATGTGTGTTATACCGGGTTTATTGGTGTAAACCATACGTTTTTTTGTAAACGTTAAATTCCACAACGTTCGCGTAGGACTTGGTTTATTTTATAAACAATACGTTTTTTGTAAACGTTTCATTTTCTAACATGTGTGTTAGAAATGATTATATTAGAAAAAATATATTGATTTGAGAAGTTTGTCTAAGCGTCTCGTTTCTTATAATGGGTATTGGAAATAGTTTATTTTGATAAACTAAAAAGCCTTATAATGATTTTTGTAATCGTTTATTTTTAACGAGCATGTTAGAACCGGTTTATTTTATGCAAACCGATAAGTGTTATAACGATTTTTGTAATCGATAATGTCTAACAAGTGTGTTGGAAAATGTTTTTTTTTTTTTTTTTTTTGTAAATCAATAAGCATGATAATGATTTTGTAATCATTTACTTCTAACGATGGTGTTAGAATTTGTTTATTGTATATAAATTGTCAAGTTCGTAACGATTGTGTAATCGTTTACTTCTAACGAGCGTGTTAGAACTGATTTATTGATAAGTTTTATAACGATTTTTGTAATCGTTTATTGCTATCTAGTATGTTTGAAATGGTTTATAGAACCTTCAACTTCAAGAATGATTTTTGTAATCATTTGTCTTCTAACATGTGTGTTAGAAACGGTTTATGAAAACCATCGATTTTTTAAAATGGGATGGTAATAGTTTATTTTCTAAAAGGTGTGTTAGAAATGGTTTAACTTTTGAACCACACACGTGTTTAAGATATTTCGTATTGAAGTTTTACTACTTCTAAATGTGCGAGTTAGAATTCGTTTTAGTTTTCTAACATGTGTGTTAGAAATTTTTTATCACTGATACGAGTTTAGATACGATTTATTTTATAAAACGAAATATTTGGAAATATTTCATGTGGAAAAAAAATGACTCTAACGTGCGCGTTATGATCATTTAAGTTCTAACATGTTTGTTAGAAATGTTTTATTTGAAAAAGAAAATGTTTTATGTAAACATTTTATTTTTCTATTATGTTCATTAGAAATGGATTCTTTTATGAACTATATCATTGGAAAATGTTTTATGTAAACGTCCAATTTTATAACGTGCGCGTTATAACATGATTTTTTTTTTCATGTGTGTTTGAAACCGTTATAGTACATGTGTAGTAAACTGAAACCATATAAAAAGTTTGCTATTTTAGGTTTTGGTATACGGTTTCATAAACCCGTATTGATATTATAAATATAATATATTGCAAAACTAAGGAAATGTTTTAAAATGATTTTAAAACAAGTTTTACATAGTTTTGACAATTCAAACGGTTCGTTACTTTTGCTAGATGTAGCATATGCTGAACCAAAGTAGTGTTCTTGTTGACACTATACGGTGGAAAACAACTTGGTGTTGTTGTGAACAAGATCAATTGTTCAAGCATTACTACTTAATTGTAGTCTTTTTAACGACCTGGTGTTGTTTTGAACAGATTTGTGACTGTCCAACTTTAGAAGTTCACGATCAAATGAGGAACTTGTACTTATAAGTGCATAGAGTTCTGAAGACATGTTGCAAGACGATATTGTTGTGATGACTTTGATCGGCTGATAAAAGTGTTGAAGATAATAACACTATGAGATTTTATATGTAGATATGTCTACTTATCCGTTTAAATTTTTTAAAGTGTTTTGCACTTTATGATTGGGTTTCGAATGTATATTATTTATTGTTTTGTGTTCAATATCTTCGGATAACACATGCAATTTTTATTTACAAAGAAATAAATCATTAAGGTTTGTGACGTATGAAATGTTATTATTTTATTTAATAACTATAACGTCAAATATACAATGTTAAAGAACATTGTTATAAACGGATAATATATGGAAAGAATTGGACATAAACAACTTAAGAGTTGTGACATTGACTGAAAGTTGGAGACAAGACATCAAATGTCTAACCACATCATGAAAGAATCATGAAAGAAAGTGGTGACTGTATTGAGATGAAATACACAAGTATGTTACATATCGATATATTTCATTAAAGTTTGTGGTGAAAATTGGCAAGGGTGAATTTTAACATATGGAAGAAATATATGTTAATATCAATCTTTAATGAACCAGGCAAGATTTGTTCCAAAAGATTTATGATTGGAAATGGAGGACTATGTCTACCACTTTCAAGTTGTTGGAAGTATGTAGAGGTTTTGTCTTTAAAATTGGGAGAGTGTCCTAAATGTACATAGATTTAAAATAAAACGACAAGGCATGTCACTTAAAGACACAATTTTGAAGTCGTTTTGTTGAGTGTGAATCTAAGTGATTTCATATCAACATAAAAGTAAATGTACACTTATATTATTCATACCTTTTGTGGGTGATGAATGTGTTAACCAAAGTTACTCGAGATAAGACTTATAGTCAAGTACTTATAAGTTAATGGTGAAGCCTTTGACATCAAAGGCGAAAATGTTATATTCTTAGACTGAATAATGGAAAATGCATGTTTATGTGACATACATATGAGACTATATGATCTCATGGTCATGTATAAAATAAGAATGAATGTTTCTAAGAGATAATGAGTTTATCTCTTAAGGCTGTGAAGAATCAGAATGATGCATCTTCTGTTCACATGCTAGAGTATTGTAGTCTAAAGCATGCTAGACTAGTACACGTTAATTTAGATGCTCTGTGGAGATTAAATTAACTTTAAACATTCAAATTATAAGATGGAATGAGAATGAATTTGGTGTCTAACAAAGTCTAAAAATATCACTTCATTCAGTCTAATGGAATACTTGAGAAAACCCGATTAACTAGATCATTGATAATGATTATAGCCGGTTTTCTAAGCGTAGTGATGAGAACTCATACACACATAAGTGCTGGCATCTCACGCTAAGGCATATGTTGTCATGTTTAGATTTAAATCCCCTTGTGTATAAGTTTAATATGAGTTGAACAATATATTTGAATGACTTCATTGACACAAAGATATAGATATTTGTTATCTAATCAAGGTGTCCAGTAGTCATCGTGAGTAGTATTACTTAAACTTGATCAAAGTGCAAGTAATGTGGGCGTTTAAGAAACAACCATAGCTTTGTTTAAATGGTGTTTGAGGAGTCTCTCAATCCATATAAAAATATGACATTTCTTTACCTTTATCTTGTGTTGGATTGTTTCAATCTAATAACGCTTAAATGTGGGGGGTAACTTGCATTTGATAATATGAAGTTAAGAGTTGGCAATAAAGGTTATGGTTATAACGAGCCATCTGGTTGTTTAGACTCAAATGTCAACTAGAATACATAATGGTCATAAGGAGTTAATCTGGTTGATTAGACTCATACATAATGGTCATAAGGAGTTAATCTGGTTGATTAGACTCATATGCCAACTTGATAAGGAGTCAATCTAATTGATTAGACTTAGATGCCAACCGGTTGATATTAATGCCTGATGACAATAAGGCATGAACGACTTGCGAGTCGATAACACGTTAGTACAACTGATCTCAATTGAAAAATTATCAGTAGTGACTTGACGAAGTCAAAGATAGTCTTATGGATCCAACAACCTGAGGGTTGATGAGAGATCAAGTTGTGGAATGAGACTAAAGCCCATAGAAAAAGGCTTGTGAAGGAAACCTACCTTAGTTAATTGGAGATCCCAAGATCTAAGTTCAATAGGACAACTAATTCATACGCCTAAGGGTGGTCACTGTGGGGGCATGGCTAATATGTGTAAGCTAGTATATATGGTTATATATATCCCCCTAAACTATAAAAGGGTGTTTAAATACGTCCTTGTCCATTCCTATGACATTCAGTGACAAATTGTGAGGATAAGCATAATATATGGTAAATGATGTAGGTAAATCATGGTAACCATAATGCTTTTAATGATTTGAGAAAAATCACCTATGTTAGAGAGAAGTGGGGTCGCTTCAAATGGAATTGGGGGCACAATTCCTAGAGCTCTCGCAGAACCAGGAAAGTGTTCCAGGACCATTATTGGACACGAAAGTGAGGGGATGGCCCGGCTAAGGAGAGTATTGTGTGAAGTGTATTGTCGTCTACACAAACGGGGGTTTGTTCAAGGACATCGCGTCTACAAACTGCTAGGAGGCTATGTATGCTTCACAAAGGAAGGTTCAAAGCTAATACCTACCTATCCTGCAATACTTAACTGTCGAGGTTGCATTGGAAAATTTGTGTGTTTTGATCAATCTCCATTCATGTGGGGGATTGTTGGAATTTTAATAATATGAATGGATATTTAATTAATAAAATTTATTAATTAATGTATTCATAATGTGGATTGAAGAAAAACTCTTGAGTTGAGTTTTTATATTTCACTTAATTAACTTTTATTAGAGTATTAAGTCTCTAATTAAGAGAAAGACTCTTCACTCATCCTCAACTCTTGTATAATATAGGCTATGTGCCTTGTTTGATACTAGAGAAAAATAATATACTTGAATACATAGAGGGTTCTTGAGAAGAATAAAGACTTCACTCATGTGTTGAGTACATAGAGATGAGTACTTTCTATTAAATTCCATAAGTTCTAACACTATAATTTACCTGGTGCAACCTTGGGCGCGTGGCCTTCTCCGGCAGTACAGAGGTTTCGGCTGTTGTACCCTGGGAGACAGACGCGTTATCTTTAGTAGAGGCGCGAAATCTGTTTTAAGGGAAGCGTGTTGAACACGTGCCTCAGCCTCAACCGTCAACATCTTGTTTGTTCATTCTTGCAGATAAAAAGTGCACAAAAAGGATCATGTTGAAGACTCTATGTCTTGAAGATCTTGCCAAGGATTGTACAAGAAGACTTTGTTCAAGTCCTCGTTAAAGACGAAGAGAAAATTGTACAAGAAGAAACGGTTTAAGTCCTTATCAAAGACAACGGTTTGAATCTTTTGTGTATGTCTTTTTAATTTTCGTACATGGTGCGTGTACTACTGTTTCCCAAAATATGCATAAAGTGTATATCTTTATTATTTTGTTAATATTATTTTAATAAAATCGTGACCCATGTCCTACACGTGTCCCTCTTATAATCAATCAGGGTCACTGGTTTCGTCCTGTTAGACTCATAAGGGGAGCGACAACAGTTCACGATGAGTGGTGTGAACGTTGGATATTCAAGACTAGGCGCATACACTTTACTATCCAATGAGGCCGCGTCCCCGATGAGGTCTCGGACTAGCTAGTGAAACCCAAGTGTTCAAGTACAAACCTTAACAAACCGAAATTCAAACATTTGGCCTGTGACATTATGACATAGTTAACTTTTTTAGTTTTTAGATTTTGCTTAAATTTTTATGCATGAAGTTGCTTTCAGAATGCAAGATTTAGATTTGTTTAAAGAGGGGAAACTATAATATTAGACTCAATGGTGTGGAATCGGTGAACAAGGTCGGGGAGATGATTTGGCATTCGGTGAAGTGGGGAACACCGCCCCTCTCAAAAAAAAAAATTCGGTGAACTCGGGGAAAATCAACCGAGTGTACCGAGGGCTTTGATTGGTGGAGGGCAGGTGAAGAGAGAGAGGGGGAGGGGGGGATTGGGGAAACCATTTCTTTAATTTGAGGGAGAGAAGAGGGAAAATGATGTGACATTTGGGGGAGTTAGCGACCACACCATATGGCTTTATCATTTTCAAATACCTTGAAAAAGATTTAGAAGTTGGTTCTGCCATAATGTAATGACGGATTAATGTGTAATTACATTAGTAATAAGGTTATCAATGTATATATTGAACATGAAAAAGCATAGTTGAAGACTTCACTTCATCATGATCTTTAAATGTTTTGTTAAGGAACTAGAAGAGATAGTGCAAGCGAAATTGACGACCTATAAACAACACATATTTGAGGTGAGAAACAAAAGCAGTGCCGAGCTGAGAACAAAGAAAGAAAAGAAAACAAAAGCAGTGGTGGGTGGAGCAATAATTGAAGTAGACGTGGTAGAGCAAACGTGAAAGAATAAGAGCCATATAACAATAGTTAAAGTAAGCATGATGCGAGAGAGGTAGAAGTTGCTAAATGTGACCCTTTATTACAATTTACTGATTTTTTGATAAAATAGAGCTAAATGTAATATTATTGTGCAAAGGGTGTGTGTCAGCCGAGAAGTTCAACTTACGGATTGTGCTGATGTGGACTGCTGCTCGTGTGGCTCGTTGATGACTAGGATGGATAGTTGATGACTAGGAAGGAAGGAACGAGGGAAGGGAGAGATTAGGAGAGAAGAAGGAATCCGTAAGTTGGACTTGCAGAATACCTTCAATCTGACTGACACACAGGGACGACGATGCAGTTGAATTGAAGGAAACTAGTTTGGTCAGGTGAAAAATGAAAGTAATTTAGTATTATTGAGATCATTATTGAGATTCAAGTAATGCCAAATGTGAATTCATGCATGCAACTCCTTGCACAAAATTGTTGCCATACAAAATTTCCAAACTCCTCTCCAACATAATATGCAGCCCGTTCTGTGCTTGTGTCACTGAGAAGAAGAATCCGCAAGTTCAACTTGCATATTACATTCTACCTCAACAACTTCCCACCTAGTCATCCACAAGCAACAAGTTATCAACACTTCCCTCCTAGTCATCAATGAGCAGCAGTACACATCAGCACGATCCGCAAGTTGAACTTGCGGATTCCCCATTTTCAAAAACTCCCGGCAGACACATACCCTTTGCACAATAATATTACACTGTAACTCTTTTATAAAAAAAAATAATAAAAAAAAAATCCAATTTACTTGCCCAATTTCAATATCCAAACACCCTCTAATTTACATAACCAAACATAGGGCTGCAAACGAACTAAACTTTCAGCAAACAGTTCATGAACCGTTCGGCGGAAGTTCGTTTGTGTTCGTTCGTTTAATAAAGGAATGAACACGAACAAAAATTTTCGTTCGCTTAGTTAAACGAACGAACATGAACAGAGGCCGCGTTCGTTCGTTAATGTTCGTGAACGTTCGGTAACGTGTTCGTTTGTGTTCGATAATTTATTAGGGTTTTTAATTTTTATAATTTGTTGTAACACCCCAACCGATGGCGGAAACATCGAGGTGTCACGTAGTGACGATTGTTCAATAGCTCATGGACTAAAGTGCAAATTTGAATACATTGATTAAATAATTTATTACATTGAAATGAAAAATACAAAGTACAATGATTCTAAAGCGTCAAGTCTAACTAGATTACAATGAAATCAAAGCTTAAATATAAATCCAAAAGCTTAAAAGAAACTTCTCAATAATAACCTGAAACATGTACGAAAATAGTATATGCCAATACAAAAATGTATTGGTGAGCATACCCTGTTTGAATACATATACTAGAAAAAGTGTTTCGCAATTCACGTGTCATACTGTCTACAATTTAGTGTTCAAGCTGTGTACAAATACTACCCAAAATCAAACCTTTCGTTCAATGAATCAAGAGTCACATATATATAGTATTCGCTCATAGTAGGCGATGAATAATCGTTCACACATAACAATAATTAAGTACTATTTATTGCTATGCTAGGCCGCCCAGCGGTTAATGATTAAGGTCATAAGTACACACTATCAACGAATCAACAAGTAAAACACATAAAGAATTGCGATTGTGAAAATAGAATAAACCATGATTAAGTGAATGAAGTAATAAGCGTACATGAGTCACCCCAAAAGTGTAAAACAGTAAAAAGGGGAAAGATATACTCACAGTTTGCGAAAGCGATCAAAATCCAACTTAAGCGGTCGCGAGCTAAGTAATGGGAATTTTGAGGAATCCAACCTATAATGTGTAAGAATACTAATAAGGGAAAATTCTAAGAGTCTAAGGTAACTAGGGTCTAAGGCATTAGGGTTTTGCTAAGTCGATTTGGGGAAATTAGAGTTTTATGAGAAGTCGCGTTAATATAAAAGTTGTATATCACAATTAATATATGAAAGGTTGTAAATGTGGTTTAGGTATATAATTATTACCTATTGAATATTTAGATCAAAATCTGTTTGAATAATTAAGACAATAATCTAGTTAATTACTTTAACTAAATTAAATAAATACAATAATCATAAATGTATAAATAATTAATTATGTGTTTCACAACAATCTAATAAATGGTAATTAAGATTTTCAAACATAAAACATTTCTATTTTATAAGAAAAATATTTATAAAATAGACATTTAAATAGTGTGAATAAATATATGTTCAATTATGTCTAATTAAACATAAATAAGATTAAAAATACAAGACATGATCCAAAAATACTAATTTTATAGAAAATGGATGATTTCTGACGTAAACAAATTAAAATAATTTTCCCATAATTTATATAAACTTTTTTTATATTTAAAACTGATTTAACGAGATTAAATTATGTTTAAATGATTAAAAATAGGAAAGTCAATAAAATTAAATGTTTTCTGAACCAATAATTTTTATATCAGTTCTTGATGATGAGAAATAATTACCCAAAAAGTTTGAGATTAAAATCATTAAAAATAAATTTTTTTATCAATTAAATATGATTAAAACAATTTAATTCAATAAAAATACGAAAATAGACATTTTTTTAGAAAACAAAAATATGATAATTTTCTATAAGGTGTCAAGAAGCTACATTTAAATTTTCATAATTTTTGGGTAAAAATTGGATTTAATATGAATATTCTAAGTTTTTGTGATTATAATAATATTCTAAAATGAATAAACAAACAAAATAAAAAAAACAACAAAATGATATGGGGTTTGCTGGGTTCGAACCCGGGTCTATCAATGATCCAAGAGTTAACCCGAATCTCTGACCACCTGAGCTACCATATCATTGTGTTTATTTGTAAAAAAAATGTATTTAAACTATAATTACATTATGTCTTCTTCTTCCCCAAATCCTAACCAAGAACCCTAACCCTAACCCATAATCAATAACCCGATTAACACACGATTAACAACCTGGAATAAGGGGCTTTTGATTAGAAACCACTAATGAACAAAACGACATAAAAAAAAGACTCACGTGGTGTTTAAAGGTTCTAACCCAAGGGACGCAGGTCCGAAAATGGAGAGCCGAGTATGAAGCTTCCTGAACGCGATTCAGATGGTTTTTGAAGTGGGTTTTGTTGTGTGAAGGTGCAGAAAAAGAATGGATCTAATAATTTATATAAAATGGACGATTAAAAGGCGTTTCAATCCGTTTAAAACTTTCAACGGTTATTTATCATGAAGCTCTAATAACTCATGATTAAACGCGTATAAATGCTCGTCATTAACTGGAACGGTTAGAAATATTAGTGAAAAAACGTTTTGGATCGAAAATATAAGATTTAAAGTACTTTAATTGGGTTAAATGGTATCGTCGGAGGTTTGGCCGGATTAGAATCCGGTGGCCGGATTTTTCCCAATCGGAAAAACGAACAGGAAGAGGGAACACATATTTTGTTTTGAAAATTTTATAAAAATGACAGAAATAGTCCCTCAGGTTTAACGTGGTTAATTAAACTATGATTTGGTTAAGTTTTTTTTTTTTATAGAAACTTAACTAAGTTAACTAAATTAACCTAAATGTTTTTAAAGCTTTAAAAAAAAACTTGAATTTTTTTTTTTTTTGTAAAATCTATTCCGAATAACGTTTAAACACGCGCATTTAATTAAAACGAAGGTACGATCTATAATAAATACAATTTATAAGTTTAAGTTTGCTCCTATAGAAAATCTGAAAACGACGAAACTTACACGAAGGACTAGAATGAAAAATTTTGAAGGACTATTATTGTAAATTAATTGAAAGTCGAGGGTGACGGATGTCACATTTGTTAATATTCTTTTATTTTTATTTATTTTACCCAAATAAGTAATATATGTGAGGTAAATATATACTATATGAGATCAATACATACTTATTGTATCCAAACTCATTATATGTTACCACATTCCAACGCCTATGTCCTCCACCTCCAACGCCCTTCTACCCACCTACGATGCAAACTTACTTTTTTAAGATATTACTTAATTATGTTACTAATATTATGTTAAATACTAAGTATGTTTGGACAATTAGGTTATATATTTGGTGGATCTAGCTAATGTCTTAATTATGTGAATTCGATTTTATTCAAAAGTTAATATTTGTATGTTTGTGTTTGTTTCCGTTCATGAACACCTCTTTGTGTTCACGAACGTTTGTTTGTGTTCATTAATGTTCGTTTGTGTTCGTGTACGTTCATGAATAAAATTAACAAACGAACATAAACGAACACGAACACGAGTGTTTTCTTAACAAACGAACACGAACAAAAAATCTCGTTCGGTAAGTGTTCATGAACTGTTCGTAAACACATAATTTCCTTAACAAACGAACACAAACAACTTTTTCGGTTCGTTTGCAACCCTAGTCCAAACACCCTCTAAGGGGAACGCTTGATAGGGATTTGGTGTGAGCCAGTCTTCCGTATGTAACATAGACCAGCAAACGTGGCAAGATCAGAAAATTTATCCAGAAAAATACGTTGATGAACGCACATACATAAAGGATAAGATACATAACCCACCATACTCCTTGTAACCAACACCTTCATCTCCCACCAATCTAATCCTTCACTGAAGGCAAGCAATCTTCTTCTCGCCCAGTAAGCACACCAAACCCTAACCTGTATTCACTACTACAACATTTAATTAAACATTAATTTAACATTTGTTTTGCAGAGTTATGGCGACAGCTGTTAGTTTTAATCTGGTTGGGGCTTTCAAAGGCCTCTCATTTGGTTCAAGTTCATCTTCTTCTTTTATAAAAGGAGATTTTGGATCTGTTTCTACGGCTCGTAAGGTTTCATTTACACTGCCTGTCAAAACTCCGTTAACGATACAGAATGCGCATAAAAAAGGAGCTGGAAGTACTAAGAACGGCCGTGATTCACGTGGTCAGAGGCTTGGTGTTAAGATTTATGGTGACCAGGTTGCTAAGCCTGGTGCAATCATCATTCGACAGCGTGGAACCAAGGTATTTCAGCTTCGTCAACCTTAATTAATTTGCAGTTGTGAGATTAATTGAGTTTTTTGACCTAGAATTAAGCCCTAAATTCGATGTACATATGCACACTCAATAGGGAGCAATTAGTAACACTCAGGAATTTTATCATTTTCCTTCATAACTATGTTGGCAATCAGCTATCTAATTGTATCGATCTGCCTTATGCTCTGTAGTTTGCTAAATTATGTGTGACTATAATGACAGGTGGTAGAGTAATTTGAGCTAAAAAAATAGGTTTCTTATGTCCAAAAGACAAAAGCACCGGTTAATTTGCACTTCGTATATGTTCTTGGGATGTAGTTTTAGTTATGGGCCTTCTAGCAAGTAGAAACATGGTGCCCTGTATTACGTGTATTAGATGTATCGAAATGGTTAACTTGGCAAACCATATCATTTGGCAGTTGGTAACCAAGATTGCTTTATGAATTATGATATTAATTTTCACGTTCTGTGCGACTCAATTGGATTTGCTTTGAGCTTTAAGGTGGTAAAATCATAGTTGTTAAAGGCGCAAGGCGCACCCAAGGGTGAGCCTTGGGCCTCAGTACAAAGCGTTAAAAAAGCAAGATCTTTTTTCAGTGAGACACATGGTCTAAAAATACATTTTTAGAATTAAACATGTTTTAGGATATTTTAGGGTTAGTTTAGGTTGCATTATGTCGATTATAGACTTGGTTAGGGTTGTTATAATTGTTTTAGACCTGTTTAGACAATTGTTGGCAGGAATTCCATCGGAACTTGGCCTGAAAAATGCGCCTTAGGGCCTGAAAGTAGGGCTTTTGAAGCAAAGTGAGAAGGCTGCGTTGGGCCTGAAATGTGGGCCTAGGCGCGCGTCTGAGTGGGCTTTGACAACAGAGGGTAAAACTGATACGAGACGTGTTACTATAATACTATGTAGTTCATTAAGCTCCTTATTCTGGTTTTGTGTTCTATATATAGGCTACTGAAGAGGGCATTTGTTATTCCTCATCATTTTTTCATCAAGTTGATTTAAAGTTGTAACTAGCTTAAGCCTTAAAGCAATCTCTGTAGACCTTTGTATCACACTTTAGCTATGTATATACAAAACATAAAGCACTAGTTTCAGAGTTTTGATTTTCTCTCCTATCGTTTGCGAGTATTTTGTTAGATACTATAAAAAAGCATATGAAGAGTAGCATATCTAGCGAAACTCTACTCAAAAGATGCAGCTTTTGATTTTTGTCAAAATTTTCAGGTCCATCCAGGCAAGAATGTAGGCATAGGTAAAGATCACACCATCTTTTCTCTTATTGATGGATTGGTCAAATTTGAGAAGTTTGGTCCGGACAGGAAAAAGGTGAAATCTAATTTCCGAAGCACTAAAGTCAACTGCTACAAGTTATAATCACTTTGATTTGACAATTTTTTTTAATGAACACAAAACAACAGGTGAGTGTTTACCCACGTGAAGTCCAGCCAGAAAACCCAAACAGTTATAGAAACAGGAAGAGGGAATCGTTCAGGTTACAACGTGAACGCCGAAAAGCACGAAAAGAGCTCAGGGAAGGCGGTGTTGCTGAACCTCTGTTGGTGTTGGCTTCAGCCACTGATTCTACCGAAACAGCTGTTGAAAACCCTGATTGCTGATTCCTAGTACCTTTGAATATCGGCCTCTTTCAATTTTCACAAGCATTGCTTGTTTTTGTATGTTTTGTCAAGATGTTGCCTGTAAGTACTGAAATTCTTCTACCTTGAAGCAAAGCTGGCATGTTAAGTTCTGTATCTTTGTATGCATACATGTAAACGATAAATTTATGGTTTGTTGTAGCTTTTTATGGTGGTTGAAAACTATTTAATCTATTCTAAATCTGGAGAGTGAAAATGAGAAACCATTAATCTTTCTTGAAAACGTCTGCTGTTTTCTTTCTGCCATTTTTTTCGATCCAGGAATCTTGCAACTGTCAGATAGAAGTAAACCAAAAAACTAAAGTCCAAAACACGGATCATATGAAATAAACCAAAAAACTAAAGTCCAAAACAAAAGAAGGCCTTGATGTAATGTATATTTTGGGTATGGAATGAAAGTAATTTACCGATCAAAAAAAAAAAAGGCCTTGGTCCCGATTTATAGAACACATGTGAAGAGTTGTAGAAGAGAAGTGAGAAGTCACCAACTCGCTTACTTGAAAGCGAAGAAGTAGAAGAAATCACTGCATAGAAGAAAAGGACAAGCAGCCGCTCCCTAATTCGAATATCAGACTACCGTCTCACTTAACC